>CM055127.1:168420347-168498033 GCA_029206835.1 Rana muscosa
GGGGGAGAACTGTATACATGTATGGTGGGGGGGGGGAGAACTGTAGATATGTATGGTGGGGGGGGGGGGGAGAATTGTATACATGTATGGTGGGGGGGGGAGAACTGTAGATATGTATGGTGGGGGGGGAGAACTGTAGATATGTATGGTGGGGGGGGGAACTGTAGATATGTATGGTGGGGGGGGGGGAGAACTGTATACATGTATGGTGGGGGGAGGAGAACTGTAGATATGTATGGTGGGGGGAGGAGAACTGTAGATATGTATGGTGGGGGGGAGGAGAACTGTAGATATGTATGGTGGGGGGGGTTGAATTGTATACATGTATGGTGGGGGGGGAGGAGAACTGTAGATATGTATGGTGGGGGGGGGGAGAATTGTATACATGTATGGTGGGGGGGGGGGAGGAGAACTGTAGATATGTATGGTGGGGGGGGAGAATTGTATACATGTATGGTGGGGGGGGGGAGAACTGTAGATATGTATGGTGGGGGGGGGGGGAGAACTGTATATATGTATGGTGGGGGGTTGGAGAACTGTAGATATGTATGGTGGGGGGTTGGAGAACTGTAGATATGTATGGTGGGGGGGGGGAGAATTGTATACATGTATGGTGGGGGGGGGGGAGAATTGTATACATGTATGGTGGGGGGGGGAGGAGAACTGTATACATGTATGGTGGGGGGGGGGGAGAACTGTAGATATGCATGGTGGGGGGGGGGGAGAACTGTATACATGTATGGTGGGGGGGGAGGAGAACTGTAGATATGTATGCTGGGGGGGGGGAGAACTGTATACATGTATGGTGGGGGGGGAGGAGAACTGTAGATATGTATGGTGGGGGGGGGGGGGAGAATTGTATACATGTATGGTGGGGGGGGGGGGGAGAACTGTAGATATGTATGGTGGGGGGGGGGAGAACTGTATATATGTATGCTGGGGGGGGGAGAACTGTATATATGTATGGTGGGGGGGAGGAGAACTGTAGATATGTATGGTGGGGGGGGGAGAATTGTATACATGTATGGTGGGGGGGGGGGAGGAGAACTGTAGATATGTATGGTGGGGGGGGGGAGAACTGTATATATGTATGGTGGGGGGGACTGTATACATTGTATGGAGGGGGGGATGATAAATGTGTATATGGATGGTGTATTAGGAGGAGAGGGAGAACTAGATGGATGGATGGTATATGGGAAGGGGTGGCAGAACTGTATGTATAGTGTGGGGGGGGGGGGGGGCAATAACTTACCTTGCACGCTGAGCTCCAATCCCAGCGCAATCTCTGCAAACTTTCCACCAGAGCAGCAGGGAATGGTGAGGCTCCGCCTTGAACCCCACCTCCTTGTCCCTTCTGCAGCCAACCAGAGAGAGTCCCCGGCAACATGGGAGGTTCCACAGTACAGCCCCCGCCCCGCCTCCACGTGTTTCCAGAGTCACCAGACCAGTCACCAGCTCGCCTCCACTGGCCCAATCACAGACCGCGGCGCTTGCACAGACGTCACATGACCCATGCAGCCAATCTCGCACAAGCTGATGTGACAGTGAGGCTGCATTCACACCTCAGCGTTTTGTAGCCTGAAGCTACAAAACCCTAGAGGGGGAAAAAAAAACATTATTCTCTATGGAGATGGTTCACCGACAAAATGCCGGTAAAAACGCTCAAAGCGCTACACTCAGGTGTGAATGCAGTCTTAAGGGTGTAATGGCGGCGGACGCGGGAATCGCCGCTCTAGATGTTGCGGTTATGTTTCAGGCGGCTTGAAAACCGGGCACACGTGGCCAAACCCGTACTGTCCAGGTCAAAAAACCGGACAGGTGACAACCCTAAAATTTTCCCACTTGTCCGATCAAATAATAAAAAAATCGGAGGAACTGTCGTGATCGGCTCTCAAAAAGTAGTGTACACACGATCCGAAAATCGTACGATTCTTCCTCAGGCGACCGTTTTCGTACGATTTTCGGAGCTCGCCTTTCACCGGACTTTTTTTCATATGAAAAATTTTGAAAAAAAAGTTTAGAAAATTTAATTCCACAAAAAAATAAAAATATATAAAATGATCAAACAAAAGTCTATTAAACTGTCCCAGAGCGGCAGGAAGAGCGCCATTCGAAGGTCCGTAAGCCGAGTAATAAATGATAAAATCCCCCAAACCTCCTCATTGGATAGATTTCCTCTTCTATCGGCAATAAACATTGAATAGAAAAACGGCCATTCCACCAATAAACACACAGACCAGCCGCCGTCCACCATATCCTCCAATCACCAATCACTACACCCTTCCAAAAATTTGGAACTGCAAATTTTGGAATCATTAAACTCTCTCTATCTCTTTCCATGTCATCATCTCACCCTGCAGCACACAAATGTCTGCCTGTGTGGGGGAGGGGAGAAAGGAGGACCATTTAGGTCTTCACCTAATTAGTAACAGCCAATTATAATAAATGTGTCTCCAGCCAAGTCACCCCCCCCCCCCCCCGCCTTGGGCTCTTTCAGACAACAAGAAAAAAAAGTGAACAATGGTGGATTGCTTTTCAAAGGAGCGTTCAGAAGGTGCTACTGCTGCATTCTGACAACTGTTTTTTTTTTTTTTTTTTTTACTTTTATTTGTTTGTTTTTTTTTAACTGCCAAATGACAATTTTTTTTATTGCAGGGCCGTGCTCTGCAACTATGAGCCCAATGCCCAAATTCCCAAATGCAGGTCCGTTGCCCTCAGCAGTAGGGTGACCACGTGCCCCGGATTGCCCCGGGACAGTCCCGCATTTTGCAGGTCTGTCCCGGGCACATTCATTCCAGGACAATACAGTGTCCCGGAATGAAACTGACACAGTCACCCCCCGGGGCCAATCTGATGCCCCCAAAAAAGGCCGCCACATCACCGCTTCACTCACTGACAGTACGCGTCCCATACCTCCCAACACGCACGGATTCTGCGGGTTTTTCCCGCATTGACAAGTTCTTCCCACAGTCCCGCGAGAGTTTACATTTTCCCGCACAGGCGGAATAGAAGGAAGAGGAGCCAGTGGATGAAGCACGGGAGGGAGGGAGGTAAGACGCCCCCCCCCCCTGTGATCGGCGGCCTCCCACGACCCCCTCGCGATCGGCGGCCCCCCCCCGCCCCCTGCTCAACAACTGTGATGAGCATAAAAAAATAACCTCCGCCCCGCGGCAGCACCCCCCCCCCCTCGCTCAACAGCTGTGATTGGATGACCAGAAAAAAAAAATAACCTCCCCCCCGCGGCAGCACCCCCCCCCCCCTCGCTCAACAGCTGTGATTGGATGACCAGAAAAAAAAAATAACCTCCCCCCCCGCTCAGCAACTGTGATTGGATGACCAATCACAGTTGTTGAGCGGACCAAAAATTATACTGCATGATGTCCCGCGCTGGGACTTTTAAAAGTTGGGAGGTATGCTCGTCCTGGCCGGGAATGCCTGGAGGAGCACAATCCCCGCCCCTTGCTTGTGATTGGAGAAGACATAAATCCCGCCTCTTGTGTCCAATCACTGTGCTGTGATTCGTTACAGCACAAGCTGATTTTTGGGAAGGGAGGGTGTCACTGAATGGTAGTTTGGAAATGTGGTCACCCTACTCAGCAGGCGAGCTTGACAGGTGCCGCCACCTATCCAACTCTGCAGCCTCTGCAAAACTGACTGTAATGTTAAAAAACTCTGATGGGTGGTAAAACCACAGCTCAGTTGCCTGTTTTCACCATGAAAAAAAAAATAGCCCTGTCTGTGATATTTCCGGTTCAGCGCTGCCGCCCGCAGACAGGGGGCGCTGATGCAAAGAAAAAAGGTTGCACCAAACATGTTGCAGCGTTTGTCCAGCAATTGCAGCAAAAAAAAAAAGTAGTTAGACTACTTTCACACTGAGGCGCTTTTCAGGCGCTTTCACGCTAAAAAAAAAGTGCCCGAAAAGCTTACGAAAACGTATTTCCATTAAAATCAATGAATGCTTTCACACTGGGGCAGTGCGCTGAGGCCCCTTTCACACTGAAGAGTTTTTCAGGCGTTTTGCGCTAAAAATAGCGCCTAAATAACGCCTGAAATACTCCTGCCCCAGTATGCTCAATGTGAAAGCCTGAGGGCTTTCACACTGAGGCGATGTGCTGGCGGGAGGAGAAAAAATCTCCTGCAAGCCCCATCTTTGGAGCGGTGTGCATACCGCTCCTTTACCGCTCCTTCCCATTGAAATCAATGGACACCGCGGTAATACCGCCCGCAAACCGTGCCCGCGGTTTGCGGGTGGTATTAACCCTTTTTCGCCCGCTAGCGGGGGTTAAAACCGCACTGCTAGCAGCCGAATACCTCCGCAATTCCGACGGTATAGCGCCGCTAAAAATAGCGGCGCTATACCGCCACCGCACCCACCGCCCCAGTGTGAAACCAGCCTGACAGAGCGGTGAAAAAACACCCCTCTCCATTGAAATGAATTGAAAGCTCTTCAAAAGCGCCTGAAAAGCTCTTCAAAAGCGCCTGAAAAGCTCTTCAAAAGCGCTCAGTGTTTTTACTGGCAGTTTTTCAAGCGCCTCAGTGTGAAAGAGGCCTTGAAGTTATTTTATATCTTGCAGAATTCTCTTCCTCCTTTAACCCCTTCAACACCGGGCTTTTTATACCACCTCAATACCGGGCCTATTCTGGCACTTCTCTCCTACATGTACAAATCATCATTCTTTTTCTAGAAAATTACTCAGAACCCCCAAACATTATATATATTTTTTTTTTAGCAGACACCCTAGGGAATAAAATGACAGTCGTTGCAACTTTTTATCTTGCACGGTATTTGTGCAATAATTTTTCAAACGCCTTTTTTGGGGGAAAAAAAAATGGTTTCATGAATTAAAAAAATAACAAAACAGTAAAGTTAGCCCAATTTTTTTGTAAAATATGAAAGATGATGTTACGCCGAGTAAATAGATACCTAACATGTCACGCTTTAAAATTGCGCACACTCATGGAATGGCGCATAACTTCGGTACCTAAAAATCTCCATAGGCGACGCTTTGAACATTTTTACAGGTTACCAGGTTAGAGTTACAGAGAAGGTCTAGTGCTAGAATTGTTGAACGCGCTCTAACGCACGCGGCGATATCTCACATATGTGGTTTGAACGGCGTTTACATATGCGGGCGGGACTTACGTGTGCGTTCGCTTCTGAGCGCGAGCTACCGGGGACAGGGGCGTTTTAAAAAAAAATGTTATTATTTATTTTTCTATTTTACTATTTTTTTTTTATTTTTACACTTTTTTTTTTTTTGATCACTTTTATTCCTTTTACAAGGAATGTAAACATCCCTTGTAATAGGAATGGTGTGTGAAAGGTCCTCTTTATGGAGAGATGCGGGGACAATAAGACCTCCCCCTCCCCCCACATCTCTCCTCCAGGCTGGAAAGCATGATATCGGGAAAAAAATTTCACTGATCTCATACTTACAGCCGCAATGGCGGCTTTGTTTACTTCTGAGAACCCGGGCGTGACGTCATCACATCGCGCCCGGGCCTCCGACGGTCATAGAGATGACTGGTGACCATCTGGTCACCAGTCATCTCTATGGTTCACCTCTGGAACCGGACGATTCTTTCTCCGGGCACCTGGCGGCACGGGAGAGCCCGGAGAAGCACCGGATGGCGGTGGGAGGGGGGATGTCCCCTCCCGCCGCCTATGAGAACGATCAAGCGGCGGAACCACCCCTATGATCATTCTTATGGTGCGTAGAATCGCCGGCAGGAAAGAAGGATATCTGAATGATGCCTCTAGCTGCACCCATCATTCAGATATCCCACCACAAAGCCCAGGACGTCATATGACGCCCACCCAGGAGGGAGATCCCATCTGTGGACGTCATATTACTATGGGCGGGTAGGGAAGTGGTTAAAAGTGAATACCAGTGATTGTGTATTCCACCGGGGAGATTTACTAAGATTTAGGCTGCACCAATATACCCAACATCTAATGGGTTTTGTGACTCACATGAGGTCCCGGTCATTTGTGTGGCAGCCAATGGCGCCCCTCTGGACATTGATCTGCTGCGGGGGGTATCGGACCAAGTTCATCTATTGCCCAGGGCAAGGATGTGGGACTGCACCACCCTCTTCTACTATTACTGCATGCCGTATGGAATGGGTTTACTATCCTGTGTCCATTCTCTGCCCCCTCTTGTCCTGTTGTGCCCGGGGCACCTGTCCCTCCTGCCCACCCCTTGTCCCAGCCCTGACTGTGGATTGCTTTTCAGAGGGGGTTTGACAGGCAGTGAGGAGGCGATATGTCATCTCCTCACTGCCTATTTTAACCCTGAAAATACTAACCCATTGGGCTGCAACTACATGCACAGCACGCGGTTTGCAGGGTAGCTGTGGTGCGGCCCCATTCACTTGAATGGGTTGCTTTTGGTGGTGGTACTGCCTGCCAACTGTGACGTGGGGTGTCAGTTTTGGCACAAAGCAAAAGGTCTGGCTGAGTCCTGAGTGGTGGCATGTCTGTATTTAGGTGGGTGGTCGGAGGTAGTAAAATTGCAGCTCCAGCACCTGATCATACCGGCTGGGCGAACGAATCTGCAATAATTAGACTGTGTGCCAGGGCACATTGGGCAGCAGTGGGGATTGGGCATTGGCGGGCACATAGGGCAGAGGCGGGGATCAGGCATTGGCGGCACATCGGGCAGCGATGAGGATTGGGGCATCGGTGGGCATCAGGCTGCGGCGGTCATATCGGGTAGTGGTGGGGATCGGGCATCGGCGGGCACATGGGGCAGAGGCGGCACATCGGGCAGCGATGAGGATTGGGGCATCGGCGGGCATCAGGCTGCGGCGGTCATATCGGGTAGCGGTGGGGATTGGGCATCGGCGGGCACATCGGGCAGAGGCGGGGATCAGGCATTGGCGGCACATCGGGCAGCGATGAGGATTGGGGCATCGGCAGGCATCAGGCTGCGGCGGTCATATCGGGTAGCGGTGGGGGATCGGGCATCGGCGGGCACATTGGGCAGCGGCGGGGATTGGCATCGGCAGGTACATTGGGCAGTGGTGGGTATCGGGCATCGGCGGGCACATCGGGCAGCGGTGGGGATCGGGGCATCGGCAGACATCAGGCTACAGCGGGCATCGGGCAGCGGCTCATGTGTCTTCTCCTCCTCGCTTCCGCTGTGCGTCTCCTCCTAGGCGTCCAATAGGATCGTCTGTTCTTTCAGCCAATCGGGTGACGGGTATCAGAATATTCATTCGCTGTTGCAACACACCTGGGTGGGCTCCGGACGCAATGCTCTGCGCCCTGAGCCCACCCTATTTTGAAACCTTTTAAAGCCTCTGGCTCCAATCAGGTGCTTCAAAAAACACCCCCGTCATAGGAATTTATGAAAGAGACCGGTGCATGGATAGGGAGGTCGGCGCCGGCGGTGGTGGACAGGGGAGGGCGGCGCCCGTGCGCCCTGAATGGCACCCAAACACACGTCGCACCTTTTGCTGCGATTTGGAATTGCGGGGAGAATCGCAGAGGTTCGGCTCGCAATTCCAAATCGCCTCATGTGAACGAGGCCTTACAGAGGTTATAAACCTCCCTTACATTTGCGGCTGTCCGTGAAAAGCGATCAGCAGTGAATCTCTTTCCGCGGAGCAGCAAAGGGACGGCTATCAGGCCTTCAGGAACGGACATGATCGCCTCCTGGATACCTGTGAAGGGGCTTTTTAGATGGGCATACTTAGTGCCACCGCCTCAATTCACCTCACTGGGTGGCATCAGACGGGGTACTGAAGGGGGATATTTGCTGCGATGAAGCAGATGGAGACCTCCATGCCGCAGCCTTTCCACACAGGAACGCATGCTGTCCGCCGGATGTGACATTAATTGCATGGAGTGTGTAGGGGGACTGTCTACATATTGCATCGGTGGTCAATCTAAAGGAGATTGTACAATCAGATTGTATGGGGATGACACATAGGGTAGTACAATCAGATTGTATGGTGTATGGGGATCACACATAGGGTAGTACAATCAGATTGTATGGTGTATGGGGATGACACATAGGGTAGTACAATCAGATTGTATGGTGTATGGGGATGACACATAGGGTAGTACAATCAGATTGTATGGTGTATGGGGATGACACATAGGGTAGTACAATCAGATTGTATGGTGTATGGGGATCACACATAGGGTAGTACAATCAGATTGTATGGTGTATGGGGGGGGGCACATATAGGGTAGTACAATCAGATTGTATGGTGTATGGGGATCACACATAGGGTAGTACAATCAGATTGTATGGTGTATGGGGATCACACATAGGGTAGTACAATCAGATTGTATGGTGTATGGGGATGACACATAGGGTAGTACAATCAGATTGTATGGTGTATGGGGATCACACATAGGGTAGTACAATCAGATTGTATGGTGTATGGGGATGACACATAGGGTAGTACAATCAGATTGTATGGTGTATGGGGATGACACATAGGGTAGTACAATCAGATTGTATGGTGTATGGGGATGACACATAGGGTAGTACAATCAGATTGTATGGTGTATGGGGATCACACATAGGGTAGTACAATCAGATTGTATGGTGTATGGGGGGGGGCACATATAGGGTAGTACAATCAGATTGTATGGTGTATGGGGATCACACATAGGGTAGTACAATCAGATTGTATGGTGTATGGGGATCACACATAGGGTAGTACAATCAGATTGTATGGTGTATGGGGATGACACATAGGGTAGTACAATCAGATTGTATGGTGTATGGGGATGACACATAGGGTAGTACAATCAGATTGTATGGTGTATGGGGATCACACATAGGGTAGTACAATCAGATTGTATGGTGTATGGGGGGCACATATAGGGTAGTACAATCAGATTGTATGGTGTATGGGGGGGGCACATATAGAGTAGTACAATCAGATTGTATGGTGTATGGGGGGGGGCACATATAGGGTAGTACAATCAGATTGTATGGTGTATGGGGGGGCACATATAGGGTAGTACAATCAGATTGTAGTGTATATGGGGGGCACACTGGAGGGATCTGTGGATTATATGATGTCTAGGAGAAAGTCTCTCCCTCGCACACACTGACACCTCGTTGCCCTGGCAACCGGTAAGACAACGTAATCACGCCGTCAGGGTGGGCGGGGATCAGAGGGGGGGGGGGGTGTGCGCAGCCTCTCCGCCAGTGATTGGCCGAGGAGCGGACACGTGCGGTTAACCATTTGTGTGCGGGGCCGACGCCCTCCTCCCAGCAGGTAACGGAGAGGAGGAGGAGGGGCGTGTCATACTGCTGACATTCGCTGTGCACCTGCTGAGGGGTAATACAGGGGGGGGGGGGGGTCGTGTATGGGGCTCTGCAGGGCAACGGTACACCTGTGATCAGAACACCTGGGCAGGTGACACCTCTACAATGCTGGGATGTACACCTGGGGAGGACGGGGGGTACATCTGAGCAGGTAACCCTTCTAGAACAGTGGGGTATATTGGGGTAACTGATATGTACACCTGTGACCGTTACACCTGGGCAGGTGACCTATCTAAATCAGGGGGTATAGGTGTCTGGTATGTACACCTGTGATCAGTACACCTGAGGAGGGAACCTATGTAGAACAGGGGTTATAGGTGTCTGGTATGTACACCTGTGATCAGTACACCTGAGGAGGGAACCTATGTAGAACAGGGGTTATAGGTGCATGCTGTGTACATCTGGGCAGGTAACTTTTGAAGAACAGTGGGTATACTGGGGTAACTGATATGCACACCTGGGCAGGTAACTTATCTAGAACAGTGGGTATAGGTGTCTGATATGTATATACCTGTCATCAGTAAACCTGGACAGGTAACCTATACTAGAACAAGGGGTGTAGGTGCCTGGGATGTACATCTGGGCAGGTAACCCTTCTAGAACAGTGGGGTATATTGGGGTAACTGATATGTACACCTGTGACCGTTACACCTGGGCAGGTGACCTATCTAGAACACGGGGTATAGGTGCCTGGTATGTAAACATGTGGTTAGTACATCTACACAGTTAACCTATGTAGAGCAGTGGGTATAGGTGTCTAGTATAGATACCTGTGATCAGTACACCTGGGCAGGTAACTTATCTAGAAAAGTGGGTACAGGTGTATGTTAGCTATACTTGTGATCAGTACACCCGAGGAGGTGACCTATCTAGAATAGTGGGTATAGGTACCTGGTGTGTATACCTGTTATCAGTACACTTGGGCAGATAACCTAACTAGAACAGTGGGGTATATCGGGGTAACTGCTATGTACACCTGTGACTGTTACACCTGGGCAGATGACCTATATAGAACGGGGGCGGGTGTAGGTACCTGATATGTACACCTGTGAGTAGTACACCTGGGCAGGCAACCTATGTAGAACAGCGAGTATATACCTTCTATGTACACACCTGGGCAGGTAACCATCTAGAAGAGTGGGTATAGGTGCCTGGTATGTATACCTGTGATCAGTACACCTGGGCAGGGAACCATCTAGAAGAGTGGGTATAGGTGCCTGGTATGTATACCTGTGATCGGTACACCTGGGCAGGGAACCATCTAGAAGAGTGGGTATTGGTGCCTGGTATGTACACCTGTGACTGTTACACCTGGGCAGGGAACCATCTAGAAGAGTGGGTATAGGTGCCTGGTATGTATACCTGTGATTGGTACACCTGGGCAGGGAACCATCTAGAAGAGTGGGTATAGGTGCTTGGTATGTATACCTGTGATCAGTACACCTGGGCAGGGAACCATCTAGAAGAGTGGGTATAGGTGCCTGGTCTGTACACCTGTGATCGGTACACCTGGGCGGGGAACCATCTAGAAGAGTGGGTATAGGTGCCTGGTATGTATACCTGTGATCGGTACACCTGCGCAGGGAACCATCTAGAAGAGTGGGTATAGGTGTCTGGTATGTATACCTGTGATCAGTACACCTGGGCAGGGAACCATCTAGAAGAGTGGGTATAGGTGCCTGGTATGTATACCTGTGATCGGTACACCTGGGCAGGGAACCATCTAGAAGAGTGGGTATAGGTACCTGGTATGTACACCTGTGATCGGTACACATGGGCAGGGAACCATCTAGAAGAGTGGGTATAGGTGCCTGGTCTGTATACCTGTGATCAGTACACCTGGGCAGGGAACCATCTAGAAGAGTGGGTATAGGTGCCTGGTCTGTATACCTGTGATCGGTACACCTGGACAGGGAACCATCTAGAAGAGTGGGTATAGGTACCTGGTATGTACACCTGTGATCGGTACACCTGGGCAGGGAACCATCTAGAAGAGTGGGTATAGGTACCTGGTATGTACACCTGTGATCGGTACACCTGGGCAGGGAACCATCTAGAAGAGTGGGTATAGGTGCCTGGTCTGTATACCTGTGATCGGTACACCTGGACAGGGAACCATCTAGAAGAGTGGGTATAGGTACCTGGTATGTACACCTGTGATCGGTACACCTGGGCAGGGAACCATCTAGAAGAGTGGGTATAGGTGCCTGGTATGTACACCTGTGATCAGTACACCTGGGCAGGGAACCATCTAGAAGAGTGGGTATAGGTACCTGGTATGTACACCTGTGATCGGTACACCTGGACAGGGAACCATCTAGAAGAGTGGGTATAGGTACCTGGTATGTACACCTGTGATCGGTACACCTGGGCAGGGAACCATCTAGAAGAGTGGGTATAGGTGCCTGGTATGTATACCTGTGATCAGTACACCTGGGCAGGGAACCATCTAGAAGAGTGGGTATAGGTGCCTGGTATGTATACCTGTGATCAGTACACCTGGACAGGGAACCATCTAGAAGAGTGGGTATTGGTGCCTGGTATGTATACCTGTGATCGGTACACCTGGGCAGGGAACCATCTAGAAGAGTGGGTATAGGTGCCTGGTCTGTATACCTGTGATCAGTACACCTGGGCAGGGAACCATCTAGAAGAGTGGGTATAGGTACCTGGTATGTACACCTGTGATCGGTACACCTGGGCAGGGAACCATCTAGAAGAGTGGGTATAGGTGCCTGGTCTGTATACCTGTGATCGGTACACCTGGACAGGGAATCATCTAGAAGAGTGGGTATAGGTACCTGGTATGTACACCTGTGATCGGTACACCTGGGCAGGGAACCATCTAGAAGAGTGGGTATAGGTGCCTGGTATGTATACCTGTGATCGGTACACCTGGGCAGGGAACCATCTAGAAGAGTGGGTATAGGTGCCTGGTCTGTATACCTGTGATCGGTACACCTGGGCAGGGAACCATCTAGAAGAGTGGGTATAGGTGCCTGGTCTGTATACCTGTGATCCGTACACCTGGGCAGGGAACCATCTAGAAGAGTGGGTATAGGTGCCTGGTCTGTATACCTGTGATCAGTACACCTGGGCAGGGAACCATCTAGAAGAGTGGGTATAGGTACCTGGTATGTATACCTGTGATCGGTACACCTGGGCAGGGAACCATCTAGAAGAGTGGGTATAGGTACCTGGTATGTATACCTGTGATCGGTACACCTGGGCAGGGAACCATCTAGAAGAGTGGGTATAGGTGCCTGGTCTGTATACCTGTGATCAGTACACCTGGGCAGGGAACCATCTAGAAGAGTGGGTATAGGTGCCTGGTATGTACACCTGTGATCGGTACACCTGGGCAGGGAACCATCTAGAAGAGTGGGTATAGGTGCCTGGTATGTATACCTGTGATCGGTACACCTGGGCAGGGAACCATCTAGAAGAGTGGGTATAGGTACCTGGTATGTATACCTGTGATCGGTACACCTGGGCAGGGAACCATCTAGAAGAGTGGGTATAGGTACCTGGTATGTATACCTGTGATCGGTACACCTGGGCAGGGAACCATCTAGAAGAGTGGGTATAGGTGCCTGGTATGTACACCTGTGATCGGTACACCTGGGCAGGGAACCATCTAGAAGAGTGGGTATAGGTGCCTGGTATGTATACCTGTGATCGGTACACCTGGGCAGGGAACCATCTAGAAGAGTGGGTATAGGTGCCTGGTATGTACACCTGTGATCGGTACACCTGGGCAGGGAACCATCTAGAAGAGTGGGTATAGGTGCCTGGTATGTATACCTGTGATCGGTACACCTGGACAGGGAACCATCTGGAAGAGTGGGTATAGGTACCTGGTATGTACACCTGTGATCGGTACACCTGGGCAGGGAACCATCTAGAAGAGTGGGTATAGGTGCCTGGTATGTATACCTGTGATCAGTACACCTGGGCAGGGAACCATCTAGAAGAGTGGGTATAGGTACCTGGTATGTACACCTGTGATCGGTACACCTGGGCAGGGAACCATCTAGAAGAGTGGGTATAGGTGCCTGGTATGTATACCTGTGATCGGTACACCTGGGCAGGGAACCATCTAGAAGAGTGGGTATAGGTGCCTGGTATGTACACCTGTGATCGGTACACCTGGGCAGGGAACCATCTAGAAGAGTGGGTATAGGTGCCTGGTATGTATACCTGTGATCGGTACACCTGGGCAGGGAACCATCTAGAAGAGTGGGTATAGGTACCTGGTATGTATACCTGTGATCGGTACACCTGGGCAGGGAACCATCTAGAAGAGTGGGTATAGGTACCTGGTATGTATACCTGTGATCGGTACACCTGGGCAGGGAACCATCTAGAAGAGTGGGTATAGGTGCCTGGTATGTACACCTGTGATCGGTACACCTGGGCAGGGAACCATCTAGAAGAGTGGGTATAGGTGCCTGGTATGAACACCTGTGATCG
This sequence comes from Rana muscosa, assembly GCA_029206835.1. Taxonomy (NCBI): domain Eukaryota; kingdom Metazoa; phylum Chordata; class Amphibia; order Anura; family Ranidae; genus Rana; species Rana muscosa. The sequence goes on from CM055127.1 coordinate 168,434,117, forward strand.
GTACACCTGGGCAGGGAACCATCTAGAAGAGTGGGTATAGGTGCCTGGTATGTATACCTGTGATCGGTACACCTGGACAGGGAACCATCTGGAAGAGTGGGTATAGGTACCTGGTATGTACACCTGTGATCGGTACACCTGGGCAGGGAACCATCTAGAAGAGTGGGTATAGGTGCCTGGTATGTATACCTGTGATCAGTACACCTGGGCAGGGAACCATCTAGAAGAGTGGGTATAGGTGCCTGGTATGTATACCTGTGATCGGTACACCTGGGCAGGGAACCATCTAGAAGAGTGGGTATTGGTGCCTGGTATGTATACCTGTGATCAGTACACCTGGGCAGGGAACCATCTAGAAGAGTGGGTATAGGTGCCTGGTATGTATACCTGTGATCGGTACACCTGGGCAGGGAACCATCTAGAAGAGTGGGTATAGGTGCCTGGTATGTATACCTGTGACTGTTACACCTGGGCAGGGAACCATCTAGAAGAGTGGGTATTGGTGCCTGGTATGTATACCTGTGATCGGTACACCTGGGCAGGGAACCATCTAGAAGAGTGGGTATAGGTGCCTGGTCTGTATACCTGTGATCGGTACACCTGGGCAGGGAACCATCTAGAAGAGTGGGTATAGGTACCTGGTATGTATACCTGTGATCGGTACACCTGGGCAGGGAACCATCTAGAAGAGTGGGTATAGGTGCCTGGTATGTATACCTGTGATCGGTACACCTGGGCAGGGAACCATCTAGAAGAGTGGGTATAGGTGCCTGGTCTGTATACCTGTGATCCGTACACCTGGGCAGGGAACCATCTAGAAGAGTGGGTATAGGTACCTGGTATGTACACCTGTGATCGGTACACCTGGGCAGGGAACCATCTAGAAGAGTGGGTATAGGTGCCTGGTATGTATACCTGTGATCGGTACACCTGGGCAGGGAACCATCTAGAAGAGTGGGTATAGGTGCCTGGTCTGTATACCTGTGATCAGTACACCTGGGCAGGGAACCATCTAGAAGAGTGGGTATAGGTACCTGGTATGTACACCTGTGATCGGTACACCTGGGCAGGGAACCATCTAGAAGAGTGGGTATAGGTGCCTGGTCTGTATACCTGTGATCGGTACACCTGGACAGGGAACCATCTAGAAGAGTGGGTATAGGTACCTGGTATGTACACCTGTGATCGGTACACCTGGGCAGGGAACCATCTAGAAGAGTGGGTATAGGTGCCTGGTATGTATACCTGTGATCGGTACACCTGGGCAGGGAACCATCTAGAAGAGTGGGTATAGGTGCCTGGTCTGTATACCTGTGATCGGTACACCTGGGCAGGGAACCATCTAGAAGAGTGGGTATAGGTGCCTGGTCTGTATACCTGTGATCCGTACACCTGGGCAGGGAACCATCTAGAAGAGTGGGTATAGGTGCCTGGTCTGTATACCTGTGATCAGTACACCTGGGCAGGGAACCATCTAGAAGAGTGGGTATAGGTACCTGGTATGTATACCTGTGATCGGTACACCTGGGCAGGGAACCATCTAGAAGAGTGGGTATAGGTACCTGGTATGTATACCTGTGATCGGTACACCTGGGCAGGGAACCATCTAGAAGAGTGGGTATAGGTGCCTGGTCTGTATACCTGTGATCAGTACACCTGGGCAGGGAACCATCTAGAAGAGTGGGTATAGGTACCTGGTATGTATACCTGTGATCGGTACACGTGGGCAGGGAACCATCTAGAAGAGTGGGTATAGGTACCTGGTATGTATACCTGTGATCGGTACACCTGGGCAGGGAACCATCTAGAAGAGTGGGTATAGGTACCTGGTATGTATACCTGTGATCGGTACACCTGGGCAGGGAACCATCTAGAAGAGTGGGTATAGGTGCCTGGTATGTACACCTGTGATCGGTACACCTGGGCAGGGAACCATCTAGAAGAGTGGGTATAGGTGCCTGGTATGTATACCTGTGATCGGTACACCTGGGCAGGGAACCATCTAGAAGAGTGGGTATAGGTGCCTGGTATGTACACCTGTGATCGGTACACCTGGGCAGGGAACCATCTAGAAGAGTGGGTATAGGTGCCTGGTATGTATACCTGTGATCGGTACACCTGGACAGGGAACCATCTGGAAGAGTGGGTATAGGTACCTGGTATGTACACCTGTGATCGGTACACCTGGGCAGGGAACCATCTAGAAGAGTGGGTATAGGTGCCTGGTATGTATACCTGTGATCAGTACACCTGGGCAGGGAACCATCTAGAAGAGTGGGTATAGGTACCTGGTATGTACACCTGTGATCGGTACACCTGGGCAGGGAACCATCTAGAAGAGTGGGTATAGGTGCCTGGTATGTATACCTGTGATCGGTACACCTGGGCAGGGAACCATCTAGAAGAGTGGGTATAGGTGCCTGGTATGTACACCTGTGATCGGTACACCTGGGCAGGGAACCATCTAGAAGAGTGGGTATAGGTGCCTGGTATGTATACCTGTGATCGGTACACCTGGGCAGGGAACCATCTAGAAGAGTGGGTATAGGTACCTGGTATGTATACCTGTGATCGGTACACCTGGGCAGGGAACCATCTAGAAGAGTGGGTATAGGTACCTGGTATGTATACCTGTGATCGGTACACCTGGGCAGGGAACCATCTAGAAGAGTGGGTATAGGTACCTGGTATGTACACCTGTGATCGGTACACCTGGGCAGGGAACCATCTAGAAGAGTGGGTATAGGTGCCTGGTATGTATACCTGTGATCGGTACACCTGGGCAGGGAACCATCTAGAAGAGTGGGTATAGGTGCCTGGTATGTACACCTGTGATCGGTACACCTGGGCAGGGAACCATCTAGAAGAGTGGGTATAGGTGCCTGGTATGTATACCTGTGATCGGTACACCTGGACAGGGAACCATCTGGAAGAGTGGGTATAGGTACCTGGTATGTACACCTGTGATCGGTACACCTGGGCAGGGAACCATCTAGAAGAGTGGGTATAGGTGCCTGGTATGTATACCTGTGATCAGTACACCTGGGCAGGGAACCATCTAGAAGAGTGGGTATAGGTGCCTGGTATGTATACCTGTGATCGGTACACCTGGGCAGGGAACCATCTAGAAGAGTGGGTATTGGTGCCTGGTATGTACACCTGTGACTGTTACACCTGGGCAGGGAACCATCTAGAAGAGTGGGTATTGGTGCCTGGTATGTATACCTGTGATCGGTACACCTGGGCAGGGAACCATCTAGAAGAGTGGGTATAGGTGCCTGGTCTGTATACCTGTGATCGGTACACCTGGGCAGGGAACCATCTAGAAGAGTGGGTATAGGTGCCTGGTCTGTATACCTGTGATCGGTACACCTGGGCAGGGAACCATCTAGAAGAGTGGGTATAGGTGCCTGGTATGTATACCTGTGATCCGTACACCTGGTGACAACTGTCCTCCATTTTCTGTCTTGTTGATACCTGACAGGAAGTGACACAGATTGCACTCTATCCAAAACCAAAAGAAAACTTTTGTCTGGAGTTCCACTTTAAACCGGATTTCGGCGTTTCGGTAATGAGCGTAGAGCCAACCCGTGTAGGTAAGTGGCCACCTAATTTGATGCCAAAGTTTGAAGACGGGTGCAAGAAGTCCCATTTTTATGGGCCGGGCAGCAGCACCCCTCCCAGACTGGCTTTGTGTTATTTTTACTCGGACGCCATTTTATTTATCTGTCCCGGAACAAAATGGCTCCTCTTATGCTTTAGGAATTGGTTCATAAACTTTTATCTAGAGACCCTTTTTGTTTTACAACGCCCCGCACAACACGGCGTCTGTTACGCCTCAGCGCCCCTAACTGGTCAACCGGCCGCAGTCCCACATCGCAAAAAAAACGCCAAAAGGTGGCGCTTCAATCTGATTCTCCATCCCAAAGCCTCCACCTTCCCCCCCCCCCCCCCCCATTCATTCACTTCCAAAAAAAAAAAAATCGACTTTATTCTGAATGAGGATCCCTCTAAAAAAAAAAAAAAAATCCTGTCGGGGGGGGGGGGGGGGGGGCGTTGTCCTCGCCATTCCATTACAGACGATGATACATCGCGCCTCATTATCTGGTTACACCCCCTCCACTGCTTCACGCTGATTTCCATTTTCAGATGAGCTAAAAGGACCCGTCGGGGGGGGGGGGGGCTTAGTTACCATGGAAACGCAAATAATCTGACGTCAGCCTCCGCCGATTGGACGAGCGGCGTCTCTCGGGTGATGTCATCGACGTTAACACCTTAACCCCTCGTGCGGCACGGAGGCCCGTGACGTCGGCCGGAAGAGCGCCGCCCGGCAGGTGTAACGCTCTGCAGCGGGGAGGGGGGGGGGAGAGAAGGAGAGGTGGGGGGAAAGCAAGCGCTGCAGACATTGCAGGAGGTGCTGCATTAGTTCATAAGCTTTTAAGTAGAAGGCGGTCGCTGCTTTTGTGGTTAATCACGGACAAGCGTCTGATAAAAGGTAACGGCATGGCGGCGGTTTAGTCGGGTTATTAGGTGAAGAGGCTTTTCTGAGCACAGGCTGCGATGCTCTGCAGAGGGGGCGGTAAAACGATAGAGGGTAGGGTATTTAAGACAAAAGGTGCAGCGGCGTTGTCCTGCATGCAATGCTCTGCGGGTAAGGGGGGGGGGGGTGGTGGTGTGTAGCGGGGCTGCGGTCAGCGATGGGTTAACGGAAGGAGCCGCTTGTGGTATGAATATGTATAGCAGTGAGGGGGCAGTGTGTGTATGTATGTGTCTGCCTATCACACGCCCCTCCTCACACCCTGCATCATCTTCTCTGCAGAGCCGTCACATAAAGCCGGAGGAGCAGAGCCACGCACGCTCTACCCGGGGACTGTCACACGACATGAGACGCCACCACAAAGGTAAGCCGCCTTTTCCTTCCCGTACAAGGGTGTAGGAAGGCACGCCGGAGCTTGCCACCACCGCCGCCTCCCCCCCGATCCGCACGCCGGCGTACAACCCAGCTGCAATGTCTATCGATTAATTATTAGAACACTGAGGAGAGGAGGGGGGGGGGGGGTCACCTCTTTTGAATTAACCGCCTTGTCTTATTCGTTGGCAGATTTCGTGGAAGGTTTTCTCTTTTTTTTTGCAGCGCGCTCGTAAAAGAAAGTTTACATGCTCCGTGATTTCGTTGGTGACGCGGGACCCCCCCGATCCGGTTTTCCGAGAGCGTACGGTGAGGCAGGAGTGCTGGACGCGGTCCTGGGCGGCGGGGCGCGGATTAAACCGACGCGCTGTGATCAGGGATAGGTTGCATTGGAGAAGGAGCGCTAGAATACAATACAGGTGATTGCAGGCTGGGGACTGGCAGCACCCTAAAAGTGATCAGTGTACGCTTTCAGTATAACCCCCGATACTGCACTGCGCTATGGACTAAGGTGGCGCTATATCAATGGGTATTGGATGAGGAGATGAGGCTAGATAAGCGAAAAATATATCTGTATTAGATAAGAAGTTCTAAATGCATTGACTGGTGTGCAAGCCGGGGGCTAACAACTCCCTTACACCCATCTATGTGCACCTACAGTATACCCCCTACTGTACTACGCTATGGACTAAGGTGGTGCTATATCAATCTGTAAGAGGTATAAGACTGTATTAGATAAAGAGTGCATTGACTGGTATGTAAGCCGGGGCTAACAACTCCCTTACACCCATCTATGTGTGCCTACGGTATACCCCCTACTGTACTACGCTATGGAGTAAGGTGGTGCTATATCAGGCTGCAATAGCTATTCGATAAGGAGAGAAGGATATCTGTATTAGATAAGGAGTTCTAAATGCATTGCTGTGTATACCGGGACCAGCAACTCCCTTACATCCATCTATGTGTGCCTACAGTGTACCCCCTACTGTACTGCGCTATGGATAACGGATGTGCTATATCAAGCTGTAAGAGGTATGACTGTATTAGATAAGGAGATAACGATTGATGAGAGATAAGGTTATCCGTATTAGATAAGGAGTGCTAGAATGTATTGACTGGTATGTAAGCCGGGTACAGCAACTCCCTTACACCTATCTATGTGTGCCTACAGTATACCCCTACTGTACTTCGCTATGGAGTAAGGTGGTGCTATATCGGGCTGGTATAGATATTGGACTATATTAGATAAAGAGATAAGGATAGATGGGGGATAAGGATATCCGTATTAGATTAGGAGTGATAAATGCATTAACTGGTGTGCAAGCCGGGGCCAGCTACACCCATCCTATGTGTGCCTACAGTATACCCTACTACTGTACTACGCTATGGATAATGGTGGTGCTATATCAGGCTGTAATAGGTATTGGACTGCATTATATAAAAAGAAGTATTAGAATTCATTATACTGGATAATTAGCTGGGGGCTGGCAACACCCTACACCCATCTATGTTTGCCTACAGTATACCCCTACTGTACTGCGCTACGGAGTAAGGTGGTGCTATATCAGACTGTTATACAGTGTGTATATATATATATTGGACTGTATTAAATAAGGAGATAACAATAGATAAGAGAGAAGGATATCTGTATTAGATAAGGAGTTCTAAGTGCATTGATGTGTAAACTGTGGCCAGCAACTCCCTTACACCCATCTATGTGTGCCCACAGTGTACCCCCTACTGTACTGCGCTATGGATAACGGTGGTGCTATATCAGGCTGTAAGAGGTATGGGACTGTATTAGATTAGGAGTGTATTGACTGGTATGTAAGCCAGGGGCCAGCAACTCCTTTTACACCCATCAATGTGTGCCTACAGTATACCCCTACTGTACTGCGCTATGGAATATGGCGGTGCTACGTGGGCTTAGTGTATACCCCTACTGTACTGCGCTATGGAATATGGCGGTGCTACGTGGGCTTAGTGTATACCCTACTGTACTGCGCTATGGAATACGGCGGTGCTACGTGGGCTTATTGTATACCCTACTGTACTGCGCTATGGAATATGGCGGTGCTACGTGGGCTTAGTGTATACCCTACTGTACTGCGCTATGGAATATGGCGGTGCTACGTGGGCTTAGTGTATACCCTACTGTACTGCGCTATGGAATACGGCGGTGCTACGTGGGCTTATTGTATACCCTACTGTACTGCGCTATGGAATATGGCGGTGCTACGTGGGCTTATTGTATACCCTACTGTACTGCGCTATGGAATATGGCGGTGCTACGTGGGCTTAGTGTATACCCTACTGTACTGCGCTATGGAATATGGCGGTGCTACGTGGGCTTATTGTATACCTCTACTGTACTGCGCTATGGAATATGGCGGTGCTACGTGGGCTTATTGTATACCCCTACTGTACTGCGCTATGGAATATGGCGGTGCTACGTGGGCTTAGTGTATACCCCTACTGTACTGCGCTATGGAATATGGCGGTGCTACGTGGGCTTAGTGTATACCCTACTGTACTGCGCTATGGAATATGGCGGTGCTACGTGGGCTTAGTGTATACCCTACTGTACTGCGCTATGGAATATGGCGGTGCTACGTGGGCTTAGTGTATACTCTACTGTACTGCGCTATGGAATATGGCGGTGCTACGTAGGCTTATTGTATACCCCTACTGTACTGCGCTATGGAATATGGCGGTGCTACGTGGGCTTAGTGTATACCCTACTGTACTGCGCTATGGAATATGGCGGTGCTACGTAGGCTTATTGTATACCCCTACTGTACTGCGCTATGGAATATGGCGGTGCTACGTGGGCTTAGTGTATACCCCTACTGTACTGCGCTATGGAATATGGCGGTGCTACGTGGGCTTAGTGTATACTCTACTGTACTGCGCTATGGAATATGGCGGTGCTACGTGGGCTTAGTGTATACCCTACTGTACTACGCTATGGAATATGGCGGTGCTACGTGGGCTTAGTGTATACCCCTACTGTACTACGCTATGGAATATGGCGGTGCTACGTGGGCTTATTGTATACCCCTACTGTACTGCGCTATGGAATATGGCGGTGCTACGTGGGCTTAGTGTATACCCTACTGTACTGCGCTATGGAATATGGCGGTGCTACGTGGGCTTAGTGTATACTCTACTGTACTGCGCTATGGAATATGGCGGTGCTACGTGGGCTTATTGTATACCCCTACTGTACTGCGCTATGGAATATGGCGGTGCTACGTGGGCTTAGTGTATACCCTACTGTACTACGCTATGGAATATGGCGGTGCTACGTGGGCTTAGTGTATACTCTACTGTACTGCGCTATGGAATATGGCGGTGCTACGCGGGCTTAGTGTATACCCTACTGTACTGCGCTATGGAATATGGCGGTGCTACGTGGGCTTAGTGTATACCCTACTGTACTGCGCTATGGAATATGGCGGTGCTACGTGGGCTTAGTGTATACCCTACTGTACTGCGCTATGGAATATGGCGGTGCTACGCGGGCTTAGTGTATACCCTACTGTACTGCGCTATGGAATATGGCGGTGCTACGTGGGCTTATTGTATACCCCTACTGTACTGCGCTATGGAATATGGCGGTGCTACGTGGGCTTAGTGTATACCCCTACTGTACTGCGCTATGGAATATGGCGGTGCTACGTGGGCTTAGTGTATACCCTACTGTACTGCGCTATGGAATATGGCGGTGCTACGTGGGCTTAGTGTATACCCTACTGTACTGCGCTATGGAATATGGCGGTGCTACGTGGGCTTAGTGTATACCCTACTGTACTGCGCTATGGAATATGGCGGTGCTACGTAGGCTTATTGTATACCCCTACTGTACTGCGCTATGGAATATGGCAGTGCTACGTGGGCTTATTGTATACCCCTACTGTACTGCGCTATGGAATATGGCGGTGCTACGTGGGCTTAGTGTATACCCTACTGTACTGCGCTATGGAATATGGCGGTGCTACGTGGGCTTAGTGTATACCCTACTGTACTGCGCTATGGAATATGGCGGTGCTACGTGGGCTTAGTGTATACCCTACTGTACTGCGCTATGGAATATGGCGGTGCTACGTGGGCTTAGTGTATACCCTACTGTACTGCGCTATGGAATATGGCGGTGCTACGTAGGCTTATTGTATACCCCTACTGTACTGCGCTATGGAATATGGCAGTGCTACGTGGGCTTATTGTATACCCCTACTGTACTGCGCTATGGAATATGGCAGTGCTACGTGGGCTTAGTGTATACCCTACTGTACTGCGCTATGGAATATGGCGGTGCTACGTAGGCTTATTGTATACCCCTACTGTACTGCGCTATGGAATATGGCGGTGCTACGTGGGCTTAGTGTATACCCTACTGTACTGCGCTATGGAATATGGCGGTGCTACGTGGGCTTAGTGTATACCCTACTGTACTACGCTATGGAATATGGCAGTGCTACGTGGGCTTAGTGTATACCCTACTGTACTACGCTATGGAATATGGCGGTGCTACGTGGGCTTATTGTATACCCCTACTGTACTGCGCTATGGAATATGGCGGTGCTATGTCAGGCTGTAGTAGGTATGGCACTACATTAGATAAAAGGAGTATTATAATTGATTCGATTCGATTGTAAGCTGGGGCTGGCAGCGCCCTTTTACCCATCGACTGTATGTGCGCTTAGTGTTAGCCCTATGGTACTGCGCTATGGAATATGGCGGTGCTATGTCAGTCTGTAACAGACATTGCACTGCATTAGATAAGGATTATTTGAATTTATTAGACTGGTGTGTGAGCTGGGGGCTGGCAGCACCCTTACCCTCATCAATGTGCGCCTACCCTACAGTATACCCCCCTACTGTACTGCGCTATGGACTATGGTGGTGCTATATCAGGCTGTAATAAGTATTGGACGACTGCATGAGATAAAAGGAGTATGAGAATTCATCAGACTGGAGTGTGAGCTGGGGCTGGCAGCGCCCTCACACCCATCTGTGTACAATTACTGTATATCCTACAGTACTGCGCTATGGCATACGGTGGTGCTACGTCAGTCTGTATTCGGTATTGGACATAATTGGATATGGACTATTCTGATTTATTCGATTAGATTGTAAACTCGGACCAGCAGCATCCATACACCGATCTACGTATGTTTACTATATACCCTACTGTACTGCGCTATGGCATACGGGGGTGTTATATAAAGCAGAGCTAATAGTTCTTCTTGTTTGATACAGAATGACACCGCCCACATTTACTGCTGAATCTGCTATACGGTGTCAGGGATTCATGTGCAGTCCTGTCTGTCCTATACAGCTCTGTACAGGCCCTGCTAGATCAGATGACAGCCAGGGGCCATGGCTAGATCAGGAATTTCTTTGTAGTTTTTGTGCTGTACAAAGCAGCTACTACTTTACAGACGCTGCTGCACCCGGCCGGGGACACACAATTGTACATTCCAATCATTGTACTGTTGTTGGGCCCCAACGAGGGAAGGTACATATCTTACTACAGTGTGACATGCTTTAGAACAATGTATTGGTCGTTGGCATTACATGTTTATTTTTTATTTGTAGACTTCCAGGTAAAAGCATCCCTTATTTTAGTCCCAGTGATTGTCATCACTGGGTCTCTGTGCTTCTCTATGCAGAGCAGGCAGATCATGGCTGGTGGGAGGGGCCGGCAGGGTGCTGTACAGAGGCTTCTGAACACATCACAGCTCCCTTCCTCAGTACTCCTTTCAGGAGCCCTCAGCCTCTGATGCATGCAGTGGGCTGGCACTTGGGAGGAGTTCTGCATATATAAAAAAAAAAAAAGTCTTAATGGGTGGGCGTCAGTCTGGAGAAGTGGGCGTTCCTAGGCAGGCTGCATTTACATATGTAACGCCCACACGTGATGCTGAGCCTCTGATTGAAAAGACCTGAAATCCAATGAATGAAAGGGGCGGGCCCAGGATAGTCAGAGTGGGGAGGAAAGCGCTAGATCAGTGGTCTCTAAACTGCGGCCCTGGGGCCTTGCGGCACTATTCCATCAACAATTGGCACCAGTGATGGGGCGCTGTTCCTCCCCATTGGCACCAGTGATGGGGCGCTGTTCCTCCCCATTGGCACCAGTGATGGGGCGCTGTTCCTCCCCATTGGCACCAGTGATGGGGCGCTGTTCTTCCCCATTGGCACCAGTGATGGGGCGCTGTTCCTCCCCATTGGCACCAGTGATGGGGCGCTGTTCCTCCCCATTGGCACCAGTGATGGGGCGCTGTTCCTCCCCATTGGCACCAGTGATGGGGCGCTGTTCCTCCCCATTGGCACCAGTGATGGGGCGCTGTTCTTCCCCATTGGCACCAGTGATGGGGCGCTGTTCTTCCCCATTGGCACCAGTGATGGGGCGCTGTTCCTCCCCATTGGCACCAGTGATGGGGAGCTGTTCCTCCCCATTGGCACCAGTGATGGGGCGCTGTTCCTCCCCATTGGCACCAGTGATGGGGCGCTGTTCCTCCCCATTGGCACCAGTGATGGGGCGCTGTTCCTCCCCATTGGCACCAGTGATGGGGCGCTGTTCCTCCCCATTGGCACCAGTGATGGGGCGCTGTTCCTCCCCATTGGCACCAGTGATGGGGCGCTGTTCCTCCCCATTGGCACCAGTGATGGGGAGCTGTTCCTCCCCATTGGCACCAGTGATGGGGAGCTGTTCCTCCCCATTGGCACCAGTGATGGGGAGCTGTTCCTCCCCATTGGCACCAGTGATGGGGAGCTGTTCCTCCCCATTGGCACCAGTGATGGGGCGCTGTTCCTCCCCATTGGCACCAGTGATGGGGTCTCTGTTCCTCCCGTTGGCCCCAATGATGGGGCGCGGTTATTACCACTGATACCAACAATGGGGTACTTACTATTCCTTCCACTAAAACCAACGAGGGGGCATTTTCTACCCCCACTGGCCACAGTCCGGCCCCCCTAAAGTCTGAAGGACCGTAAACTGTCCCTTTTTGTTTAGAAAGTTTGGGGACCCCTGAGCTAGATGATGCTGGATGCCCGCCAGCCAAGAAATGAGGTGGCCTCTATCTGAGTTGCTGCAGCTTCTAATGCACATGGTGAGAAGCTCACAGTGTGCAGTGAAATCAGAGGAAACCATTTCAATCCAGGAGAGGAGCCGCTACAACAAGACCGAGGGAAAGACTGAAGACCCGATTCAGGTAATTCTTCTCTGACTTGTGGGGATCGGAGAACGGAGCGGCAACGTTCCTGATCCATTCACACAATAAGATGTGGCAGTACTTGCTGTAGTACAAATATTATACTCTATACTGGAGGAGTACCGGCACAGAATCCGGATACATGTGGAGTGTCACCCACGCGCTCCGGAGAGCGGTGCCATCTCTCTGTATAGTGACAATGAGTCAGATACAAGTGGCGTCACCCACTCGTCCCTCCCACTCCTATCGGCTCTCCCCCGCGATTCACTGGATGAGTCACGTTGTCAGTGACCGATGCAAAGTGTGCCGTTACCGCCATTCAATCTCCGAATACAGCTGCTGACCCCTCACCCTTCAGAATGTGGCCCTGTGGCCTCCCAACTCCCTAGGGACTTTTAGTGCCGTATTCATAGCCATAGATACAGACCTGTCGTGCCATGTTCCTGATAACCCCCCCTCTTCTCTAATATAATCTTGCATACCAGCACCATTATTATCACTTTTGTTATACTATATATGCCCAGAAGTCTGTGGACTGCCAACCATCACAACTACATGAGCTGTTTGGGCATCTTATTCCAAAACCACGACCTTCAATATGGAGCCCCCCACCCTTTGTGGCTATAACAGCCTCCGCTTTTCAGGGAAGGCTTAATACGAAATATTGGGGTGTGTCTGTGGAAATTTGTACCCATTTGTGAGGTCGGCACTGATGTTGAATGAGAAGACCTGGCGCACAATTCAACTTGTCTCAAAGGTGTTCAGTAGGGTTGAGGTTGGGGCCCTTGAGGCTACTCGAGGTCCTCCACACTAAACTCCCCAAACCATGTCTATATGGAGCTGGCTTTATACACAGGGGTACAGTCATGCTGGGACAAAAAAAGTGCCTTCGCCAAACTGTTACCGCAAGGGTGGAAGAGCACAGTAGTCTAAAATATCTTTGGGAGGGTATCTGTAGGAATTTGTGCCCATTGGGGAGGTCGGGTACTAATGTTGGCTGAGAAGACCTGGCTCACAATCCAATCTGTCCCACGTTTGTTCAGTAGAGATGGTGTCAGAGCTCTTGAGGTCCTCCATACCAAACGCATGGCTCTTGAGGTCCTCCATACCAAACTCATGGCTCTTGAGGTCCTCCATACCAAACTCATGGCTCTTGAGGTCCTCCATACCAAACTCGTGGCTCTTGAGGTCCTCCATACCAAACTCGTGGCTCTTGGGGTCCTCCATACCAAACTCGTGGCTCTTGAGGCCCTCCATACCAAACTCGTGGCTCTTGAGGCCCTCCATACCAAACTCGTGGCTCTTGAGGTCCTCCATACCAAACTCGTGGCTCTTGAGGTCCTCCATACCAAACTCGTGGCTCTTGAGGTCCTCCATACCAAACTCGTGGCTCTTGAGGTCCTCCATACCAAACTCGTGGCTCTTGAGGTCCTTCATACCAAATTAATGGCTCTTGGGGTCCTCCATACCAAACTCATGGCTCTTGGGGTCCTCCATACCAAACTCGTGGCTCTTGAGGACCTCCATACCAAACTCGTGGCTCTTGAGGACCTCCATACCAAACTCGTGGCTCTTGAGGTCCTCCCTACCAAACTCGTGGCTCTTGAGGTCCTCCCTACCATACTCGTGGCTCTTGAGGTCCTCCCTACCAAACTCGTGGCTCTTGAGGTCCTCCCTACCAAACTCGTGGCTCTTGAGGTCCTCCCTACCAAACTCGTGGCTCTTGAGGTCCTCCATACCAAACTCGTGGCTCTTGAGGTCCTCCATACCAAACTCGTGGCTCTTGAGGTCCTCCATACCAAACTCGTGGCTCTTGAGGTCCTCCATACCAAACTCGTGGCTCTTGAGGTCCTCCATACCAAACTCGTGGCTCTTGAGGTCCTCCATACCAAACTCGTGGCTCTTGAGGTCCTCCATACCAAACTCGTGGCTCTTGAGGTCCTCCATACCAAACTCGTGGCTCTTGAGGTCCTCCATACCAAACTCGTGGCTCTTGAGGTCCTCCATACCAAACTCGTGGCTCTTGAGGTCCTCCATACCAAACTCGTGGCTCTTGAGGTCCTCCATACCAAACTCGTGGCTCTTGAGGTCCTCCATACCAAACTCGTGGCTCTTGAGGTCCTCCATACCAAACTTGTGGCTCTTGAGGTCCTCCATACCAAACTCGTGGCTCTTGAGGTCCTCCATACCAAACTTGTGGCTCTTGGGGTCCTCCATACCAAACTCGTGGCTCTTGAGGTCCTCCATACCAAACTCCTCAAACTGTGTCAATTCATACCAAAGGTGTTCAGTAGGGTTGAGAACGGGGCTCTTGAGGGCTCTTGAGGTGCTCCACACCAAACTTCTCAAACTATGGAGCTGGCTTTGTACACAGGGGCCACGGTCATTCCCGGAACAGAATTGGGCCTTCACCAAACTGTTACCACAAGGTTTGGAAGAGCTTAATAGTCTAAAATGTCTCCGGGAAAGGTATCTGTAGGAATTTGTGCCCGTTTATGAGGTCCGGTACTGATGTTGAATGTGAAGACCTGGCTCACAATCGGTGATCCAATTAATTTCAAAGAAGTTCGGTAGGGTTGCGGTCATGGCTCCTGAGGCCGCTTGTGGTCCTCCACACCAAACACGAGTCTTTTTGGAGCTGGCTTTGTACACGGGTACAGTCATACTGGAACAGAAATGGGCTTTCACCAATCTGTTACCACAAGGTTTGAAGAGCTCACTTGTCCAAATTGTCGTTGCATGCTGTAGTATTACAGTGGAAAAAAACATTGCTGGCAAGTAGTCTTCTATTGCAGAGGAGAAGGGGTCCGCCTTCGCTGCGAGCAATGTTTAGTCTGTTTGTACTCTGAGCCGCGCCTTCGTAGCTGGAGGGGGTACTGGCAGGTAAGTCTGTTATAATGTACAAATATTCTGCTTATACTTGCACATTATGGTGAAACCCCGACTCGCCCCCCCCCCCCCCCGCCGAGTCAAAGCTGCAGCTATGCAATCAGCACGGAGCGTGAGCTTTGCCGATTTGTAGACCTCCAGGTCTGACCCAGCAGATCAGCCTCCTTTCTTAAACTTCTTTTTTTTCCCCCCTAAAGAAATCCTTGAAAACGGTGTAAGTGTAGACTTGCCCCCCCTTACATTGGCGACCATTGTAAAGGGTGGAGAATAATTAGCTATTTGTATAAGTGACCCCCCCCAGGAACCCTAGTCAAGAGGCTACAGTAGAGGGTGTATTGGACCTCTGAAGGGAGACTACTGCTTCCACACAGAGAGCAAGAGTACTGGAAAGGGACAGGCTTTTCTATGTAGACTGTGGCTGCTTTCTGAAGAGAACAAACTGTGATGCCTCGTACACGCGATCGGTTTTCCCCGACGAGAAAACTGCCATGATAGCTTTTGGCCGGGAAAACCAGCTGTGTGTATGCTCCATCGCAGTTTTCCCGACAGGAAAACTGCCGGAAAAAAAAAGAGAACCCGCTCTCTTTTTTTCCCCGTTAGGAAAAAATCCTGCCGAGAAAACCGGTCATCTGTATGCTTTCCTGAGGCGGAAAAAAAACGTGCATGCGCGGAAGCATAGAACGTAATTTTGTCGGCTCGTCGTAGTCTTTGACGTCACCGCGCATTCAAAAGTTCGGCGGTCTTTTGTGTGACCGTGTGTATGCAAGGCAGGATTGAGAGGAATCCTGTCGGGAAAAGCGTTTGTTTTGTTTTTTTTCCTGCCGGGAAAACCGGTCGTGTGTACGAGGCATAAGACTTTAGAAACCTTTGGTTTTGATGCACCTGGAATGGAGTTGGCTGATTTACCGTATATACTCGAGTATAAGCCGACCCGAATATAAGCCGAGGCACCTAATTTTACCACAAAAAACTGGAAAAATGTATTGACTCGAGTATAAGCCTAGGGTGTCCATCTGCATGCCTCACTGTGTCCATGACTAGACTGACGTTTAACATGGGAGTCTATGAAAGGGGTGCCCGGCTTTGAAAAATCGGTGGAGGAGAAATGGGGCTACATGTGTGCCAAGTTTCGGGTCCAGGGGACCTAAAACTGTCCGGTACCGGGTCCCCAAAGTCACCGGAGAAATTACCATTTAACATGGGAGTCTATGGAAGGGGTGCCCAGGTTTGAAAAATTGGTGATCCCCGGCCGTAGGTCCCCCGAACAACAAACTTTGCACAGTTTAGGGTCCAGGGGAAATGCGGCCGGCCGGTTCCGGGTCCCCAAATTCCAAAAGATCGGGCGCAAAAAGGTGACTCGAGTATAAGCCGAGGGGGGCATTTTCAGCACAAAAAAATGTGCTGAAAATCTCGGCTTATACTCGAGTATATACGGTAGATTAAAGTTCAGTTAGGCTTTAATCTCAGCTTGGAGAGAACTTGAGGCATTGTGTATGGCCAGTTTCTAAGGCCCAAGGGGGCAGCACAGGGATTGATTTGAGGACCAACACTGGTTCCTATAGGCAGCGCCAGGTGCCACCCAGCACTGCTACCCTAGGGGCTTTTTAGGCCAAGTCATACTTAAAGTATCTCTACTTTTTAGTTTTGGATAGAGTGGAGATGGATTAGAACTCTTATCAGGTTTTTATTGCTGTCTGTGCCCCCCGTTAGGGAGATTCACTCTCCTCTATTTGTCCAGTTTACCATTATCTTTGAAAGTAAAAGAAAATCCTACATTTTGGGTTGTCCCCAGAAAAGTAATAGAGTGAAAATCTTCCAGTGGGGACACTCCCTTGATTTGTAGGGATTTCTGCTCACTTCCTGTTTGGCTATGGGGCAGGAAGTGATGGGAAATCTCTGCAATGGAATACTCCATTGCTCTATCCAAAATGGGGTGGAAAAAAATGAATTTTGCCTTTTTTTTTTTTTTAGTTCTCTTCTAAAGTCAGGTTGAGAAAAAAAAAAGTCAATTGGGTTTATTCTAAAATTCCAATTAGTGTCTTCTAGGAAAGTTGATACCTACTCATCAAACCAAGAGTGAGACCCATCTGGTCCTGAGTCTGGAAAACGGTGTTGGTTTTGGGGCAGTATGTGAGGGTACCCCGGAATTTGGAACTAGCAGTCAAAGCCATGGCAGCTCAGACTTTGACGAGTAAAAGCTGCCCTAACGGAAGTATAATCTTAAAACTTTCAATTTAAAAAAATGCGATCTGTATCCTTGGGCACGAGTCACCGATTACATCTTTAGCTGTTGGCGTGCCCATCGTTGGACGATGACCGTTTCTTTGCTTTTTTCTAATAGACAGGCCCCTTTACTAACCATGATGCCAGCTCATGCACTTCTAGGCACCCCAGTCTTTTTTATATATATATATACATACATACATACATACATACATACATACATACTTTTTTTTCAAATCTTTTAGTTAGTCAAAAGACATGAACCATGACATCACAAAAATAAGAACATTGGGGAAGCATAATGGTGTACAGAACATCAAGAAAACACAGTGTCTTATATATGACAACAATGCAGAATAAAAGAACTTTAAGCACTTTTAATACCCCCCACTGCTTCACGTATCCCTGGCTAGAGGACTATTGAAGTGAGACCTCATAACTGCACAAAAGTACAATGGGATACTGCCGGGGAATAAATTGCAAAGCAGGACGAGGTCATGGAACCTGCCTAGATCATTTTCCAATTTACTAGTATCGGAGAAGTCATGGTAGAGCCAAATAAAATATGGCAAGAAAGAAAAGGGACAGAGGAGTAGAAGAAGAAGCTAGAAAAGCAAGAAAGAACTTGGATAGGGAGGAAGAAGAAGAGAAGAAGATGGATGGGGGGGAGAGATGGATAGATATGAGCTCACAGAGCACAATGGTAATACAGTAAAACCTTGGATTGCGAGCATAATTCGTTCCGGAAGCATGCTTGTAATCCAAAGCACTTGTGTATCAAAGCAAATTTTGATTTTCCCATAAGAAATAATGGAAACTGAAATGATTCTTTCCACAACCATTCATACGGTAAGTCCTTCAATTTATAGTCCATATAAAAAGATTATAGCAATGTGATAAGTTGTGTAACCATAAAATATCCATCCACAAATGGAAGCCTCCACAAGGGGATTAGAAGCAAAATCCAACAGGAGCTACAGAGTATAAAAGAGAAGAGAGGCGCCTCTAAGTGTAGTAATTTGGTTACATTTAATGAAGGAACAACATTTAGCAACTCACATGGTTGATGATTAAAAGAGGCACATGTAAGTATGCAGGGATCCGGGATAAAGCGATCCACATAGACTGTCATCCTTACCGCCGGCTGTCAGTCTGCAATCGTGACTGGGAAGACTACCCTGCAGTAGAGTAATCTGAAAGCGAGGCTTGAACCGCTGGTTGAAGGGACGACATCAATGGCAGTGAGGAAGATGGGCTATGTGGACAGCTTTACCCCGGATGCCTGCATACTTAGATGTGTCGGTTTTAATCATCAACCATGTTGCTAAATGTTGTTCCTTCATTAAATGTAACCATATTGCTACACTTAGAGGCGCCTCCGTTCTCTTTTATACTCAGTTGTGACATGACGCTACTCTTATATGAAGACATTGCTTGTATATCAAGTCAAAATTGATAAAAAAAATTAGCTCGTCTTGCAAAACGCTCTCAAACCAAGGTTTTACTGTATTCAGGGGTCTCAAACCTGCGGCCCTCCAGCTGTTGCAGAACTACAAGTCCCATCATGCATCTTCCTATGGGAGTCATGCTTGTAACTGTTTAGCCTTGCAATGCCTCATGGGAATTGTAGTTCTGCAACAGCTGGAGGGCCACCAGTTTGAGACCCCCAATATAGATCATGTATTTGGTACCACTAGATTACAGATATCACCTACAGATGCGTCAGAACAAATTTAGTCTGCGGTGTCGCTTTCAAAGAGGGCTTGTCCCTCATCGGAGAAGACGAACATATTCCATAAAGTCAACGATTTGGAGTAACGGTCATGTTGGTGGCGTGACGAGAGGATAAGCTCTTCCATTTTTATTTCCTCTACTGTTTTGAGCCATAGACCAATGATCGGAGGCTGCGTGGATTTCCATCGGAGAGGAATGCATGCTTTGGCAGCGTCAAGAAGATGGCGAATGACCGTTTTTTTTTTTTTATGTAGATTTTTCCCGGTCTGCTATTATATCTAATATACTTGGCAACTCATTGACTGCACTATGAGTGTATAATATGAGTGGTGTTGGCTCGTTGCCAATGGACGAAGTACTATGTTCCGATTGTTTCTGTATATTTTTAATATGTGACAAGAGTCGCTTTATGTTTGTTGGATAAATGTTTCTTTAATAAAGAGCTGTTCCGGAATGTGAATTGAATGATTGAATGACTTGTATAGCGCTACAAATGCGTACTGAATCACCTCAAGGCGCTTTTTGCAGCCAGTGTCTGCTTGGCTGGTGCAGTCATTTTACCCCATAGGATCTCGACATGCTTGGGACACACAGTCGTACACACATATATATACCGGGGCCAATTTGGACAAGATCCAATTAACCTACCAGCATGTCTTTGGAGTGTGGGAGGAAACCGGAGTACCCGGAGGAAACCCACGCAGGCACAGGGAGAACATGCAAACTCCAGGCAGATGGTGTCGTGGTTGGGATTCGAACCAGCGACCCTTGTGCTGCCCCAATTGCATAGAACAAGTGCAGTAGAAACCCTGGAGGTAGTTATAAGAGTAGGTTGAAAGATGATTGGGAACTTGGAGGGTTATGGATGGGGATGTAGGTTGAAAGTGGTGCAAGATGGTCTGATTTCTGAAGGCCTTTGTGAATTATCACCATACTGGGTTATGATGATACAATATCACCCCCCTCGGCTTTTTCCGTGACGACATGTCCCACCACCTGCTGAGCAGACGTCAGTAAACATGGTTGACTGGTTCACAGAGCACAGCCGGTCATCCTTCACATACTGGCACAAGATGAATACCGTCTTGTTGTCTCGCCTTGCCGGCTCCAGCCAGCCCTCACATTCCTGAACGCTAGCCTCGTCCACACCCAGTGACCCTGGACAGCTACAGCTAGACAACTGCTTCTGTGAAACCATAAATCCCAGCATCCCCTCCCAAAACACTTATAGGCCTGGGCGCAAAATCTAAAATAGGGCAACACGACTTCCCTTTTAATAATTGTACACTATTTAATAACACACACACACAGCATGCTGTACTTCTGAGCATAGGCTGGGCCATATAACATAGCGTGATGTCACTGCTCCGCCTCTCCACCTTGTCCAATCACAGAACGCTTAGCAGTCATTGTGCAGATGCAACACGATCTCTGAATGACGCCCATGCTGAGCAGGTGGAGATGCACTTTAAGTTAATAAGGCGTGGCAGGGACACATAGTGAGAATTTTGAGAATGTAACACATTCCTTATACTATGCACAATAGAGAAGGGCAGGGAAAATCAACGTGACTTTTCTGGCAGGTTACTGTATAAATATTTTATCTGTATTTCACTACATGCTTTTTAATGCAGTTCTGTTACTCTGGCCTCTGAAAAGGTCATTATGTGGCTCATGTCTTTGTCTACTTGTGTCATTACATCAGTGATTCTTACGTTTTTGTCTCCTCTGCCCCCCCCGTAGGTTGCAGAAAGTGACTGCTGAACGAAACGGAAGAAGAGAAGTCGGACCCTCAGCTCGCTCTCCGTCTTACAAAGATCCCCTCTATATGCCCCTGCAGCTGCCCACCATGAATTTTCGCAGCCACCGGCTACTGCGCCGCTCTCCTCCGCCTCCCCCGGCGATCTCCAGCAAACCCACCCCAGTTGGGGGGACTTCTAGCAGCGGACTGTCCAACTTGAGCAGTATCGCCCAGATCAGCCCCTGCCTGTACCTCTCTAGCGGGAACGCAGCAGGCAGTCGCCAACTGGTCTACGCCCGCAACGTCACCTGCATCGTCAACGCCACCCTCGAGATCCCCAACTCCAACTGGCCAGACGTCGACTACATTAAAGTGCCGGTGCCCGATCTACCACACGCCCCGTTGGCGCTGTACTTTGACTCCGTGGCGGACAGGATTCATCAAAATGGAAAGAGGAACGGCAGGACTCTGGTGCACTGCGTGGCAGGGGTAAGCCGTTCGGCCACCCTCTGCATCGCCTACCTGATGAAGTATCACCGCCTGTCTCTTCTAGATGCCCACCAATGGGTCAAGACCAGACGGCCCGTGGTGCGGCCGAACGCTGGATTTTGGCAGCAGCTGATCCAGTATGAGAAGAAGCTGTTTGGCAAAAACACTGTACGATTGGTGCCATCACCGCTAGGACTTATACCTGATATATACGAGAGAGAAACTCGTAATCTCATCCCCGTATGGGGTTTCAGATAAAGATGACCTATTTTCTCAAAGACTAGACTTTGGCTGGTGCATATAAAGAGGTCCTCCATCTATAGTATTAGTTTCAGTATTGGTATGAGGCAGATAATCTCTCCTGCACCTAGTGACGGGACCAGGCCCCTTCAAACCCAAGGTGAAGGGGTCAAAGTGCACCCTCCCACCTATGAGCTGTGAACTATTTCAGCAGGATAGGTTGCAGGTTCTGCCGTTTGTGCTCCCCTCCTGCTGACACACCTAAGTCTCTTTTTGCCTACCCCTGCCTTCACCAATGACATTGTATCTCCAGAGAGAGGGTGCCATTGGCTTGGCCTCTAGGTGTTGTTCTCTGCTGGTATGTTCTCAAGTAAGGTTGGTCATTAAAAACCCTTCTTCCTGGTGACCATGGCTTAGCCATTGGTTGATGCAGCAGGTACTAAAATGAACTGCATGTGGCTGTTCTCCAACTAGGCTAACCATCAAAAATATGGCAGCTCCTCACACGGTTACCAGTTTTGTGAAGGGGAGAGCCAGAGGTCAACCGGTTGAGCCACTTGGCAGGCAAAAAGAGCAGTTTGTGGACCCAGCCCACCTAAAACATCCACAGAAAAAGCCAACTTGTTGGCTGGGTATCAGGCAACAGCATCCTCAACAACCAGACTGGCTTAAATGCTCCTTTCCCTGGATGAGTAGCAGCCACGCTTACCAATACTAAAGCTAAAATTGCAGGTGGAGACCTCCCTTTTAATGGAGACCTGTCATGAAAGAAATAAGGGGGCTTCTGAAAATGCTTCAATGGAAGAAACCAATAATACTTTGACATCGGCAGGGACCACAAAAAGTCTGGCTAGACACTCCTCACTGACTGGCTTAATCATAGAGGTAGACCTCGGACTACGCCCTTCTGGGTGTTCATAGTCTAGAGCAGGGGTCTCCAAACTTTCTAAACAAGGGGCCACTTTATTGTACTTAAGACTTTAGGGGGGCCAGGGGGAGTAGAAAATGTCCTGTCAGTGGGAGTAAACAATGCCACATCTTTTGTGGGAGGAATAATGCCCCATCATTGGTGTCAGTGTGAGAAATGGTGTCCCATTGTTGGTGTTAGTGGCAGGAAAAATTCCCCTGTTGGTGATGTCAGTGGGAGGAATAGTGTGCCATCAGTGGGAGGAATGGTGCCCCAAGGGCCAGGTAAAGGCAAGCAAATGCCACAGTTTGGGGACCACTGGTCTAGAGCAGCATTTCTCAACTTTTTTTTTTTAGTCACGGTACCCTTTTAATAGTATGCTGAATCTCAAGGCACCCCAGTCTAAAATGTGGAAAGAATAATGTTACTTACCAGCCTAGCCTGAGACAATGCACACAACCATCCTGACCATCAGAGTCCCTCCTATCCATAAGAACCCCTCCTCTGATTAGAGTCCCTTCATCCATCTCTGATCCAGGGCAAACTGGGTCTCGAGACACCCCGGGGGGAAACCCAAAGGGCACCATGGAACAATGGTTGAGAAACACTGGGGCACAGGGGTCTCCAAACTTTCCAAGTCCTCCAGGCTCTGGGGTGGGGTAAGTAAAGCTGGAAAAATGTAGCCAGTGGGAGTAGATCGTGCCCTAGCGTGGGAGCAAACTATATAATCATTGGTGTCAGTGGGAGGAATAGTTGTTTATATTTTTGGTTGCAGTATTTATGGCCAACTGTTGGCATCAATGGGAGGCACAGTGCCCCCCCCCCCACACCGTTGGCATCAATGGGAGGCACAGTGCCCCCCCAATCGGCGTCAATGGGAGGCACAGTGCCCCCCCCTATCGGTGGCGTCAATGGGAGGAACAGTGCCCCCCCTATCGGTGGCGTCAATGGGAGGAACAGTGCCCCCCCTATCGGTGGCGTCAATGGGAGGAACAGTGCCCCCCCATCGGTGGCGTCAATGGGAGGAACAGTGCCCCCCCATCGGTGGCGTCAATGGGAGGAACAGTGCCCCCCCATCGGTGGCGTCAATGGGAGGAACAGTGCCCCCCCATCGGTGGCGTCAATGGGAGGAACAGTGCCCCCCCATCGGTGGCGTCAATGGGAGGAACAGTGCCCCCCCCATTGGTGGCGTCAATGGGAGGAACAGTGCCCCCCCCATTGGTGGCGTCAATGGGAGGAACAGTGCCCCCCCATCGGTGGCGTCAATGGGAGGAACAGTGCCCCCCCCATCGGTGGCGTCAATGGGAGGAACATCGCCCCCCCCATCGGTGGCGTCAATGGGAGGAACATCCCCCCCCATCGGTGGCGTCAATGGGAGGAACATCCCCCCCCCCCCATCGGTGGCGTCAATGGGAGGAACATCCCCCCCCCTCATCGGTGGCGTCAATGGGAGGAACATCCCCCCCCCATCGGTGGCGTCAATGGGAGGAACATCCCCCCCCCCTCATCGGTGGCGTCAATGGGAGGAACATCCCCCCCCCCCCCCATCGGTGGCGTCAATGGGAGGAACATCCCCCCCCCCCCCTCATCGGTGGCGTCAATGGGAGGAACATTCCCCCCCCCATCGGTGGCGTCAATGGGAGGAACATTCCCCCCCCCCATCGGTGGCGTCAATGGGAGGCACAGTGCCCCCCCATCGGTGGTGTCAATGGGAGGCACAGTGCCCCCCCCCCCCCATCAGTGGCATCAATGGTTCTTTATATCGTTAGGGTCAGTAATTATAGCCAATTGGTGGTGTCAGTGGGAGGCATAGTGCCCCAAGGGCCAGACAGGAACATGCAAAGGACCACATTTGGCCCCTAGGCCACAGTTTGGAGACCACTGGTCTAGAAACCATCTCTACCTTCAACACCATTTAGGTTAGACTCAGAAAAAAACAGGGAGCAAGGGATGCCAGATTTATAACAAACCGGGCAGCAAACAGTAGGAAAATCTATCATCTCCAGGCTTGTTTTTTTTTTAGGTCACTGACAACTTATTGAGGAGGGAGGAGGGGAGAGTAAATCACCAGCAAAACCAGGCAACTAGCATTTTCATGAGGAGCCCAGCAACAGAAGCCCCGTATTATCTCATGACAGCTTTTCTTTAAAGGACACTAGACACTTTTCCTCTTCCTCTCCAACCACAGGATAGACCCAACTGATGGCTGTATGGACCAATAATTACTCACACCTCCCCTCCCCCCCGCAGTAGCAGATCAATAACCATTCAACAACAATAACCGCTAGATAACAGTTACTTCTTACTGGTGTAACCTTGTGAAGAGGGCGCTCCGGCACCATTCTGTCAGGGAATAATGGCGTGTGGGTGGCTTTCCTGTGACTTCGCCCTTTTTGATTTTCTTTATTTTATAGTGTAAAACATTTCAGATTGTGAAATTATTTACTTTAAAAAATAAAATAAAAAATTATATATATATATATATATATATATATATATATATATATAAAAAAACGATATCAGAGTGCCACATAGCTCAGAATAGGATACTTATTTTTCTCCTGATGTGGGTGCGATATATATGTATATTTCTAAATAAAAAAAAAATGGAAAATTTGACAAAAACTTCAACTTTTATTTATTTTTTAATAAAGCCTTAAAATTTTACATAAAAATGTATACAAAACAACAACAAAAATAACACAAAGACCGATGAATGGGAAAGAAGAAGAACACATCGGAATGGAGGCTGGGAAAGCAGGCAGCATATTTAAAAGCAGACCTTACAGGGCAAATGGAAGGTTCCGTTTTGTTTTACCCCCCCCCCCCCCAAATGCAAATGGTTTTAAAAAGCCATTTAACAAAAAAGAGTTATCTTGGCTCAACTTCCAGGCAAAGCCGACGACACTGGTGGGAGTTAGGTGCGGGAAATCTCTTGCAACAGCCTGGAACACATTCTTATGGGGACTTTAAGCTACCAGCTTTGCCGAAAGCCACAGTGGACTTAACCTTTTGTCTCCCAAAAGTGTTGGGAGGTCATTGCGATTTTTTTTTTTCTTCCTATTAGGCAAATAGTTTATAAAGCCATTTACATTCGGGTGGGCAGAAAACTGATTTTCCATATGTCATGAAAGGTCTACTTCATTTTTTTTATATTATATATATATATATATATATATATATATATATATATATATGTATGAAGAGAGCCTACAGAATATATACAACTTTTTATTTTTTTGAGTTTTGGATTGAATTAAAATGGATTAGAACTTCTGGAAGGGGTGTTTTTTCTCCTGGTGGAGAGATTTCACTTCCTGTGCTGGAGACACGACAGGAAGTGAGAGGGAATCGAAAGACTGTCTCCCTCTACTTCTGTTCCGGTGACATTTTGGATTTCCCACCATGGCAACAAAAGGTCCCCTAGGGCAAAAAAAATGTGATTCTCCCCCCCCCCCCCCCCCCCCCAACAAGGAGACTTCAATAAAAATGTGACTTGGAGGTTCTAATCCTACATTATCTTCAATCCTTAAAAAAAAACCTTTAGATCAGGATTGGGCAAACTGTCCTTCCAGCTATTGTGGAACTACAAGTCCCATCATGCCTCTGGGAGTCATATGCTTGCGGCTGTCAGTTTTGTAATGCCTCATGAGCCTCGTAGTTCCACAACAGCTGGAGGGCCACAGGTTTCCCACCCCTGCTTTAGATAGATTTCAAAATAGAAGTAAAAAGGCAAAACTTTTATTTTTCGTTTTGGATAGAGTGGAGAGGGATTAGAACCCCTGTCAGTTTTTTTTTATTGCCATCTGTGCCCCCTGTTGGTAAGATTCACCCTCTATTTGTCCAGTTTACCATCATTGAAAGTGAAAGAAAATCCCAAGTTTTGGGTTGTCCGCCTCTTCCAATGGGGACACTAGTTCTGGTGACTTGGGGTTCCCCAAGGAATGCCCTTACTTTGCAGGGATTTCCTCTCACTTCCCGTTTGGCTATGGGACAGGAAGTGGAGGGAAATCTCAACAATGGGACACAGATGGTGAAAAAATCTGACAGGGGTTATAACCTTCCCTTACTCTATCCAAATTGAAAGAAAAAAATATATTTTTTGCCTATAGTTCTACTTTAACCACCTCCCGTATTGACAAATGACGGCGGCAGGGTGGCTCTCTCGTTCTGGGACAAGGTGATAGGAAGGGGGTGAAAGTGCCCAGTGAAGTTGCAGTCACACCTGAGCGTTTTGCAGCTCAAAGTCTCTCAACAAGTAAAATCTCTCATTCATTTCACATCTGAGCATCAATAGAGGCCATTGAAATGAATGGGAATTGCAGCCTTAATAAGAGCACTTTAAAGCTTGACCATACCCAACCCACAGATGCATACTTACCTTGATCTGATGATTACAGTTCCATGGTTTGTTCACATCCAGCGTTTCAAGACTCTAGCGTCCTGCACCTGCGCGTTACGACCCCATAGACTTCCATGGGACCGTTTCCAATAGTCTCTGGCTTTGGAACTCAGCCTCATAGAAGTCTTTGCTTCTGCAACGTGCAGCCACAGCTGGGACATTGAAGTCTCGCGACACTGGATGTAAATAGCGCTGAAGGACACAGCCATCAAATCTAGGTATATATTGGGTTGGGCTGGGGAAAAATATGGATAACTGTACTTTACAGCGCACTTTAATGAAACCGACAGCCCACCATGACATTTATCTTTTGCGGACAAACCTCAAGAACTGAGATGTTGGAGAAGTGGCTATTTACAGCGAGTTCCCACCCATTCCGATTTATAGTGAATGAAAAAAAAGCAACAAAAATCCAAGATGGCGCCTACATCAACCCTTTAAAAGGAACCCATTTGTTCATCAAAGTGTCCAAAGGAAAGACGGAGTTTGCTCTCCGCAACTAAGATTCCCTTTACTTGTTCAAGATCCTTCATTTTGCACCAACAGTTCATTGAAGGAGCACTAAGAACTAAAGTCTAGATCTCTGCCAGGGACTCATCACATGGATGAGAAATGAGGGAATGTGTGCAATTCACAGGCTCGGTTCTGTTCCAACCTCCAGAAAAAAAAAACTAAGTGGTTCTTGCAGGTAACAGATCCAAATTAAATAATTTTGGCACAATTCATGATAAAATTACTGTGACTTTACTTTGGAGCTTGCAGTGCTGCTGATCCATCACTAAGGGGCGCTAGAAGGAATACAGATTTGTTTGCAAAAAGAAGAGTCACATGTTCTCAGATGTCCCAAAATAGGCAAGAAGCATAGGATTAATCGCTGTCTCCATCGTCACTGATGATGCCCTTTAAACCGGACCAATCCATGGGCTTCTTCTTGCGGGGGGGGTCCTTCCTCCGCCTCGGAGTCAGAGGACAGGTCCTTGCGGTAGGTGGGAGGAGGAGAGTCAAGAGACGAGGACGCCTTATAGGGGTTCCAGGTGTTACGGCGGCGGGGGCGTCCTGGGGGAAGACAGATTATGTGTTAAATCTCTGCCCACACCCCCTTATGCCCTCATCACACCAACGCCCCTGCCGCCCTCTGCCACACCGCCACCCTCTGCCCCTTTCTCCCCCCCTCATCACCACGCCTGCTGCCCTCTACATCGCTACAGCCCTCTGCCCTTCCTGTCCTCATCGCCACGCCTGGCCCACTCTGTCCTCACTGAAGCGCCTACCGCCCTCTGCCCACACCGACGTGCCTTCACTGAAGCGCCTACCGCCCTCTGCCCACACCGACGTGCCTTCAGCCCTTCCTGCCACACCTACCCCCTTTTGCCGTGCCTGGCCCCCTTTTGCCCACACTCATCTGTCCCCTTTTCTCCCCTGAATGCCGCGCCTGCTGCCCTCACTGCCACGTCCCCTTTTCCCCCTGAATGCCGCGCCTGCTGCCCTCACTGCCACGTCTGGCCCTCTCTGCCCACACTCATCTGTCCCCCTTTTCCCCTGAATGCTGCGCCTGCTGCCCTCACTGCCGCGCCTGCCCCCCTCTGCCCACATCACTGCGCCTGCCGCCCTCACCGCTATCCTCTGCCACCCTTTTGCCCAGGTTACTCGCTCTATCATTTAACCCTCCTCTCAGCTATGCCCACACCGACGTGCCTTCCGCCCTCTGCATTGCTATAGCATTCTGTCCTTCCTGCTACACCTGCCCCCTCTGCCCACACTCATCTGTCCCCCTTTCCCCCCCCCCGAATGCTGCGCCTGCTGCCCTTACTGCCGTGCCTGCCCCCTCACCGCTATCCTCTGCCGCCCTTTTGCCCAGGTTACTCGCTCTATCATTTTAATCCCCTCCTCTCAGCTATGCCACTGTATAAAAATCTTTCCCCAATCTCAACAACATTCCTGCACCACCACCATCCCTGCTGTCACCCAATGTCTGCAGGAAGCACTACTCAATGCCCCTGAACCTCATCCTCCCCCATGTTCTATCCATCTCATTCTGGGACCACCCAAACCTTGACTATTCTGGAAGGGGGAATACTTTTGCTAGGAAGGAAAATGAAAAGAAAGAAAGAAAATAAGTATTTTGCCCATATCTAAACAGTCCCACTCCACCTTGCAACCTTCATTGTTTACATCCAGCGGTGAATGGCTCCCTCTCCTGGCTGCACCTGTCCCGCACAGCCCAATGGACTTCCATATGGCCATCTTCTGGCCGGGAGATGAATACAGAAAAGTCCTACGTGCAGGCCTGGCCAGCAGAGGGAGCTGTTCACTACTGGTTATAAATAACCGCGGCTGTCGGATTGCGGAAGGTACATATCTGTGGAGGAGGGAGAGTGGGATCATTTAGGTCAGGGCCAGAAGCAAAAAAATGGAGCACTTTTAGACAAAGGAACCTGTCAGGAGGGAAATCGGGTCACTGCCGATTTGTTTTTGGAGGTAGATGGGCCGGGGCAGTCAATGTTGCTTGGTGAGCCACTTAACTGCACAGTACACAATATCAGGGGCTCCCCACACTTATCTGGCTATATGCTTGTTCCCGTTTAGAGACTCCTTACAAAAAGACATTTCCTAAAAGGAAATATGAGGAGATGCCATTGCTGACCTGTTGGAAGATGCTAGCTGCCTGGCTGTTCGGTTCATCCCCTGGACGTCTTCTGCCCCGGCATACTATGCTCAGGTCTGAGAGTCATTGAACCCAGACGACAGCTTTGACAGCCAGGCAACAAGCATTTGCATAATTATAAAACTCGGCAATCTCAATGTCTACTAGTAATGTGACACCCGGACAGGAAGTCTACATGGAGGGGGCATGGCACGGATTTCGTACATGGAAGGGGGGGGGACGGACACCGACGTCAACATGGAGAAGGGGGGGGGGGGGGGGGGGGACACCGACGTCAACATGGAGAAGGGGGGGGGGGGGGGGGACGGACACCGACGTCAACATGGAGAAGGGGGGGGGGGACGGACACGTCAACATGGAGAAGGGGGGGGGGGCGGACACCCACGTCAACATGGAGAAGGGGGGGGGGGGGCGGACACCCACGTCAACATGGAGAAGGGGGGGGGGGGCGGACACCCACGTCAACATGGAGAAGGGGGGGGGGGGGGCGGACACCCACGTCAACATGGAGAAGGGGGGGACACCCACGTCAACATGGAGAAGGGGGGGACACCCACGTCAACATGGAGAAGGGGGGGACACCCACGTCAACATGGAGAAGGGGGGGGACACCCACGTCAACATGGAGAAGGGGGGGACACCCACGTCAACATGGAGAAGGGGGGGGGGGGGACACCCACGTCAACATGGAGAAGGGGGGGGGGGACACCCACGTCAACATGGAGAAGGGGGGGGGACACAGACGTCAACATGGAGAAGGGGGGGGGGACACAGACGTCAACATGGAGAAGGGGGAGGGACGGACACCGACGTCAACATGGAGAAGGGGGAGGGACGGACACCGACGTCAACATGGAGAAGGGGGAGGGACGGACACCGACGTCAACATGGAGAAGGGGGGGGGACGGACACCGACGTCAACATGGAGAAGGGGGGGGGCGGACACCCACGTCAACATGGAGAAGGGGGGGGGGGCGGACACCCACGTCAACATGGAGAAGGGGGGGGGGGGGCGGACACCCACGTCAACATGGAGAAGGGGGGGACACCCACGTCAACATGGAGAAGGGGGGGACACCCACGTCAACATGGAGAAGGGGGGGACACCCACGTCAACATGGAGAAGGGGGGGGGGGACACCCACGTCAACATGGAGAAGGGGGGGGGGGGGACACCCACGTCAACATGGAGAAGGGGGGGGGACACAGACGTCAACATGGAGAAGGGGGAGGGACGGACACCGACGTCAACATGGAGAAGGGGGAGGGACGGACACCGACGTCAACATGGAGAAGGGGGAGGGACGGACACCGACGTCAACATGGAGAAGGGGGAGGGACGGACACCGACGTCAACATAGGGGGGGGGGGGGGGACGGACACAGACGTCAACATGGAGAAGGGGGGGGGGGGGGGGACGGACACAGACGTCAACATGGAGAAGGGGGGGGGGGGACACCGACGTCAACATGGAGAAGGGGGGGGGACACCGACGTCAACATGGAGAAGGGGGGGGGGGGGACACACACCGACGTCAACATGGGGGGGCGACAGATGTCTACATGGAGGGGGGAAGGGACAAGGACACGGACGTCAATCAGATCCTGACCGGTTCAAACCCCTCCCTGCTCTAAATAAAGAAAAAGTCCTGGCGGGAGTCCTGAGCTCACAACATCCTTTCATATATGATTTATACCCAGAACAATCCCTCTTTGTATCCCTCCGGCCGCGCTCACTCAGATTACAGCTCTGATAGATCGCTCAGCCATGAGAAGGGTCAAAAGGCCGGCTTCATCTTTTCATAAATAAATAATAATTAAAGTGGAGCGATTGTGTTTTCTGTGAGTCATCATTTTGTCCTAATAAAAGGATAGGAAGCTGGTTACCTTCCCTGACCCCCCCCCCCCCCCACCCAACATCATAATGTAATTTTCAATTTAAACCTTTCCGTTTTCATTATAAACCCAATAACATCACTGGGTCTCTGTGCAATGCAGGCAGATCATGGCTTGTGAAAGGGGCAGTGATCTTTACATAGCTTCCTAAAAACCTTGAGTTATTAGCGTCTTCCTGTGGGGGGGGGGGGGGGGGAGGGGGGTGTCAGGCTGGGGGAAATCTCTCCCCATGGGGTGGCTTTCAGGATGGGGGGGGGGGGGGTTGGCACGTCTCCATAGGGTGACTGTTAGGCCTGGGGGAGTGGGTGTTCCTTCGCAGGCTGTTTTAATAGAACAAAGGAGCATTGTGCAGGGTGGCTGTTGCCCTGGGGTGGGAAGCGCCTCCATAGGGTGGCTGTCGGGCCCGGAGGGGGCGCGCCTCCATAGGGTGGCTGTCGGGCCCGGAGGGGGCGCGCCTCCATAGGGTGGCTGTCGGGCCCGGAGGGGGCGCGCCTCCATAGGGTGGCTGTCGGGCCCGGAGGGGGCGCGCCTCCATAGGGTGGCTGTCGGGCCCGGAGGGGGCGCGCCTCCATAGGGTGGCTGTCGGGCCCGGAGGGGGCGCGCCTCCATAGGGTGGCTGTCGGGCCCGGAGGGGGCGCGCCTCCATAGGGTGGCTGTCGGGCCCGGAGGGGGCGCGCCTCCATAGGGTGGCTGTCGGGCCCGGGGGAGTGGGTGTTCCTTCACAGGCTGTTTTAATAGAACAAAGGAGCATTGTGCAGAAACCCACAGCAAGCAATCAGAGTTAATTTCTCATTGACCTGCCTATAGCAGAGTAAGATTTGATTGATTCGATTGGCTGATCCGGGTTAGTACTCTTTACACACTAACAATAAAATGTGGTAGAAGGATGTTGAATCTCACCGGCCACAGCGATGATGTTACTGGTGTCCAGTTCAGCCAGCTCAGCCGCCTCCTCCCTCTTCAGTCGCACAACGCGGCACTTTTCCAGACTCGGATTTCCTGCGTTAAAAGCAAAGAGCCGTCACTCGGTGTCAGGAGGTTCGGCGCCTTTTCATGACACCCATCCCAGAGGCTTCCAAAGATGGTTTTGGGCTTTAAATGGAGATAATGCAACATGCAACACAGGACCTACCGGTGAGAACCATTTCTCATGTAGGGCTCTCGTGCATTTTTTTCCCCTACGGCTCTGAATGCAGCTGTATGTTATGCAATGGGCTCATGCACACAGCTGCGTTTAGCCGCATAAAAAAAAACAAAAAACAAAAAAAAAACACACACCATATACATGGGACTTAAAAGGGTTAGTTCACATATAACAAAACTGTGCAGTTTTAACTAATGTTAAAGAGGTTGTAAGCCTTCGTGTTTTTTCACCTCAATGCATCCTATGCATTAAGGTGAAAAAACACCTTGCAGTGTCCGCCCCCCCCCCCCCCGCTGCTTTACTTACCCGAGCCCCGAATTTCCGTGGGCGCGATCCCACGTCGCTCTCTCCACTGCTTCTCGGCTCTTCATTGGATAGATTGATAGCACAGCCCAGCACAGCCATTGGCTCCCGCTGCTGTCAATCAAATCCAAGGGGGCGGGGCCGAGTCATACACTCGGCGGCTATGGACGCCGAGTGTATGACACAGGAGCGCGCCTGCAAGGTAACCCCCTCGGGAGAGAGCTTCCCAGAGGGGGTTATCTAATGCGGGGAGGAGCCGCGAGAGCCGCCGTGGGATCCCAGAAGAGGAGGATCGGGGCCACTCTGTGCAAAACGAACTGCACAGTGGAGGTATTATATGTTTGTTATTTAACAAAAAAATAAAACATGAACCTTTAATATCACTTTAAATAATTCCCTAGCCTGAATGAAACAAACACTCTCAGAGCTGGCATCATCCCGTCCTGCCATGTTAGTAAGACGTTGCCAACACACTCCCTGGTCCACTATATGCTGCATCACCAGCCGTCCCATTAAAGTGAATAGGACTGTCCGTGAGCCAACAGCGGGTCAGAGGAAGAGGAGCCAACAGCGGGTCAGAGGAAGAGGAGCCAACAGCGGGTCAGAGGAGCCAACAGCGGGTCAGAGGAGCCAACAGCGGGTCAGAGGAGCCAACAGCGGGTCAGAGGAGCCAACAGCGGGTCAGAGGAGCCAACAGCGGGTCAGAGGAAGAGGAGCCAACAGCGGGTCAGAGGAAGAGGAGCCAACAGCGGGTCAGAGGAAGAGGAGCCAACAGAGATGACAGTTGCTCTTTAAAAAATATGATTTAAATCAAATCCACCCTGCCTAGCAACAAGGCACAAGGAATGACACCTCAGTCAGGCTTTAGGCAGAATGTAAATGGCTTACACCTTTACCAAGGGCATTATCCACTTTCTCAATGCTGCACAGTTTTTTTATCTACAGGCGCGCCTTACCCGCATAAGCAGCTTTTTGCGATTTGAGTGTTCATTCTGTATGGCTCAAATCACACCGCATCAGCACTAAAATTGTGCAGGAGCCTTTTTTTGGCCGCACCAGAAATCAGATGGCATTAGGCGTTTACTCCCATGCCATCTGATTCTGCAAATCGCACTGCGTTTTGGGGGTTAACGTGACTCACACCCGCAGCGGTTCGCTTGAATGAGGTGCTCCAATCTGGCGCCAATTCTGACATGTCTCTCATGCATGTATAAATCTGCATTTGAAAAAAAAAAAAAAAAAAAAACCCTGAAACATTATAAATATTTAAGCAGCGGCCCTAGAGAATTAACTGGTGGGTGTTGTATTTTTCTCTTGTTGCACGATATTTGCACATTTTATTGAATTTTAGTTCATGCAAACACAATAAATTACCCATTTTTGTAAAATATAAAAGCTGATGTTACACCGTAAATAGATACCCAACACGTCTCACTTTAAAAATTGCATACGCCCGTGGAATGGTGCCAAACTTCGGAACCTAAAAATTTCCACGAGTTACATTTTAAAAGCCTTTACAGGCTACAAGTTTAGAGTTACACAGGAGGCCTGGTGCTAGAATTCTCGCTCTAGCTCTGACGTTCGCAACAATACCCCATGTGTGGTGTGATCACAGTTTACATATATGGGCAGGATCTAGGTGTAAATTTGCACGTGAACATAGGGAGATTTAATTTTTTTTACACTGTACCTTTGATTTCTTCCTCCCCCTTTAAGAACTTGTGATAACATGGGCAGTACCAGGTCCTCTTTATGGAGAGATCTGGGGTCTTTTAGACTCCAGATCTCTCCTCTGGCCTCCAAAGCATCTGATCGAGCCGAGATTGGTTTGATCAGATGCTTTACAAGCCGATAACAGAAGTTCCTCTCACTTTGTCTAGGGAATCCGATGTGACCGGTCCCATCAGTATTGGGCTCCCTGATAGGACGGGAGAGCCTGGACGGCGGTGGAGGACCCCCTTCCACCCCCTGAAGAATCATACTTCCAATTGTCGATACAAATGCAGAGAGATGATCAAGATATCACCGCTCCCGTTTAACCACCGGGCCTATTTTTCAGACTCTGTTTACAAGTTAAGATTTTTTATTTTTTTTCTAGAAGATTAGAAACCCCAAACATTACATTTTTTTGTCTAACACCCTAGAGAATAAAATGGAGGTTGCTGCAATACTTTCTGTATCACACCGTATTTTGCGCTGTGGTCTTACAAGCGCACTTTTTTTAAATAAAAAAATTAAATATATATATATATATATATATATATATATATATATATATATATATATATATATATATATATATATATGACTACCGAAAAGTTAGCCCAATTCTAATTTTATATTGGGCAAGATAATGTTACGTCGAGTCAATTGATACCCAACATGTCACGCTTCAAAATTGCGCCCGCTCGTGGAAGAACAAATTTTTACCCATAAAAAAACTCTACAGGTTACTAGTTTTAAGTTGGAGGAGGTTTAGTGCTAAAATTATTGCTCTCGCGCCAACGATCGCGGTGATACCTCACATGTGTGGTTTGAACACCGTTTTCAAATGCAGGCGCTACTCCTGTATGCGTCTGGTTCTGCGCACAAGCTCCACTGGACGGAGCGCTTTAAACATTTTTTTCTCTTATTCATTTTACTTTTTGTTTTTTATTTTGACACTGTCCTTTTAAAAAAAGAAAATTTGGGTCACTTTTATTCCGATTACAAGGAAAGTAAACATCCCTTGTAATAGAAAAAAAAAGCATGACAGGTCCTCTTTAATGTGAGATCTGGGGTCAAAAAGACCTCCGATCTCACATTTACACTAAAATGCAATAAAAAATAAATAATAATAAAAAAAAAATAATAATAAAAAAAAAAAAAAAACTTTTAAGAGCATTGGGCGGAAGTGACATTTGATGTCACTTCCGCCAGTCAATGATATGGAGCCTCACTCGGCACCTAGCCAAACAGCGTGAAGGCTGCAATAGTCTCCGCAACGGAGGGGGACCCCCCACCCCCCTCCACTAATAAAAGTAATCTTGCGGCGAATCCGCCGCAGAGACCACTTTTATCTGAAAGCTGACCGTCCGCTGAAGAGGATACCGGGGTTATGGTAGCTAGCTGCTGCCATAACAACGATATTACTCTTCAAACAGCCAACATATAACGACGGCTGGTGGTCGGTTAGTGGTTAAGGATGTACGGTGGTCGAGTAGCCATTTT
Organism: Rana muscosa; assembly: GCA_029206835.1. Classification (NCBI taxonomy): domain Eukaryota; kingdom Metazoa; phylum Chordata; class Amphibia; order Anura; family Ranidae; genus Rana; species Rana muscosa. The sequence goes on from CM055127.1 coordinate 168,470,081, forward strand.
AAAAGCCCAACCCCCAATACTCAGGGTTAAAGCGGAGTTCCGCCAAAAAAAAAAAAAAATATGAAAAAGTCAGCAGCTACAGATACTGCAGCTGCTGACATTTAATATATTGACACTTACCTGTCCTGGGCGCCCGCGATGTCGGCACCCGAAGCCAATCTCTCTCAACTGCTGCCGCCGCCATCTTTGGTAAGGGAATGGTTCCCTACTGCGCATGCGCTAGTCATGCTGCATGATTCCACTGGTCCCTGCTGTCTTCTGAGATCTGTGTAGGTGCCGGATGTGGCGTAGGTCACTGCAATCACCGCAGAGATCTATGCCAGGAAGTGGGAGAAAATACCTGGATTACACAGGTATCTGCTCCCTCCTCCCCCCTGAAAGTTGAAGTTCCATTTTTATGTGGAACTCTGCTTTAGGATTCACATTGCAGCTTACACAAGGTTGAAGTTAGGGATGAGCCGAACACCCCCCGGTTCGGTTCGCACCAGAACCTGCGAACGGACCGAAAGTTCGCGCAAACTTTAGAACCCTATTAAATACAATGGATGCGAACGTTTGAAATTAAAAGTGCCAATTATAAAGGCTAATATGCAAGTTATTGTCCTAAAAAGTGTTTGGGGACCCGGGTCCTGCCCCAGGGGACATGTATCAATGCAAAAAAAAAAAAGTTTTAAAAACTGAAGTTTTTCCAGGAGCACTTATTTTAATGATGCTTAAAGTGAAAAAAAAAAAAAAAATAAATAAATATTCCTTTAAATATCGTACCTGGGGGGGTTTCTAAAGTATGTCTGAGAAGTGGCACGTGTTTAGAACTGTCCCTGCGCAAAATGACATTTCTAAAGGAAAAAAAGTCATTTAAAACTGCTTGCGGCTTTAATGTAATGTAATGTCTGGTCCCGGCAATATGGATGAAAATCATTCAGAAAAATGGCATGGGTAACCCCCCCCCCCCTACCAGCCCCCTTTGGGTCTTGTATAGATATTTAGGGGAACCCCGCACCCAAATTAAAAAAAGGAAAAAGGCGTGGGGGCCCCCAGGCCCTATATACTCTGAACAGCAGTATACAGGCGGTGCAAACAAGACAGGGACTGTAGGTTTGTTGTTACGTAGAATCCGTTTGTAATTTTGAACTCCCTGCCTGTGGTATTTGTGTCAGAACACCAGCAATTGTATTCAGGTAAGCTTTGGGTGCACACTGTGCAAAGGACACTAAATCAAAATACTGCAGCTCCCTGCCTGTATTTGTATGAGAACACCCGCAATTGTATTCAGGTAAGCTTTTGGTGCACACTGTGCAAAGGACACAGTACACTAAGTGAAATACTGCAGGTAGCACAATCACCTGCCTGTCAGTCAGTATAGAGAATAACAGGAACGGATCTAGCTAAACTGAATACAGTGTGTGTATATATATATATATATATATATATATATATATATATACATATACACACACATACATACATACATACATACACACACACACCCCCTAGGATGCATATATCCTCTACACACTAACTGCAGCTAACTGACTCGCCTGCCTGCTCTATCTAACTCAAATCAAAATGACACTGTCTCTCTCTCTCGCTCTCTCCTTTAACCAACGCCAACACACTACACAAGGCCGCCAAGCCGGCGGCCTTATATAGTGTGGGGCGTGTACCTACTCCTCTGAGCCATGATTGGCCAAAGCCACCCTGGCTTTGGCCAATTATGGCTCTCTTTACCTACGGCGCTGTGATTGGCCAAGCATGCGGTTCATAGTGCATGCTTGGCCAATTATCAGCCAGCAATGCACTGCGATGCCGCAGTGAATTATGGGCCGTGACGCGCCACTCGAATTTGGCGCGAACGGCCCATAATGTTCGAAATTCGACGAACGGTCGAACAGCTGATGTTCGAGTCGAACATGGGTTCGACTCGAAGCTCATCCCTAGTTGAAGTCTCCCCCTCCTCATGACACCATGTTGGGGCCTGATGATTTGCCACTAGGACTTTCTGTCCATTAAAAAAACAGGCCTGATAAGCGATAGACAAAACGGCTCACCTTTCACCCCCAGGTCCTCCAGCTCCTTCTTCAGCACCTCCACCATGGATTTCACAGAGCGGCAGTTCTGAAACAGCTTCTTGTAGTTCCTCCGAGTCCCGCAGGTCACAATGTATTTCTTCAGCCGGGCAATGGACGGGTGGTCTTCCCTGGAGGTGCTCTAAAAGGACAGCAGGAAAGGAGTAAGCTTACAGAATAGAGAAATAGAGGCTTGTACTACAATTCATGATTTGGTCTTGTGTTGTTGGTTTATGTGTGTTACATGCTGATTTCTTGTATCTCTTGGGTCCTCCATTAGAGAGGGATCCAATGTGGAATTCTCAGTTATGCATAAATGCCTTTAACATTACAGAGCTAAATCCTGGCCTCTCCCTCCCACAATGGAATCTCCACAATAAGAAATTAATAACTGGAGAATCCAACGGCAACGCATTTCAGCTTTGTGGGAGGGGCAGAGACAAACTACAGCTGGGAACTTCCTACTGTCGCTTTGTAGGAGGGGCAGAGACAAACAGAAAGAAAGGCCGACCATACACAGTTTGAATAGAGTTGAGATTCTAACAATTAAAAAGGAGAATTCCAGCCTGAGCTTTTTAGGCTGGGCTTCTCCTCTGGGTCACAGGAGTCCAATTCGTTTTGCACTCCTGTGACCCGTTTTCAGCGGAGAGCGGTCTGAAGTCCGCTCTCCGCTGACGTCACTGCCATCAGTCGGGGCAGCGCGTCTTTACTCGTCGGAATCCGCCAGCTGCCCTGATTGCCCCCTACACAGCTCAGCGCTCCAATGAGCAAGGAGAAGCAGAGAGAAAAGAGGCTGACAGACAGTCAGCGGCTTTCCTCTCGGGGATCTGTGAGAACCGAGCCATCGGCGGTGTTCGGTAGCTCGGTTCTCAGTGCAGAGACGGCGGGGGACAGATGGAGCATCGGTCTGACACTCCATTCACGAGGTAAGTATAAATATGGGAAAAACTCGAAACCCATACTTCTCCTTTAATGGGCAGGTTGAATGCACGGTTGCAGAAAAGAAATTTGCTCTGTGCATGGCCCGGCCTAACACTCCATTTGAGTCTTGTGGGAGGAGCACAGCCACAACTAAAGCTGGGAAGACTCCATTGGAGTCTTGTGGAAGGGGCAGAGATACAATCCGATGGGAACTCTCCATTGGAGTCTTGTGGGAGGGGGAGAGGCACAATCCAATGGGAACTCGCCATTGGAGTTTTGAGGGAGGGGCAAAAGGCACAATCAGATGGGATCTCGCCATTTGAGTTTTGCGGGGGGCAGAGAAACATGGTACAGTCGGGAACTCTCCATTGGAGCCTTGTAGGAGAGGCAGACACAAAACTACATCTGTACGGCCAGGAGCTCTTCATTGGAGTTTTGTGGGAGGGGCAGAGACACTAACTAAACATGGGAACTCATCACTAGTGTTTTGCGGAAGGGGTAGAAAAACTAACATTGGAAACACTATTGGAGCAGCGAGTGAGGGGCGGGGACTCATTCTACAGCCAGGAACTGGCCATTGGAACCTTGTATGAGGGGCAGAGACACAAACTACGTTCAGGATCTCTCCACCTACGTCTTGTGGGAGGGCCAGAGACACCAACTACAGAGGGGAACTTGCTTTTGGTGTCTTCTGGGACAGGCAAAGCCACAAGTACAAAACTGGAGCTTTGTGGGCGAGGCGGATACACAAACCACAGCTGGGAAGGCATCACTGGAGTGTCCCAGAGATACAGCCAGCTTGCAAATGTAATTATTTTAAAGGGGATGTGTAAGATTAGTGCATTGCACAGCTCACCTTGCTCTGCTTCTTAGCATCTTTGTCTTTATCGCCATCTTCGGACACGTCAGACAAATCGCTGTCTCTGTCATCTTTGCCTTTCTTTTCTTTATCCTTGCTCATCTCATCGCTATCATGGGAGTCGCTGCCCTGCGCCGCCTTCTTACCCTTTCCACCTTTGCTGCGTTCCTCTTTATTGTCATTGGCTGTTTTTTTGGTCCCAGTCTGTCTGCTGGTTTGCTTAGTGGATTTTTCCTTTCTTCTGGGGCCCTCCTTGCTGCTGCTCTTTCCCTTCTTTTTCCCTGCAGAACGCTCTTCTCCCTCACTGTCGGTCTCTTTATTTGATCCTTTTTTCACTGAACTCTTGTCATCCTCATCCCTATCACCATCACTCTCTTTAGATGCTTTTGCTGGGCTTTTTTTTTCCTCCTTGCTGTCGCTGGCCTTTGATGATGCAGGCTTAACCACACTCTCTTCCTCCTCACTGTCACTGTCTTTAAGAGACTGTTCCTTGGCTGGATTCTCTTCCATCTCACTGTCACTGTCTTTAAGAGACTGTTCCTTGGCTGGATTCTCTTCCATCTCACTGTCACTGTCTTTAAGAGACTGTTCCTTGGCCAGACTCTCTTCCTCCTCGCTATCGCTATGTTGCTTTGATGTGGTTTTCTTTGCTGTCCTCTTGGCCGGACTATCTTCACTGTGTTGCTTTGATGCGTTTTTCTTTGCTGTCCTCCTGGCTGGACTCTCTTCCTCCTCGCTCTCACTATATTGTTTTGATGTGGCCTTCCTTGGTGCTCTCTTAGCTGGACTGTCTGCCTCCTTGCTGTCACGTTTCTTGGAAGCAGTCTTCTTTATCTTCCTTTTGGGCGTGTACTCCTCTTCGCTGTCGCTCTGTTTTTTCGGTGCAGCCTTTACTCTCCTCTTGGGTGTGCACTTCTCCTCCTCACTGTCGCTTTGTTTTTTCGGTGCAGCCTTTACTCTACTCTTGGGTGTGTACTCCTCCTCCTCCTCACTGTCGCTCTGTTTTTTCGGGGCAGCCTTTGCTCTCCTCTTGGGTGTGTACTTCTCCTCCTCGCTGTCGCTCTGTTTTTTCGGTGCAGCCTTTACTCTACTCTTGGGTGTGTACTCCTCCTCCTCCTCCTCACTGTCGCTCTGTTTTTTCGGGGCAGCCTTTGCTCTCCTCTTGGGTGTGTACTTCTCCTCCTCGCTGTCGCTATGTTTTTTCGGTGCAGCCTTTGCTCTCCTCTTGGGTGTGTACTTCTCCTCCTCCTCGCTGTCGCTCTCCTCCTTTGGCTTTCTCTTGGCCGCACTCTCCCCCTTTTTACTTGCTTTCAGTGCGCTCACTTTTCTTAGCATGGTTGTCTTCATTCTTCTTTTGGTTGGACTTTCCTCCTCACCGTCACTCTCTTTTTTCTGTCCCTTCTTTCTTTCCTCTTCGCGCGCTTCGTCACTGTCTTTCTTACCCTTCTCCTCTTCATCCTCGTTTTCACTGCTTGCCTCGCTTTCGTGGGCAATCGCTTTCTTCGGCGGTCTCTTCCCTGGCTTGGCAGCAGCTTGTTTGGGCTTTGGTTTGGCTTGGACCTTTTTCTTCGGCTTATCCTTGCTGTCTGTAGACTTCTCCTTCCTTTTTGCCTCCAAGGTTTTCAGTTTGGAAAGTGTCATTTCTTCCTCGCTGTCGGAATCCTCACTCTGCATGCTCTTTTTATTTTTTGCGCCATCACTGTCTTCGCCATCAGAGTCCAAAGTCTTTTTGTTTTCAGGGGGCCCTTCATCCTCCCCATCGGATTCCTCATTCTGTTTGGAAGCAACATCCTCATCGTCGCTGCTCAATTCTGAATTCTCATCCTTTACCGTGCCCTTTCTTGCGGAAGGATTTTGCGGTCCTGTTCCTGTTCCCTGCTTTTTCTTACTCTTGTCGCCTGTGTTTTCCTCAGACAGGACCTCTTTGCCATCACTGTCACTCTCTATGCCTTGTTCCATCTTCTGTGGAGTCACATCCCCCTTTTTGGAAGTTGGAGCCTCTGGGGAACTGCTGGACATTCTCTTGACATCTCTTTGCTCAATCCCGGAGTCCTCTCCTGACTCGATGCCTAAAAAAAAAAAAAAAAGGAGCAAAAAATAATTCATAGAGGGTCAGTCTAGTGCAGTGATGGTGAACCTTGGCACCCCAGATGTTTTGGAACTACATTTCCCATGATGCTCAACTATACTGCAGAGTGCATGAGCATTATGGGAAATGTAGTTCCAAAACATCTGGGGTGCCAAGGATCACCATCACTGGTCTAGTGTCTCAACACTAAGATTGGGCCAAGGTGGAGGTGTAGCTTGGTATCTCCTAAGCCAGGCAACCTCAAGGACAGTATACGCTAAATCATCATACTGGAGCAGGTAAATATTTGACAAAAAAAAAAAAAAAAAACTATTATAGAGGAAAAACATAAATAACCTGATCTGTGCAAAAAATCACCTATACCTGCTGTAAACCATAGCAGATTCGCCACAAGATCACTTTTCTCGGCGGAGGGGAGAGGTGTCCACCCCCCGCTTACCGGAGCCGCCAGTAGCGGCGAAGACGATCCGATCCTTTCCCCTCAGAGGCTGTGTGTGTGTGTGTGTGTGTGTGTGTGTGTGTGTGTGTGTGTGTGTGTGTGTGTGTGTCAAATGAGGGAATGATGGGCCCCCACTTAAACGCAACGACGTTGGATGACTGACGAAAGCGACATCAAACGTCACTTCTGAGCGAAGACCGTAAAAAGGGACATTTCTTTTTTAATTAAATAATAAATAAATTATATATTTTTTTTCCTTTTATTGCATTTAAGTGTAAATTTGAGATCTGAGGTCTTTTTGGTCACAGATCTCACATTAAAGAGGTCCTGTCTTCCTTTTTTTTCTATTACAAGAGATGTTTACATTCCTTGTAATAGGAATAAAAGTGATCCAAAATTATTATTATTTTTTATTTATTTTTTTAAAAAGGGACAGTGCCAAAATAAAAATTTTTGCTTGCATCTTTTGTTGTATGGTTTTTAAAGTGGAGTACCACCCTGAAAAAAAAAAGACAAAAAAAAAAAAAAAAAAAAAAAAAGACATAAATTTTTTTTTTTTACTCACCCGAAATAGCGGTTGCTATGGGGAAGTCCCTAAGCCTCTTCCTTATCTGCGTTGGGTCTCCTTACGCATCCTCTTCTAGTGAATGGGGCGCGCTGCCTTCTGGGAACTGTGTGTAATCCCAGAGAGCAGCCGCCCATTCACAAATCGGCGCGAGACTCGCGAATGCGCAGTAGGAAACGGGCAATGAAGCCGAAAGGCTTCACTGCCCGATTCCCTTAGTGAGGATGGCAGCGCCGGGACATGCAGTGATCGAGGGATCAGCCTCAGCCTCATCAAGAGCGAGTAGGACAGGTAAGTGTCCTTATTAAAAGTCAGCAGCTACAGTGTTTTTTAAAAAAAATAAAAAAATCACGGGTGGAATCCCACTTTAACCAATAAAGAAATCGTTGGAGTGCGGCCATCCAGATTGAATTATTTTCTATAAAAATAGTAAAATAAATAATAATAATAAAAGCGCCCCGTACCTCCCTGCTCGCGCGCCAAAGCGAACGCATACACAAGTCGCGCCCGTATATGTAAACGGTGTTCAAACCACACATGTGAGCCATCGTCGCGATTGTTAGAGCGAGAGCAATAATTCTAGCAAAAGACCTCTAACTCAAGACTGGTAACCTATAGAAAATTTTAAATGTCGCCTATGGAGATTTTTTTAAAGGGTCAAAGTTTGTCACCATTCCACAAATGGGCGCAAGTTTGAAGCATCAATTTACTCTTTCATAATATAAAAAAAAAAAAAAAAATTGGGCTAACTTTACTGTGCCCACGATCTGATTCTCTAGAGCAGTGATGGCAAACCTTGGCACCCCAGATGTTTTGGAACTACATTTCCCATGATGCTCATGCACTCTGCAGTGTAGTTGGGCATCATGGGAAATGTAGTTCAAAAACATTCTTTGGGTGCCAAGGTTCGCCATCACTGCTCTAGGGTGTCTGAAAAAAAATCAAAAATGTATATGTATGTATGTATATATATATATTTTAGATGTTTGGGGTTCTAAGTAATTTTCTAGCAAAAAAACAACTGGATTTTACATTTGAAAATTATTAAAGCTGAACTCCAGCCACAAACAAGTTAAAGTGGAGCTCCACCCTAAATAGCAACTTTTGCTATTTGGAACCCTCCCCCCCTCCGGTGTCACAATTGACACCTTTCAGGGGGGAGGGGGGTGAAGATACCTGTCTAAGACAGGTATTTTCACCCACATCCGGGAGTCCTCTCTCCGTGAATCTGCGGGAGTGACGTCACTTCCCGCAGACTTCCCTTGGTGTTCTGGGAGACACTCGGCTCCCAGAACACAGGAGCACCAATCAGAACGGCGCAGCGCGACTCGCGCATGCGCCGTAGGGAACCGGGCATGAAGCCGCAGGGCTTCACTTCCTGGTTCCCTCAGCGAGGATGGCGGAGGGAGCAGCAGAGCGACGAGCGGTCGCTCGTCCTCTGCTGCGGACGTCGCTGGACTCCAGGACAGGTAAGTGTCCAAATATTAAAAGCCAGCAGCTGCTGTAGCTGTAGCTGCTGGCTTTTAATTTTTTTTTTCCGGTGGAGCAACCCCTTTAAATGTATTTAATAGCCTTTGCAAACCCAGATGATACCTTGCAAAGTAGGAGGGACATAACCACTACACACAGCCTATGCAGAGAGCAGAGTGGTGGGAGGGACTCAGCAGGCCGCACACACTACAGGCTACCTGCGAAAAACTACAGAAGGGGGCGGAGTCAAGACCAGTCACCCAGCAGAAGGAGAGAGAGCAGCAGTGAGCGGTCTTTATTACAGGAAGTCTCACACTGCATTACTGCACAGATCTGGAAGAAATACACAAAGAACCAAGATTCAAGAAGAATACACACGATTACATTTATTTAACTGCTTGCTGCCCGCCCACCGTCAAATGACGGCGGAGCGGCTCTCGTTCTGGGACGACGTCATATGACGGCGTTCCAAAACTGGTGTGCAGCGCGGCAGCTGCGCCGTGTTGCTAGGTCACGGCACGGCCCCGATCTCTGCCAATCACAGCCAGTCACATGTAAAAACAGAGATACCGGTAATCAGCTCTCCTTGCTTCACACTGAGAGTGTGAGGAGAGGAGAGCCGATCAGCGGCATCTCCTCACAGGGGGACATGTAGGAATGTAATCAGGGCACTGATCATCAGTGCCCTGATTACAGTAAATCAATTTAGGTGTCACCAATCAGTGCCCACCAGTAGCACCAATCAATGCCCATTAGCAATGTCCATCAGTGTTGCCCGCCCATCAGTGTTGCCCGCCCATCAGTGTTGCCCGCCCATCAGTGTTGCCCGCCCATCAGTGTTGCCCGCCCATCAGTGTTGCCCGCCCATCAGTGTTGCCCGCCCATCAGTGTTGCCCGCCCATCAGTGTTGCCCGCCCATCAGTGTTGCCCGCCCATCAGTGTTGCCCGCCCATCAGTGTTGCCCGCCCATCAGTGGCCATAAGCACGGCATATTAGTGCCTCCTCATCAATGCCCACAAGCTCAGCCCTTCAGTGCCGCCTCATCAGCGCACATTAGTGAAGGCGAAAAATTACTTTGTTTCTGTCAGTAAATTTTGTAACGAAGTAAAAAATATATTTTTTTTCTAAATTCTTGGTCTTTTTTTTTAAATAAAAAAAACCCAGCAGTGATTGAGTACCACCAAAAGAAAGCTCTATTTGTGTGAAGAAAATGATAAAAAATGTGTTTAGGTACAGTGTTGCATGACCGCGCAATTGTCAAAGTGTGAGAGCGCTGAAAGCTGAAAAATGGTCTGGGCAGGAAGGGGGTGTAAGTGCCCGTTAGGCAAGTGGGTAAACATTTGTTTATCCCGGAGCTCAGCTTTAAGGCAGACAATCTTTTGTTTATGCACAGAGAGATCAAAAAGGTCTCTGCAAGAGGCAGAGTAAATCTTTTTTGATTTTTCTTCATTTTGATTTTTGAGTCTACAGTCATAGCGGGGAGGCTTATATCTATAGGGAAGGCATGCTGTGTCCCATTAAAGTCAACCTAGCGTCAGATAGAGTTGCTAAAAGTTACAATGTACAGTCTGATCACTGGGGGAGAGAAGACTGAGGAAATGCTGCTTCTTGCTTGCACCATCTTAGCCAAAGGACTGGAGCACAGCACTGAAGGACAGCTTTAAAGGTGGATCTTACTCCACTATCTGTCCCTATGACGGAAGCTGCTTTCACTTACCATCTACTAGCGGTTTCCTCCTTTTCCCAGACGGCTCCGCACTCTCCTTTACGTCATCTCCACTGTCATGCCGTGCCCTCTTCTGCATATTAATCAAAGGCTCCTCATCGCTGGCATCCTCGTCCTGTGGGGCATGGAAAAAGCAGAGACAGAATGTCATCATAAGATGCAACAAGGCCTACAGTACGCCAGGGGTGTATTCAGAACCACATTTTGCACTTCTAATTCCTCAAATGCAGTAAGTTCAAAGCAACTCTTATGATAAACATAATCCTGAATCCACAACATCCAGGAATGGGGAGGGGGGGTGCCCATGACCTCCTGGACTCACAGGAAGAGGGGGGGGGTGCCCACGACCTCCTGGACTCACAGAAAGAGGGGGGGGTGCCCACGACCTCCTGGACTCACAGAAAGAGGGGGGGGTGCCCACGACCTCCTGGACTCACAGAAAGAGGGGGGGGTGCCCACGACCTCCTGGACTCACAGAAAGAGGGGGGGGTGCCCACGACCTCCTGGACTCACAGAAAGAGGGGGGGGGGGGTGCCCACGACCTCCTGGACTCACAGAAAGAGGGGGGGGGGGGTGCCCACGACCTCCTGGACTCACAGGAAGAGGGGGGGGGGGTGCCCACGACCTCCTGGACTCACAGGAAGAGGGGGGGGGGGTGCCCACGACCTCCTGGACTCACAGGAAGAGGGGGGGGGGTGCCCACGACCTCCTGGACTCACAGGAAGAGGGGGGGGGGTGCCCACGACCTCCTGGACTCACAGGAAGAGGGGGGGGGGTGCCCACGACCTCCTGGACTCACAGGAAGAGGGGGGGGGGTGCCCACGACCTCCTGGACTCACAGGAAGAGGGGGGGGGGGTGCCCACGACCTCCTGGACTCACAGGAAGAGGGGGGGGGGTGCCCACGACCTCCTGGACTCACAGGAAGAGGGGGGGGGGTGCCCACGACCTCCTGGACTCACAGGAAGAGGGGGGGGGTGCCCACGACCTCCTGGACTCACAGGAAGAGGGGGGGTGCCCACGACCTCCTGGACTCACAGGAAGAGGGGGGGTGCCCACGACCTCCTGGACTCACAGGAAGAGGGGGGGTGCCCACGACCTCCTGGACTCACAGGAAGAGGGGGGGTGCCCACGACCTCCTGGACTCACAGGAAGAGGGGGGGTGCCCACGACCTCCTGGACTCACAGGAAGAGGGGGGGTGCCCACGACCTCCTGGACTCACAGGAAGAGGGGGGGTGCCCACGACCTCCTGGACTCACAGGAAGAGGGGGGGTGCCCACGACCTCCTGGACTCACAGGAAGAGGGGGGGTGCCCACGACCTCCTGGACTCACAGGAAGAGGGGGGGTGCCCACGACCTCCTGGACTCACAGGAAGAGGGGGGGTGCCCACGACCTCCTGGACTCACAGGAAGAGGGGGGGTGCCCACGACCTCCTGGACTCACAGGAAGAGGGGGGGTGCCCACGACCTCCTGGACTCACAGGAAGAGGGGGGGTGCCCACGACCTCCTGGACTCACAGGAAGAGGGGGGGTGCCCACGACCTCCTGGACTCACAGGAAGAGGGGGGGTGCCCACGACCTCCTGGACTCACAGGAAGAGGGGGGGTGCCCACGACCTCCTGGACTCACAGGAAGAGGGGGGGTGCCCACGACCTCCTGGACTCACAGGAAGAGGGGGGGTGCCCACGACCTCCTGGACTCACAGGAAGAGGGGGGGTGCCCACGACCTCCTGGACTCACAGGAAGAGGGGGGGTGCCCACGACCTCCTGGACTCACAGGAAGAGGGGGGGTGCCCACGACCTCCTGGACTCACAGGAAGAGGGGGGGTGCCCACGACCTCCTGGACTCACAGGAAGAGGGGGGGTGCCCACGACCTCCTGGACTCACAGGAAGAGGGGGGGTGCCCACGACCTCCTGGACTCACAGGAAGAGGGGGGGTGCCCACGACCTCCTGGACTCACAGGAAGAGGGGGGGTGCCCACGACCTCCTGGACTCACAGGAAGAGGGGGGGTGCCCACGACCTCCTGGACTCACAGGAAGAGGGGGGGTGCCCACGACCTCCTGGACTCACAGGAAGAGGGGGGGTGCCCACGACCTCCTGGACTCACAGGAAGAGGGGGGGTGCCCACGACCTCCTGGACTCACAGGAAGAGGGGGGGTGCCCACGACCTCCTGGACTCACAGGAAGAGGGGGGGTGCCCACGACCTCCTGGACTCACAGGAAGAGGGGGGGTGCCCACGACCTCCTGGACTCACAGGAAGAGGGGGGGTGCCCACGACCTCCTGGACTCACAGGAAGAGGGGGGGTGCCCACGACCTCCTGGACTCACAGGAAGAGGGGGGGTGCCCACGACCTCCTGGACTCACAGGAAGAGGGGGGGTGCCCACGACCTCCTGGACTCACAGGAAGAGGGGGGGTGCCCACGACCTCCTGGACTCACAGGAAGAGGGGGGGTGCCCACGACCTCCTGGACTCACAGGAAGAGGGGGGGTGCCCACGACCTCCTGGACTCACAGGAAGAGGGGGGGTGCCCACGACCTCCTGGACTCACAGGAAGAGGGGGGGTGCCCACGACCTCCTGGACTCACAGGAAGAGGGGGGGTGCCCACGACCTCCTGGACTCACAGGAAGAGGGGGGGTGCCCACGACCTCCTGGACTCACAGGAAGAGGGGGGGTGCCCACGACCTCCTGGACTCACAGGAAGAGGGGGGGTGCCCACGACCTCCTGGACTCACAGGAAGAGGGGGGGTGCCCACGACCTCCTGGACTCACAGGAAGAGGGGGGGTGCCCACGACCTCCTGGACTCACAGGAAGAGGGGGGGTGCCCACGACCTCCTGGACTCACAGGAAGAGGGGGGGTGCCCACGACCTCCTGGACTCACAGGAAGAGGGGGGGTGCCCACGACCTCCTGGACTCACAGGAAGAGGGGGGGTGCCCACGACCTCCTGGACTCACAGGAAGAGGGGGGGTGCCCACGACCTCCTGGACTCACAGGAAGAGGGGGGGTGCCCACGACCTCCTGGACTCACAGGAAGAGGGGGGGTGCCCACGACCTCCTGGACTCACAGGAAGAGGGGGGGTGCCCACGACCTCCTGGACTCACAGGAAGAGGGGGGGTGCCCACGACCTCCTGGACTCACAGGAAGAGGGGGGGTGCCCACGACCTCCTGGACTCACAGGAAGAGGGGGGGTGCCCACGACCTCCTGGACTCACAGGAAGAGGGGGGGTGCCCACGACCTCCTGGACTCACAGGAAGAGGGGGGGTGCCCACGACCTCCTGGACTCACAGGAAGAGGGGGGGTGCCCACGACCTCCTGGACTCACAGGAAGAGGGGGGGTGCCCACGACCTCCTGGACTCACAGGAAGAGGGGGGGTGCCCACGACCTCCTGGACTCACAGGAAGAGGGGGGGTGCCCACGACCTCCTGGACTCACAGGAAGAGGGGGGGTGCCCACGACCTCCTGGACTCACAGGAAGAGGGGGGGTGCCCACGACCTCCTGGACTCACAGGAAGAGGGGGGGTGCCCACGACCTCCTGGACTCACAGGAAGAGGGGGGGTGCCCACGACCTCCTGGACTCACAGGAAGAGGGGGGGTGCCCACGACCTCCTGGACTCACAGGAAGAGGGGGGGTGCCCACGACCTCCTGGACTCACAGGAAGAGGGGGGGTGCCCACGACCTCCTGGACTCACAGGAAGAGGGGGGGTGCCCACGACCTCCTGGACTCACAGGAAGAGGGGGGGTGCCCACGACCTCCTGGACTCACAGGAAGAGGGGGGGTGCCCACGACCTCCTGGACTCACAGGAAGAGGGGGGGTGCCCACGACCTCCTGGACTCACAGGAAGAGGGGGGGTGCCCACGACCTCCTGGACTCACAGGAAGAGGGGGGGTGCCCACGACCTCCTGGACTCACAGGAAGAGGGGGGGTGCCCACGACCTCCTGGACTCACAGGAAGAGGGGGGGTGCCCACGACCTCCTGGACTCACAGGAAGAGGGGGGGTGCCCACGACCTCCTGGACTCACAGGAAGAGGGGGGGTGCCCACGACCTCCTGGACTCACAGGAAGAGGGGGGGTGCCCACGACCTCCTGGACTCACAGGAAGAGGGGGGGTGCCCACGACCTCCTGGACTCACAGGAAGAGGGGGGGTGCCCACGACCTCCTGGACTCACAGGAAGAGGGGGGGTGCCCACGACCTCCTGGACTCACAGGAAGAGGGGGGGTGCCCACGACCTCCTGGACTCACAGGAAGAGGGGGGGTGCCCACGACCTCCTGGACTCACAGGAAGAGGGGGGGTGCCCACGACCTCCTGAACTCACAGGAAGAGGGGGGTGCCCACGACCTCCTGAACTCACAGGAAGAGGGGGGGTGCCCACGACCTCCTGGACTCACAGGAAGGGGGGGGTGCCCACGACCTCCTGGACTCACAGGAAGGGGGGGGGGGGGGTGCTGGCGGGGTAACAAGCAATTCCAGAGAAAGATGCTTTTTTTCCTATTATTGTATAACTAACTCGGACTATTTATTTCATTTACGTGTAAAGATATATGTAAATAGATCAACATTTTAAAAACCTTAAACCAAGCAAAGTTTGAAGTCTAACATGGGTACAGCCATATTACTGATTACTATGCCAGAATTTGCAAGACAAATCTGTCCAATTATAAGCAACAGATTCTCTGCAATCTCCAATGATATAAAACATCCACAATGCTCCTGGCAGCCGCACACCATGAGATCCAGGCACTTTTTTTTTTTTTATCCCCCCAAGAAATGTAAGAAGGAGGTATTGGTGTGTTGTACAGAATAATTCAGACAGTGACCCCCAATGAATACATTATCAGGTCCACCCAGACTCGGTCCTCTCCTACAGGCAAAATCCCAATTTTCAGCTGAAGACACAGCAGAGGAAACGCTCTCCGTAGAAGACAGACGTTGTGAAAGTCACAGCCAATCAAAGGGAAGGAAATTAAGATGGACGGGTCGGAGGAACTCTGGGGGGGGGGGGGGGACACCGTCTTGTGCGGGTACATGTCAGGTGTTATCCGGCCAGTACTAGTCAGAGTTCACGCAGCGAGCCGTGCAGAAGGGCAACTCAAGTGAGATTCGAATAGAGAATTGACAAGTTCCGTGCTCAGGGGCAGCGGGAGAGTCTGATGAATGCTGACTACGCGAAGAGGACGGGCGAGCGCGCCACCTCTGGCTATGCGCCCTCCTGAAGCTTATTTCTAGAAACAATCATCTAAGTAGTCGGCGATAAAAAAAAGATAGAGAGCTGTAACCAAGCCAACTGCACCCGCGGCGATTCCCATGACTGCCATTTATCTTGGCGCTACAACTCATTCATACAAAATTTATATATCTCTCTCTCTCCCCATCTCTCTCTCTCTCCATCTCTCTCTCTCTCCATCTCTCTCTCTCCATCTCTCTCTCTCTCCATCTCTCTCTCTCTCCATCTCTCTCTCTCCATCTATATACACACACAAATTTCGGTAAACCTGGGCTCTCCAACCACCTTACTACCACCATATAGTGAAAAAAAGCAGCGGGCAGGTGGCGGCTTTTCTCTGAAGCGCCATTTATAAACAGCGATGTGTATGCAGACAATGCCTGTGATCGTGTCTTTATTAGACAATGCAGTCCACAGGCTAAATGGAAAGAGCCAATCAGGTTGAAGCCGTACTTTGTGAACCAATCACAGCCAGCACAAATGTAAACACTGCCTGTGTTTACATAACAATCAGTCTATTCACAACAGAGGAATATAAAATGGCACATGTGTGATGTGTAACATGGGACCGCTATAGAAGAAGGTGAGTGGGGAGGATCAGCAGAGCTGGAGGGCCAGAGCAGGAGTAACTAGCAGATTTCACAAGTGGTGTGCAGCATGGGAGCAATATAGCAGGAGGTGAGCCGGGACCAGAGAGAGAGGATTAGCAAATTAGAGGATCAGCACAGCCGGGCACTGCCGTCCAGCCAGAGGAAATCAACAGAGCTGGGCGTTGCCACTGAGCCGGGGGGTGGGGGGGGGAAATCAGCACAGCTGGCCGTTGCCACTGAGCCGGGGGGGAAAATCGGCAGAGCTGCCCGTTGCCACTGAGCCGGGGGGTGGGGGGGAAAAAAATCGGCAGAGCTGCCCGTTGCCACTGAGCCAGGGGGGGAAATCGGCAGAGCTGCCCGTTGCCACTGAGCCAGGGGGGAAAAAAAAAAAAAATTCGGCAGAGCTGCCCGTTGCCACTGAGCCAGGGGGGAAATCGGCAGAGCTGCCCGTTGCCACTGAGCCAGGGGGGAAATCGGCAGAGCTGCCCGTTGCCACTGAGCCAGGGGGGAAATCGGCAGAGCTGCCCGTTGCCACTGAGCCAGGGGGGAAATCGGCAGAGCTGCCCGTTGCCACTGAGCCAGGGGGGAAATCGGCAGAGCTGCCCGTTGCCACTGAGCCAGGGATTCTAATGAGATGAGGGTCTATTTTAAAACAAATAGAAAATCAACACACACAGAGCATTTGCCAAGCTTCATTAAAGCTTCAAAAATACATAAAAAATAAAAAAAATAAGCATATTGAATTGGTTGGCACTTTAAAGACGAAATGTAAAGGAGCCCTAAAGGGTTTTGCACCGCCTGATAAAATCCCTCTCCTAAGAAGCGGGGAAGGGTTCAGTACCTGCATCCTCAGCAGCTCTTCCTCCACGATCTTCTTGAGTGTCTGGCGCTCCTCTGCAGTCAGAGACGATCGCTTACAATGATTCAGGAACTTAGAGCGCACCACAGACTGGGAAAGGACGCTGCAGAGGGGGAGAAGAGAATACTTGTTACCACCCACGGCCATCAACAGTCATTAATAGTTCAGAAACAAAAAAGACAAAGGGCATCACCGCCTTGACCATTCAAGGCTTCTTTAAAGCCCACCCGAATCCCTGTCTCTCCAGCTCCTCCCCGGATCCCCGTCTGCTCGTCTCTCCAGCTCCTCCCCGGATCCCCGTCTGCTCGTCTCTCCAGCTCCTCCCCGGATCCCCGTCTGCTCGTCTCTCCAGCTCCTCCCCGGATCCCCGTCTGCTCGTCTCTCCAGCTCCTCCCCGAATCCCCATCTACTCGTCTCTCCAGCTCCTCCCCGAATCCCCATCTACTCGTCTCTCCAGCTCCTCCCGAATCCCCGTCTACTCGTCTCTCCAGCTCCTCCCCGAATCCCCGTCTACTCGTCTCTCCAGCTCCTCCCCGAATCCCCGTCTACTCGTCTCTCCAGCTCCTCCCCGAATCCCCGTCTACTCGTCTCTCCAGCTCCTCCCCGAATCCCCGTCTACTCGTCTCTCCAGCTCCTCGTCTCTCCAGCTCCTCCCCGAATCCCCGTCTCTCCAGCTCCTCCCCGAATCCCCGTCTACTCGTCTCTCCAGCTCCTCCCCGAATCCCCGTCCACTCGTCTCTCCAGCTCCTCCCCGAATCCCCGTCCACTCGTCTCTCCAGCTCCTCCCCGAATCCCCGTCCACTCGTCTCTCCAGCTCCTCCCCGTCTCTCCAGCTCCTCCCGGGATCCCCGTCTACTCCTCTCCAGCTCCTCCCCGGATCCCTGTATACTCCTCTCCAGCTCCTCCCCGGATCCCCGTATACTCCTCTCCAGCTCCTCCCGGGATCCCCGTATACTCCTCTCTTCAGCTCCTCCTCTATCACAGTCTACAGGGACATCGTGATCATTTCACTCAGCTGCCAGATAAAGTTTTCTTTGCACAAAAATAATCAAATTTCTATTCCTTAAAGCTACACTATTCAATGTGAAGACCCGACCCCCTGCTCCTGTACCGGGTTCTTCACCCACCCTGAGATCACTACACTGGATCCCGACCCCCTGCACTGGGTTTTCTACCCATCCTGAGGTCAGTACACTGGAGCCCGACCCCTGCTCCTGTACTGGGTTCGCCACCCATCCCCAGGTCAGTACACTGGAAACCAACTCCCTGCTCCTGCACTGGGTTCTCTACCCATCCTGAGGTCAGTACACTGGAACCCGACCCCTGCTCCTGTACTGGGTTCTCCAACCATCCTGAGGTCAGTACATTGGACCTGACCCCCTGCTCCTGTACTGGGTTCTCTACGCATCCGGAGATCACTAGACTGGAACCCGACCCCCTGCTCCTGTACCGGGTTTTTCACCCACCCTGAGATCACTACACTGGATCCCGACCCCCTGCACTGGGTTTTCCACCCATCCTGAGGTCAGAACACTGGAACCCGACCCCCTGCTCCTGTACCGGGTTCTCCACCCATCCCCAGGTCAGTACACTGGAAACCAACCCCCTGCTCCTGTACCGGGTTCTCCACCCATCCCCAGGTCAGTACACTGGAAACCGACCCCCTGCTCCTGTACTGGGTTCTCTATCCATCACGAGGACACCACACTGGAACCTGACCCCCTGCTCCTGTACCGGGTTCTCCACCCATCCTCAGGTCAGTACACTGGATACCAAACCCCTGCTCCTGTTCTGGGTTCTCCATTCATCCCGAAGTCACTACACTGGATACCGACCCCCTGCTCCTGTACTGGGTTCTCCATTCATCCCGAGGTCACTACACTGGATTCCGACCCCCTGCTCCTGTACCGGGTTCTTCACCCACCCTGAGATGACTACACTGGATCCCGACCCCCTGCACTGGGTTTTCCACCCATCCTGAGGTCAGTACACTGGAGCCCGACCCCCTGCTCCTGTACTGGGTTCTCTACCCATCACGAGGACACCACACTGGAACCTGACCGCTGCTTCTGTACTGGGTTCTCCACCCATCCCCAGGTCAGTACATCGGACCCGACCCACTGCTCCTGTACTGGGTTCTCCACCCACCCTGAGATCACTACACTGGAACCCGACCCCCTGCTCCTGTACTGGGTTCTCTACCCATCCCGAGGGCAGTACACTGGATCCTCCACCCATCCCGAGGTCACTACACTGGACCCGACCCCCTGCTCCTGTACTGAGTTCTCTACCCTAGCCCACTCTGACGTCACCCGCCCACCCCGACAGCCCACTCTGGATGTCACCGCCCACCCCGATGTCACCGATCAACCCGACAGCCCACTCTGGATGTCACCGCCCAGCCCACTCTGGATGTCACCGCCCACGGTCAGTACATTGGACCCGACCCCCTGCACTGTACTGGGTTCTCCACCCACCCTGAGATCACTACACTGGAACCCGACCCCCTGCTCCTGTACTGGGTTCTCCACCCACCCTGAGATCACTACACTGGATTTCGACCCCCTGCTCCTGTACCAGGTTCTTCACCCACCCTGAGATCACTACACTGGATCCCGACCCCCTGCACTGGGTTTTCTACCCATCCTGAGGTCAGTACACTGGAACCCGACCCCTGCTCCTGTACTGGGTTCTCCACCCATCCCCAGGTCAGTACACTGGAAACCGACCCCCTGCTCCTGCACTGGGTTCTCTATCCATCCTGAGGTCAGTACACTGGAACCCGACCCCTGCACTGGGTTCTCCAACCATCCCGAGGTCAGTACATTGGACCCGACCCCCTGCTCCTGTACTGGGTTCTCTACCCATCACAAGTACACCACACTGGAACCTGACCCCCTGCTCCTGTACCAGGTTCTCCACCCATCCTCAGGTCAGTACACTGGATACCAAACCCCTGCTCCTGTACTGGGTTCTCCATTCAGCCCGAGGTCACTACACTGGATTCCGACCCCCTGTTCCTGTACTGGGTTCTCCACCCACCCTGAGATCACTACACTGGATCCCGACCCCCTGCTCCTGTACTGGGTTCTCTACTCATCCCGAGGTCACTACACTGGATCCCGTCCCCCTGCTCCTGTACTGGGTTCTCCACCCATCCCCAGGTCAGTACATCGGACCCGACCCCCTTGCTCCTGTACTGAGTTCTCCACCCACCCTGAGATCACTACACTGGAACCCGACCCCCTGCTCCTGTACTGGGTTCTCTACCCATCCCGAGGGCAGTACTCTGGATCCTCCACCCATCCCGAGGTCACTACACTGGACCCGACCCCCTGCTCCTGTACTGAGTTCTCTACCCTAGCCCACTCTGACGTCACCGCCCACCCCGACAGCCCACTCTGGATGTCACCGATCAACCCGACAGCCCACTCTGGATGTCACCGATCAACCCGACAGCCCACTCTGGATGTCACCGCCCACGGTCAGTACATTGGATCCGACCCCCTGCTCATGTGCTGTACTGGGTTCTCCACCCACCCTGAGATCACTACACTGGAACCCGACCCCCTGCTCCTGTACTGGGTTCTCTACCCATCCCAAGGTCACCACACTGGAACTCGACCCCCCCCTGCTCTTATACCGGGTTCTCCACCCATCCCCAGGTCAGTACACTGGATACCAAACCCCTGCTCCTGTACTGGGTTCTCTACCCACCCTGAGATCACTACACTGGATCCCGACCCCCTGCTCCTGTACTGGGTTCTCCTATTATCCCGAGGTCACTACACTGGAACCTGACCCCCCGCTCCTGTACTGGGTTCTCCACCCATCCCGAGGTCAGTACACTGGATCCTCCACCCATCCCGGGGTCACTACAATGGACCCGACCCCCTGCTCCTGTATTGAGCTCTCTACCCTAGCTCACTCTGACGTCACCGCCCACCCGACAGCCCACTCTGACGTCACCGCCCACCCCAATGTCACGATCAACCCGACAGCCCACTCCGATGTCACCGCCCAGCCCGATGTCACTGCCCAGCCCACTCTGGATGTCACCGCCCACGGTCAGTACATTGGACCCGACCCCCTGCTCCTGTACTGGGATCTCCACCCACCCTGAGATCACTACACTGGAACCAGACCCCCTGCTCCTGTACTGGTTCTCCAGTCATCCCGAGGTCACTACACTGGATTCCGACCCCCTGCTCCTGTACTGGGTTCTCCATCCATCCCGAGGTCACTACACTGGATCCCGACCCCCTGCCCCTGTACTGGGTTCTCCATCCATCCCGAGGTCACTACACTGGATCCCGACCCCCTGCCCCTGTACTGGGTTCTCCACCCACCCCCAGGTCAGTACATTGGACCAGACCCCCTGCTCCTGTACTGAGTTCTCAACCCTAGCCCACTCTGGATGTCACCGCCCACCCGTCAGCCCACTCTGATGTCACCAATCAACCCGACAGCCCACTCCGATGTCACCGCCCAGCCCACTCTGGATGTCACCGCCCACGGTCAGTACATTGGACCCGACCCACTGCTCCTGTACTGTACTGGGTTCTCCACCTACCCTGAGATCACTACACTGGAACCCGACCCCCTGCTCCTGTACTGGGTTCTCCATTCATCCCAAGGTCACTACACTGGATTCCGACCCCCTGTTTCTGTACTGGGTTCTCCACCCACCCCGAGATCACTACACTGGATCCCAACCCCCTGCTCCTGTACTGGTTCTCCATTCATCCCGAGGTCACTACACTGGATTCCGACCCCCTGCTCCTGTACTGGTTCTCCATTCATCCCGAGGTCACTACACTGGATTCCGACCCCCTGCTCCTGTACTGGGTTCTCCACCCACCCTGAGATCATTACACTGGATCCCAACCCCCTGCTCCTGTACTGGGTTCTCTACTCATCCCGAGGTCAGTACATTGGACCCGACCACCCTGCTCCTGTACTGAGTTCTCTACCCTAGCCCACTCTGACGTCACCCGCCCACCCCGATAGCCCACTCCGATGTCACCGCCCACACCGATCAACCCACTCCGATGTCACCACCCACCAGCCCACTCTGATGTCACCACCCACGGTCAGTACATTGGACCCGACCCCCTGCTCCTGTACTGTACTGGGATCTCCACCCACCCTGAGATCACTACACTGGAACCCGACCCCCTGCTCCTGTACTGGTTCTCCAGTCATCCCGAGGTCACTACACTGGATTCCGACCCCCTGCTCCTGTACTGGGTTCTCCATCCATCCCGAGGTCACTACACTGGATCCCGACCCCCTGCCCCTGTACTGGGTTCTCCACCCACCCCCAGGTCAGTACATTGGACCCGACCCCCTGCTCCTGTACTGAGTTCTCAACCCTAGCCCACTCTGGATGTCACCGCCCACACCGTCAGCCCACTCTGATGTCACCAATCAACCCGACAGCCCACTCCGATGTCACCCGCCCAGCCCACTCTGGATGTCACCGCCCACGGTCAGTACATTGGACCCGACCCACTGCTCCTGTACTGTACTGGGTTCTCCACCTACCCTGAGATCACTACACTGGAACCCGACCCCCTGCTCCTGTACTGGGTTCTCCATTCATCCCAAGGTCACTACACTGGATTCCGACCCCCTGTTTCTGTACTGGGTTCTCCACCCACCCCGAGATCACTACACTGGATCCCAACCCCCTGCTCCTGTACTGGTTCTCCATTCATCCCGAGGTCACTACACTGGATTCCGACCCCCTGCTCCTGTACTGGGTTCTCTACTCATCCCGAGGTCAGTACATTGGACCCGACCCCCTGCTCCTGTACTGAGTTCTCTACCCTAGCCCACTCTGACGTCACCGCCCACACCCGATAGCCCACTCCGATGTCACCCGCCCACACCGATCAACCCACTCCGATGTCTCCACCCACCAGCCCACTCTGATGTCACCACCCACGGTCAGTACATTGGACCCGACCCCCTGCTCCTGTACTGTACTGGGTTCTCCACCCACCCTGAGGTCACTACACTGGAACCCGACCCCCTACTCCTGTACTGGGCTCTCTACCCATCCTCAGGTCACCACACTGGAACCCGACCCCTGCTCCGGGTTTTCCACCCATCCCCAGGTCAGTACACTGGATACCAAACCCCTGCTCCTGTACTGGGTTCTCTACCCTAGCCCACTATGATGTCACCGCCCACCCGGACAGCCCACTCCTACATCACACCCCCTCCCCCATTGTATTCATTGCCTGTGGCAACCTAAAAGCAGCTAATGAAACAAGGAGGGTGGGTAGTTGCTATGGGAACTCTCTGACGTCACATGACCCCCCCCCCCTCCATACACTGAGCTCTGGTCACCCAGCATAATTCATAATCAGGCAGTAGGCGCCCTTCTCCCCGCAATGCATCACCCTGACGTCATCAAGCATAATATTAGCCGTCATTCAGGGGTCCCCGCAGGCCCCGGTCCGCCCAGTCACGTGTTCGCTCGGTGTCGCACCTGAGATCCGGACTGCTTTGGAAGAGCTGCCGGACGAAGAGCCGCATCTCCCGCCCGATCACTCCCGCCATGTTTAAACCTTCAGACCCGGGGTCCCGCGCTCCGCCCACCCTGCGTGTATTGGCGGGGCGCGCTAGTACACACCCAATGCTTTCTCCATCAGGTAAAGGCTCCGCCCAACACCCCTTCTGTTCAGCGTCAGCCCCGTCCAAAGCGCCCTGTGAGATGTCCCCGCCCCCCCGGCGCCATCTTGGGGTCGTCTTTTCTTATATAAAGGCTGCTGGTCTACAGAAACATGGCCGACACTCTCCGTCCTCTGGAGGACGGGGTTAGGACAGGAAGTGAGGTCCTGTTACCCTCAGGAACCGGGCAGGCTGATCTTCCTGGGAGAGAAGGGAGCTATATGTGAGGTGAGAGGCCCAATATAATAATATGATCACTGAGGACAGGCTAGGGCCTGCAGAGCCTTCTGTCTGTCTGTCATGTGGGGTGGGGGGTCTGAATAGTCACTGCTCTGCTCCTGCATGAGCTCAGTATTTCCATACATCTCTAGGAGCACAGCAGCCATCTCTGTCTCTGGTGGGCTCTTCTTTACTCCAGAGGCCGGGGTACCAGAGGGGTGTACGGGGTGACCACCTACCTACCCACCTCTGTCACTTTCCTCCACAGGGAGTGCAGGATGAACGGACAGGCGGACGGCGAGGTGGACTACAAGAGGAAGTACAAGAATCTCAAACGCAAACTGAAGTTTCTCATCTATGTAAGTCACCGACCCGGGCCAGAGCGCGAGTCCAAATCATAGGCAGCCCAAGTGTGGGACCAATCATCTGATAAATACCATCCCTGCTGTGGCTGGCCTTCATTGAAAATGCTCCTTGCCTGGCTTTGTCCACATTTCCATACCACAAGTCACAGACCCCATCCCCCACCCCTCTAAGGAAAGGGGATTTCTCAAAGTGTTTTCTAACATGATCTGGGCCTATTCCACCGAGAACTCCTCTCATTGGCCCACTCAGCGGGTACAATCACTGGGGTCTCCAGGATCCATATCAATCCAACCCTGAAACTTCATCCTTCTAATACATTGTATTTCTTCTTCTCTCGGTTTCCTCCCCCCTCCCCTTCCTTCCCTCCCTCTCCTCCCCCCCCCCCCATATCTCCTTCCTCCCTCTCCTTCCTCTCCCCCCCCCATATCTCCTTCCTCTCCTCCTACTTCCTCCCTCTCCTCTCCCCCCCCATATCTCTATCTCCTTCCTCCCTCCCCCCCATATCTCCTTCCTCCCCCCCCCATATCTCCTTCCTCCCCCCCCCCCATATCTCCTTCCTCCCCCCCCATATCTCCTTCCTCCCTCTTCTCCTCCCCCCCATATCTCCTTCCTCCCTCTCCTCCTCCTCCTCCCCCCCCCCCATATCTCTATCTCCTTCCTCCCTCTCCCCCCCCATATCTCCTTCCTCCCTCTCCCCCCCCCCCATATCTCCTTCCTCCCTCTCCTCCTCCTCCCCCCCCCATATCTCTATCTCCTTCCTCCCTCCCCCCCCCATATCTCCTTCCTCCCTCTCCTCCTCCTCCCCCCCATATCTCCTTCCTCCCTCTCCTCCTCCTCCCCCCCCATATCTCCTTCCTCCCTCTCCTCCTCCTCCCCCCCATATCTCCTTCCTCCCTCTCCTCCTCCTCCCCCCCATATCTCCTTCCTCCCTCTCCTCCCCCCCCCCCCATATCTCCCTCCTCCTCCTCCTCCTCCTCCTCCTCCCCTCTCCTCCTCCCCCCCCCCCCATATCTCCTTCCCCCCTCTCCTCCTCCCCCCCCCCCATATCTCCTTCCTCCCTCTCCTCCTCCCCCCCCCCATATCTCCTTCCTCCCTCTCCTCCTCCCCCCCATATCTCCTTCCTCCCTCTCCTCCCCCCCCCATATCTCCTTCCTCCTTCCTCCTCCTCCTTCCTCCTCCCCCCATATCTCCTTCCTCTCCTCCTCCCCCCCCCATATCTCCTTCCTCCCTCTCCTCCTCCTCCTCCCCCCCCCCCCATATCTCCTTCCTCCCTCTCCTCCTCCTCCCCCCCCATATCTCCTTCCTCCCTCTCCTCCTCCCCCCCCCCATATCTCCTTCCTTCCTCCCCCCCCCATATCTCCTTCCTCCCTCTCCTTCCTTCCTCCCCCCCCCCATATCTCCTTCCTCCCTCTCCTCCCCCCCCATATCTCCTTCCTCCCTCTCCTCCCCCCCCCATATCTCCTTCCTCCCTCTCCTCCTCCTCCCCCCCCCCATATCTCCTTCCTCCCCCCCATATCTCCTTCCTCCCTCTCCTTCCTTCCTCCCCCCCCCCAATATCTCCTTCCTCCCTCTCCTTCCTTCCTCCCTCCCCCCCCATATCTCCTTCCTCCCTCCCCCCCCATATCTCCTTCCTCCCTCCCCCCCCCATATCTCCTTCCTCCCTCCCCCCCCCATATCTCCTTCCTCCCTCCCCCCCCATATCTCCTTCCTCCCTCCCCCCCCCATATCTCCTTCCTCCCTCCCCCCCCCATATCTCCTTCCTCCCTCCCCCCCCCATATCTCCTTCCTCCCTCCCCCCCCATATCTCCTTCCTCCCTCCCCCCCCCATATCTCCTTCCCTCCTCCCCCCCCCCATATCTCCTTCCTCCCTCCCCCCCCCATATCTCCTTCCTCCCTCCCCCCCCCATATCTCCTTCCTCTCCTTCCTTCCCCCCCAATATCTCCTTCCTCTCCTTCCTTCCCCCCCCCATATCTCCTTCCCCCCCCTCCCCTCATATCTCCTTCCCCCCCCTCCCCTCATATCTCCTTCCCCCCCCCCTCCCCCTCATATCTCCTTCCCCCCCCCCTCCCCTCATATCTCCTTCCCCCCCCCCCTCCCCTCATATCTCCTTCCTTCCTTCCTTCCTTCCTTCCTCTCCCCTAGGAGCAGGAATGTTTCCAGGAAGAGCTGAGAAGAGCTCAGAGGAAGCTGCTGAAAGTCTCCCGGGACAAAAGGTAAATTGGGGAAATTGGTAGCACCGGGAGTTATTCATATAAAGTTATTAACCAGGTACAGGTGTGCCCAGAAATATAATTCCTTCCTTCGGCATGTGTGTCAGCCCTGCATGCTTCATTTCTGATTTGTTACAAAAAACAGACCTACCCTCATCACCTCCTCATCTTCATAACCCCTCCTCGTTTCTGTAAACCCCTTCTCATCCCACCCTCCTGATCTCTAACTCCTTATCTCCATGACCCCATCCACCTCATAACCCCTCCTTGTGCACAGGAAGTTTACTGCTCACAAGATTTCTGTCAGGATCAACATGTATTCAAAAGGGAACAAGTAAGAGAAGTTGACTGTTGGGGTTTACATACGCTTTAAGTCATGAACTCTGCCCTGAATGGTTGAAGTACATCTACAGCCAACATTTTGGATTTCGTTTTAGAGTGGGGAGGGTTTAGGACCCCTGTCTGCTATGGAGATAACCCTTCATTTCAAGAGATTCCACAGGAAAATCCTCTGTTATTATGCAGTTGTCACCGGAGAGGGTGTCCACATTGGGAGATTTCCCATCACTTCCTGTTCTGGTAACAGCTGTAAAATTTTGGATTCCCATAACTTTCTGTCATGAGACCAGACACCAATAAACATCTGACAGGCGTTCTAAACCCCCCCCCCGCTCCCATCCAAAACTAAGGGCTCATTCACATGTGCAGCACGGACTGGCGCTTCTCTGAAAAGTGATCTACACTCGGATCGCTTTTGGGCTCACACGTGGTTGAACAGTAAAACCTCACTGAGCCATGCTTTTACTGCCCCTCAACCACTACCATCTTTTAGCTGCAGAGGCCAGGGGTGTACATTATGCTGCTGCAGCAGCGGTGAGGCTTAACCTCCTGTTACTTTTGGTGGCCTTGGCACTCACCAAACGTGACCCTTTCAAGTGAATTGGGCTGCTTTGCAAGCGCCCTCATCCACGTACAATAAACGCGGTTTGTGTCTTGCTAGTGTGGGAATTAACCACTTCAATACAGGGCACTTTTACCCCCTTCCTGCGCCAAGGCCGATTTTTGTACTGAAACAACATTTACATAAATTTTTTTTTTTTTTTTTTTTTTTTTTTTAGATTGATGGAGCTTTCTTTTGGTGATATTTTAGTCACCACTGGGTTTTTTATTTTTGCTAAACAAACGGAAAATTTTAAATTAAAAAAAAAAAACAAAAAAACATTTTCTCACTTCAATTAGTTTTAAAAATAGCACGACTTGGGGCAAGTCGGGCGACCAAAAGTCGCGTCCGGCATCGCCCCTGTGTGAACCGGGTCTTAGCTTCTGTTCTAAAAACGAGGCTGGGCAAAAGTCCGACCGTGTGTACGGGGCTTAAGGCTTACCTATAGGTAGTGGAAATATCTCCTAAATGTGCGCTGTTTTAGGAGATATTTCACTTGTAGTCCGCCGCAAATTTTAACGGCGCATGCGCGGGGAAGAAACTAAACGAAGTGCCGGTCCTTCCCCAGCCTGTGTCGTGAATTGCAGCTCTCGAGTGCATTGCGCGGGAGTGACGTCACACGCCTCCGGCGAATCACAGAGCCTGAGTCCGCAGCCTGGAAGGAAGAGGAAACAGAAGATGGATGATGCCTACACAGGGGACATCGCTGGACTT
>CM055127.1:169098133-169469654 GCA_029206835.1 Rana muscosa
TGTAAGGGGCAGACGCCATGTTTCTCTCTCTCTACCTCGGGGCCCTCCTGGCTCGAGACCTTGCTCACACTTGCTCTTACCTCATGGCCCTTCTGGCCTGAGGCTGTGTCACTCTCTTCTACCTCGGGGCCTGCTGGCCCGAGGCCGTGTTGCTTCAGTTAGGCCCAGAAGCCTGTCAGGGGCCTATTTATCCGGAGGTGGTCATGTGCTGTCTTGCCTGCGTGGAAGAAGCCGAGCCAAGCTGAGAAGATCCAGGGGAGGACCCTTTGCTGGAGAGAACCAGGATGAAGGCTGGTCTCTCAGGAGGGCCTGGTGACTTGGTTGGAGGACACACCTAAGGTAATCTACCCTCATGGTACTGCCGGGTGGCTTAAAGGTTCTTGTATTTTGAAGCTGTTCTACAAGAAAAAAATCCAGGTTAAGGTGCAGCATTCGACACAGTAGACCACAAAACTTTACTCATCCGCCTTAAAGAAGTAGCAGGAGTCGCAGACCCTGACCTAACCTGGTTCGCATCTTTCTTAGAAAATCGCTCCCAGACAGTGAAATTAGGAGCCTTCACCTCTGAAACTCACGCAATTTCTTGCGGAGTCCCTGAGGGATCACCCCTGTCACCCGTGCTCTTCAACATCTACCTCTGCCCACTCTTCAAAATCATCAGCAAACAGGACCTGTGCTACCACTCATACGCTGACGACACCCAACTCTACTTTCGTATCACCGGAAAAAAAGACCAATATCACGGATTGGAAAATTGGCTCACGTTGATCGATGATTGGATGACTGAGAGTTCCCTCAAACTCAATGGATCCAAAACAGAACTTCTTCTCCTCCACGCAAACCGAAAGACAAAAACAAAGACGTCCTGGACACCACCCACCATTCTCGGACAGACCATCACCCCGAGCACCAAAGTCAAAAGTCTCGGAGTCCTCTTTGACTCGGAGATGTCGATGGATGCACAAATAGGATCAGTAGTCAGCGGATCTCATCACCTCCTCCGCCTGCTGCGTAGACTCATCCCCTTCATCCCGGAAGAGGACACAGCAGTAGTAGTTGGAACAATTATCAACTCCCGACTCGACTACGCAAACTCCCTCTACATAGGACTACCTAAATACCAGATTTCACGCCTACAAGTCGTCCAGAACACGGCAGCCAGACTGGTAACAGGGAAAAAACATTGGGAACCCATCACCCCTTCACTGAGGACCCTGCATTGGCTAACCGTAAAGGATCAGATCACATTCAAGACCCTCTGCCTCACCCACAAGTACACACAAGGAAACGCTCCTCAATAATTATGCGAGAAGATAAAACACTACACCGCCAAACGCATTCTCCGATCAACCAACCAAAACCTCCTCCACATCCCCAAATCCCGCTACAAATCAAAGGGAGAAAGAAGATTTGCAGTCCAAGGACCACGGCTATGGAACGCTCTACCCACGGACATCCGCATGGAAGAAAACCATCGGGCCTTCAGGAAAAAACTCAAGACCCACCTCTTCTGATGGATCAGGACGTCACTGGATGCAAAGCGCCTTGAGGCGATTTAGTTCACATTTGTAGCGCTATACAAGTTATTCACTCACTCACTCAAGGTAACTAACTCCTGACTGCTAAGTTCTGTGTGAGAGGACTTATCTGTGAGTGCAAATTGGCTCCAAGTTCGTGAGAAGGACTTGTCCGGGAGTTCATACTGGTTGTTGGGTCTGTGTGAGAGGCCTATCTATCTGCTGAAGGAATTCATCAATGATCTGCTACAGGTATCTGAAACCTCCTCTAAGACCCGGTTCACACAGGGGGGCGGCACGACTTTGGGGGCGACTCGGCAAGGCGATCTCAAGACGACTTCAGAGGCGACTTGCAAAATGACTTCTGTATTGAAGTCAATGCAGGTCGCCCCGAGTTGCCCCCAAAGTCGTACAGGAACCTTTTTCTAAGTCGGAGCAACTTGAATCGCTCCTATTAGAACGGTTCCATTGAACAGAGCGGAGCGCGACTTGTCAGGCAGCTGAGTCATCCCTGTGTGAACCGGCTCTAACCCTCTATCCTTCTGCTACTTCAAGTTCCTTTATTAACCCTTTCCATACAGGGCTTTTTATACCACTTCCATACCGGGCCTATTCTGGCACTTCTCTCCTACATGTACAAATCATCATTCTTTTGCAAAAAAATTACTCAGAACCCCGAAATATTATATATGTTTTTTTAGCAGACACCCTAGGGAATAAAATGACAGTCGTTGCAACTTTTTATCTTGCACGGTATTTGCGCAATAATTTTTCAAACGCCTTTTTTTGGGAAAAAAAATGGTTTCATGAATTAAAAAATAACAAAACAGTAAAGTTAGCCCAATTTTTTAGTAAAATATGAAAGATTATGTTACGCCGAGTAAATAGATACCTAACATGTCACGCTTTAAAATTGCGCACACTCATGGAATGGTGCCAAACTTCGGTACTTAAAAATCTCCATAGGCGATGCTTTGAAAATTTTTACAGGCTACCAGGTTAGAGTTACAGAGGAGGTTTAGTGCTAGAATTGTTGCACGCGCTCTAACGCATGCGGCAATACCTCACATATGTGGTTTGAACGGCGTTTACATATGTGGGCGGGACTTACATGTGCGTTCGCTTCTGAGCGCGAGCTATTGGGGACAGGGGCGTTTAAATTTTTTTTTTTTTTTTTTTACACGTTTTTTTACACTTTTATTCCTATTACAAGGAATGTAAACATCCCTTGTAATAAGAATGGTGTGTGACAGGTCCTCTTTATGGAGAGATGCGGGGTCAATAAGACCCCACATCTCTCCTCCAGGCTGGAAAGCATGAGATCGGGAAAAATAAATTACAGATCTCATGCTTACTAGCCGCAATGATGGCTTTGTTTACTTCTGAGGACCCGGGCGTGACGTCATCACATCGCGCCCGGGCCTCCGACGGTCATAGAGATGACTGGTGACCATCTGGTCACCAGTCATCTCTATGTTCGTCATGTGACCACCGGTACCGGACGATTCTTTCTCCGTGCCCCCGATGGCACGGGAGAGCCCAGAGAAGCACCGGATGGCGGCGGGAGGGGGGATGTCCCCTCCCGCCGCCTATAAGAACGATCAAACGGCGGAACTGCCGCTATGATCGTTCTTATGGTGCACAGAATCGCCGGCAGAAGAGAAGGATATCTGAATGATGCCTCTAGCTGCACCCATCATTCAGATGTCCCCCCTCAAACCCAGGACGTCATATGACATGCACCCGGAGGGAGAGAGGGTTCCTGCCGGCGTCATTTTACAATAACCCGGTATGGAAGGGGTTAAAACAAATCCAATTCAAAAAATGTCTTCATCAATTTCGACCAATATGTATTCTGCTAAATATTTTTGGTAAAACAAAATCCCAATAAGCGCATATTGATTGGTTTGCGTGAATGTTATCGCGTCTACAAACTATAGGATATTTTTATTTATGGTTTTTTTTTTTTTTTTTTACTAGTAATGGCAGCAATCAGCGGCTTATAGCTGGACTAAGATGTTGCGGCAGACAAATCTGACACTCAGGGGGTTATTTACTAAAGGCAAGTCCACTTTGCACTACAAGTGCAAACTACAAATGCAAAGTGCATTTGAATTTGCACTTGGAAGTGCAGTCGCTGTAGGTCTGAGGGGTAGATCTGAAATGAGGGGAAGCTCTGCTGATTTTATCATCCAATCATGTGCAAGCTAAAATGCTGTTTTTTATTTTCCTTGCATGTCCCCCTCAGATCTACAGCGACTGCACTTCCAAGTGCACTTTCAGTGCAATTTCAAGTGCACTTTGCACTTGTAGTTTGCACTTGTAGTGCAAAGTGGATTTGCCTTTCGGAAATAACCGCCTAAGTGACACTTTTTGGGGACCAGTGACACCAATACAGTGATCAGTGCTAAAAATATGCACTGTCACTGTACTAATGACACTGGCTGGGAAGGGGTTAACATTAGGGGCAATCAAAGGGTTAAATGTGTGCGTAGCTAATGTTTCAGTGTTGTGGGGGAGGTACTTTTTCTAGTTGAAGGTATGGATCAGTGTTTCTGCTTTACAGAAACACAGGAACCATGTCTTCTGTCTTTATGGACCTTGCTTTGTGCACTGGTGCGCAGTCATGTTGGAACAGGAAGGGGCCGTCCCCAAACTTTTCCCACAAAGATAGAAACATGAAATTGTCCAAAATGTCTTGGTATGCTGACGCCTTAGGAGTTTTCTTCACTGGAACTAGGGGGCCAAGCCCAACCCCTGAAGAGCCAAGCCCCACCCCCGAAGATCCAAGCCCAACCCCTGGAAAACAACCCCACACCATAATCCCCCCTCCACCAAATGATTTGGACCAGTGCACAAAGCAAGGTCCATAAAGACATAGAATATGTGCAAGTTTGGGGTGGAGGAACTTGACAGAGTCCTGACCTCAACCCGATAGAACACCTTTGGGATGAATTTGAGAGGAGACTCACAAATGGGATTCTGGAAGAATGATCAAACATTCCCATAGACACTCCTAAACCTTGTGGACAGCCTTCCCAGACGAGTTGAAGCTGATATAGCTGCAAAGGGTGGGCCAACTCAATATTGAACCCTACGGACTAAGACTGGGATGCCATTAAAGTTCATGTGCGTGTAAAGGCAGGCGTCCCAATACTTTTGGTAATATAGTGTAGTTGACTATAGTTCTCCTTTCAGAAAGCCAATACTTTTGTTTTAATATAAAAGAATCAGACAGTCATTGTAGCTGCAGATTTTATTATAAGGAGAGGATACACAGAATATTAGGAGATGATACAGATGAGGGTAAGTTAGACAGATGACAGGGGGGGTGATACTCTGCAGCCCAGGTCGGCACAGCGGTCTGGAAATCACTTGCAGTGGACGCAGTTGCTGTAGGGGTTGTCCCAGTGGAAGCCGATGGCGTCGAGGGCGGAGCCGGAGCTTCCGCTGATGTATCTCAGATAGGTGTCGGGGAACAGGGGGGAGCCGTTGAAGGCGGTTCCGGTGTCTTTGCCGAAAGAGAAAGAGCGCCCCCTGCTGGTGGTAATTTTCAGCTGGCGGACCAAGGAGTTATATTTCCCGGATACCTGGCTGACATGCTCCCCGGGGAAAAGGAAAATTTCCTCCAGATCACCCAATGAGCCCCCACGGTACTCTGACCACGTCGTCCCATATCGCACCTGGATCCTGCGGGAGGGAACAAACCAACGTCATTCTTCAGAAGATAAATAGAGAAAGAATATCTAAAATTGTAACAGAAGATTAGTAATATGAATAAAACTGCCATAAGCCCCACACCAGCCTTAGGTTACCTGGCATCTGGTTCCCATTTCTGCCAGTGCCGCAGCTATAGCTATAGAATTACATGGCTTCCCATGTGTGAAATCTGCAGTTTTAATTTCCCCCCAAAAATCACAAGATTCATGCATTGGTTTAACCACTTCAATACCGGGCAATTTCACCCCCTTCCTGCCCAGGCTAATTTTCTCTCACACTTTGAATGAGAATTGTGCGGGTCATGCAACACTGGACCCAAATTAAATTGTTTTCATTTTTTCTGAGACAGATAGAACTTTCCCTTGGTGGTATTCAATCACCACTGGGATTTTTTATTTTTTGCTAAACAAATGAAAAAAGACCCCAAATTTTGAAGAAAAAATAAATAATCTTTTTACATAATTCCTGTAATACAATTTAGCAAATAAGTCATTTTTGTTCTTCACTGATGGGCACTGCTATGCTGCACTGATGGATACTGATTGTCACTGATAAGGCTGCACTGATGGGCACTTATGAGGCGGCACTAATAGGCATTGATCAGGCTGCACATGATGAGGTGGTACTGGTGGGCACTGATTAGCACTGATGAGACTGCACTGATGGGGCAGCACTGATTGTCACTGGAGAGTAGGAACTGATGGGCACTGATGAGGTGGCACAGGTGGGGACTGATGAGACTGCACTGATGGGCACTGATGATGCGTCACTGATGAGCACTGATGAGGTGGCACTAGTGGGCACTAATTAGCACTGATGGGGCTGCACTGATGGGGCAGCACTGATAAGGTGGCACTGATAGTCACTGAAGATGTTGCATTGATGGGCACTGATGAGGCATCACTGATGGGCACTGATGAGGCAGCACTAATAGGCACTGATGAGGCTGCACTGATGAGCACTGATGAGGCGGCACTGGTGGGCACTGATGAGGTGTCACTGATAAGGCTGCACTTATGGGAACTGATGACGTGGCACTGATGGGCACTGATGAGGCTGCACTGGTGGGCACTGATGAGGCTGCACTGATGGGCGGCACTGATGGGCCCTGATGACGTGGCACTGGTGGGCACTGATGAGGCATCACTGGTGGGCACTGATGAGGCAGCACTGATTAGGCTGCACTGATAGGCACTGATGAGGCAGCAATGGTGGGCACTGATGAGGTGTCACTGATGAGGCTGCACTGATGGGAACTGATGACGTGGCACTGGTGGGCACTGATGAGGCTGCACTGGTGGGCACTGATGAGGCTGCACTGATGGGGCGGCACTGATGACGTGGCACTGGTGGGCACTAATGAGGCATCACTGGTGGGCACTGATGAGGCAGCACTGATAAGCTGCACTGATAAGGCTGCACTAATGGGCATTGATAGGCGACACTGACAGGTACTGATATGCTAAACTGCTGGGCACTGATATGCTGCACTGATGAACACTGATGGGGCTGAACTAATAATCAGTGCCTTGATTATCTGTGTAAATGTCCCCTGTAACTGGAAAGCCCATTAGCGGCTTTCCTTTCCTCAGACACGGACAGCACTGAGGAAAGGAAATGCTGATACCCGGCACTTGTGATTAGCTGTGATTGGCGTGATGTGAAGGATGTCATTTGACTTCCAATCAGGATTTCAAAGCCTCCACCCGGCCGCCAATCTGCTATAGGCTGGGCAGGAAGATGTTAATAGAGATGGTCAAATTTGGTCGATTTTTTTGTGTTATTTTAGGGTGCAATCAGCTGGACCATGAGGATTACAAAAGCTCTTTTCAGCTACCCTGGACATGTTTTTGTAGTCTCATTATTTTAAATGACTTTACACAAGTAACAATGAAATACACAAAATAAAATACAATTGCAAAAAAACTAAAAATTACAGAGCAACTCCTCTATCGAAATTGCATGTACATTCATCCTGTGTGAATGGGGCAAGATCGAATGTTCTTCAGTCTATATTCTCTGCAATTCAAATGTCTGTATGGGGAAAATACCACATTATGGCCACAAGATGGCGATGAGGAGCACAATTATTTCTCAATAGTCATGTCATGATCCTAAATCAGGGATCTCCAAACTACACCACATCTGGCCCTCTGCAAGGTTTTATCCGGCCCACTGCTAGGGTCAGTGACGTATACTCCGTGTGCAATGATCGATGAATTCAGGTCAGCAGAGGTTGCCCATGGTCTCCACTTCAACCCCTCCAACTCGCACCCAGACTTTGTAAAGGGTGACTCTAATGGGGACCCTGATGTAAAGGGCATTATAATAGGGACTCTGATAGGGACTCAGGTCTAAAGGGGGTCTCTGATGTAAGAAGGGCCCCCATGTAACAGGGAACCCTGACTTAAGGGTGGACTCTAATGGGGACCCTGATGTAAGGGGGACTTAATTGAAGACCCTGGCGTAAAGGTGGACTCTGATAGGGACCCTGATGTAAGGGACACTCTAATGGGGACCCTGATGTAAGGGACACTCTAATGGGGACCCTGATGTAAGGGACACTCTAATGGGGACCCTGATGTAAGGGACACTCTAATGGGGACCCTGATGTAAGGGACACTCTAATGGGAACCCTGATGTAAGGGACACTCTAATGGGAACCCTGATGTAAGGGACACTCTAATGGGAACCCTGATGTAAGGGACACTCTAATGGGGACCCTGATGTAAGGGACACTCTAATGGGGACCCTGATGTAATAGACACTCTAATGGGAACCCTGATGTAAGGGACACTCTAATGGGGACCCTGATGTAAGGGACACTCTAATGGGGACCCTGATGTAAGGGACACTCTAATGGGAACCCTGATGTAAGGGACAATCTAATGGGGACCCTGATCTAAGGGACACTCTAATGGGGACCCTGATGTAAGGGGGGAGTCGATTGCAGACCCTGATGTAAAGGGGACTCTAATGGGGATCCTGGTGTAAGGGCATAGTTGCTGTGGACCCTGATGTAAGGGGGGACTCTAAAGGGGACCCTGATATAAGGGTGGACTCTTAAGGGAACCCTGATGTAAGGGGGTACTCTAAAGAGGACCTTGATATAAGGGGGAGTCTAACTGGGGCTCTAATGTAAGGGGGGTCTAATGGGGACCCTGATGTAAGGGGGGGTCTAAAGGGGACCCTGATGTAAGGGGGGACTCTAATTGGGACCCTGACGTAAGGGGAGAGTCTAATGGGGACCCTGATGTAAGGGGGGTCTAATAGGGACCTCGATGTAAGGGGGTTCTAATGGTGACCCTGATGTAAGGGGGGACTCTAATTGGGGCCCTGATGTAAGGGGGACTCTAATTGGGGCCCTGATGTAAGGGGGACTCTAATTGGGGCCCTGATGTAAGGGGGACTCTAATTGGGGCCCTGATGTAAGGGGGACTCTAATTGGGGCCCTGATGTAAGGGGGGAGTCTAATGGTGACCCTGATGTAAGGGGATAGTCCAATGGGGATCCTGATGTAAAAGTCAATCTAATGGGGATTAGACCTCCTCCAAAGGTTCCTCAAAAATTTTGGGGGACCTTTTCAGGGGTCTGTGTGCCATTTCTTTATTTTAAATAGAAGCCATATGGGAAATGTCATTTGCCATCAGATAAAAAAACATTTTTCCTTTGTAACTGTCACTGCTCCTGTCCCAGTGAAAGTTTTACATGTTGTTTTGCACTGGTACACGTTCCTGGGGCAGTGCCCTGGGCATTAGGATTGGACAGATTTGTCTCCCATTGGGTTCAGCATCTGAACATGTTTGAAGTTTGCCAAACTCTGTTCTCTAAGCCCGGAGCAGCTGGGCTCAGTGATAATAGAGAAAAGGGACAGACACTGAGAACCCCCCCCCCCCCCCCCAGTATACACATGTACTGTATGTATTAGTGTGAAAAAAGGAAAAACTGCGCCATGTGTCTCACCCAGAGATGTAGAGACGGTTGTTACGAATTCTCAGGGCTGTGATTGGTCCATCCAGTTGGTTTCCAGACTGTGAAAATCGCTTTCCACCCCCACCGCCATATTCACCAGAGTACGAGGAGCTGCGCTGCTGAGCTGAAGGGGTAAAGGAGGCAAAACAGTTGTGACATCACTATTCTCTGTATATAATATATTATACTGGAGTGACATCATCACTCTCCAGATATAAGATATTGTCTATAAGAGTGACATCACTATTTTCTATATACATTATTTCACAAAAGTAAGTACACCCCTCACATTTTTTGTAAATATTTTCTTGTATCTTTTCATGTGACAACACTGAAGAAATGACACTTTGCTACAATGTAAAGTAGTGAGTGTACAGCTTGTATAACAGTGTAAATTTGCTGTCCCCTCAAAATAACTCAACACACAGCCATTAATGTCTAAACCGCTGGCAACAAAAGTGAGTACACCCCTAAGTGAAAATGTCCAAATTGGGCCCAATTAGCCATTTTCCCTCCCCGCTGTCATGTGACTCGTTAGTGTTACAAGGTCTCAGGTGTGAATGGGGAGCAGGTCTGTTAAATTTGGTGTTATCGCTCTCACTCTCTCATACTGGTCACTGGAAGTACAACATGGCACCTCATGGCAAAGAACTCTCTGAGGTTCTGAAAAAAATAATTGTTTCTCTACATAAAGATGGCCTAGACCAGTGATGGAGAACCTTGGCACACCCCCGATGTTTTGGAACTACATTTCCCATGATGCCCATGCACTCTGCAGTGTACTTGAGCATCATGGGAAATGTAGTTCCAAAACATCTGGGGTGCCAAGGTTCCCCATCACTGGTCTAGGCTATACGAAGATTGCCAAGACCCTGAAACTGAGCTGCAGCACGGTGGCCAAGACCATACAGCAGTATAACAGGACAGGATCCACTCAGAACAGGCCTCACCATAGTCGACCAAAGAAGTTGAAGTCACGTGCTCAGCGTCATATCCAGAGGTTGTCTTTGGGAAATAGATGTATGAGTGCTGCCAGCATTGCTGCAGAGGTTGAAGGGGTGGGGGGGTCAGCCTGTCAGTGCTCAGACCATACGCCGCACACTGCATCAAATTGGTCTGCATGGCTGTCATCCCAGAAGGAAGCCTCTTCTAAAGATGATGCACAAGAAAGCCTGCAAACAGTTTGCTGAAGACAAGCAGACTAAGGACATGGATTACTGGAACCATGTCCTGTGGTCTGATGAGACCAAGATAAACTTATTTGGTGTCAGATGGTGTCAGGCGTGTGTGGCGGCAACCAGGTGAGGAGGACAAAGACAAGTGTGTCTTCCCTACAGTCAAGCATGGTGGTGGGAGTGTCATGGTCTGGGGTTGCATGAGTGCTGCCGGCACTGGGGAGCTACAGATCATTGAGGGAACCATGAATGCCAACATGTACTGTGACATACTGAAGCAGAGCATGATCCCCTCCCTTCAGAGACTGGGCCGCAGGGTAGTATTCCAACATGATAACGACCCCAAACACATCTTCAAGACGACCACTGCCTTTCTAAAGAAGCTGAGAGTAAAGTTGATGGACTGGCCAAGCATGTCTCCAGACCTAAACCCTATTGAGCATCTGTGGGACATCCTCAAATGGAAGGTGGAGGAGCACAAGGCCTCCAACATCCACCAGCTCTGTGATGTCGTCATGGGGGAGGGGAAGAGGACTCCAGTGGCAACCTGTGAAGCTCTGGTGACCTCCATGCCCAAGAGGGTTAAGGCAGTGCTGGAAAATAATGTTGGCCACACAAACTATTGACACTTTGGGCCCAATTTGGACATTTTCACTTAGGGGTGTACTCACTTTTGTTGCCAGCGGTTTAGACATTAATGGCTGTGTGTTGAGTTATTTTGAGGGGACAGCAAATTTACACCGTTATACAAGCTGTACACTCACTACTTTACATTGTAGCAAAGTGTCATTTCTTCAGTGTTGTCACATGAAAAGATAGAAGAAAAGATTTACAAAAATGTGAGGGGTGTACTTACTTTTGTGAGATACTGTGTGATATATTATAGAGGAGTGACATCACCACTCTCCAGATATAAGATATACTATAGAGGAGTGACAGATGGTGATATGAGATGTGAATATATCAGGTGAGAGAAGAGGAGCTCTTACCTGCAGCGATGGCGCACACACTGACAAGGATCCACAGCAACATTCTGTTATAAAACAAAATGTACATTTATTATATAATACATATTCTGCAGAGCATTGCACCTCCAATACTGCACAACACTATCCCTAATACTGGAAGCATTGCCCCTCCAATACTGAATAGTTCTGTCCCCAGTACTGCAGAGCATTGCACCCCCAATAAGGAATAGTTCTGTCCCCAGTACTGCAGAGCATTGCAACCCCAATAATAAATAGTTCTGTCCCCAGTACTGCAGAGCATTGCACCCCCAATAAGGAATAGTTCTGTCCCCAGTACTGCAGAGCATTGCAACCCCAATAATAAATAGTTCTGTCCCCAGTACTGCAGAGCATTGCACCCCCAATAAGGAATAGTTCTGTCCCCAGTACTGCAGAGCATTGCACCTCAAACTTTGCACAGTACTGTTCTCAATACTGCAGAGCATTGCTCCTCGAATAATGAATAGTACTGTCCCCAGTACTGCAGAGCATTGCACTTCCAATAATGAATAGTTCTGTCCCCAGTACTGCAGAGCATTGCACCTCCAATAATGAATAGTTCTGTCCCCAGTACTGCAGAGCATTGCACCTCCAATAATGAATAGTTCTGTCCCCAGTACTGTAGAGCATTGCACCACAGATTTTGCATAGTACTGTCCCCAGTACTGCAGAGCATTGCTCCTCCAATAATGAACAGTTCTGTCCCCAGTACTGCAGAGCATTGCACCTCCAATAATGAACAGTTCTGTCCCCAGTACTGCAGAGCATTGCACCTCAAACTTTGCACAGTACTGTTCTCAGTACTGCAGAGCATTGCTCCTCGAATAATGAACCATACTGTCCCCAGTACTGAAGAGCAATGCACCTCCAATAATGAATAGTACTGTCCCTAGTACTGCAGAGCATTGCACCACAGACTTTGCATAGTGCTGTCCCCAGTACTGCAGAGCATTGCACCTCCAATAATAAATAGTACTGTCCCCAGTACTGAAGAGCATTGCACCTCCAATAATGAATAGTACTGTCCCTAGTACTGCAGAGCATTGCACCCCAGACGTTGCATAGTACTGTCCCCAGTACTGCAGAGCATTGCACCTCCAATAATAAATAGTACTGTCCCCAGTACTGCAGAGAATTTCACCTCCAGTAATGAACAGTACTGTCCCCAATGCTGCAGAGCATTGCACCTCAGACTTTGCACAGTACTTTCCTCAATACAGCAGAGCATTACACCAAAAATGCTAAACAGAACTGTCACCAGTACTGCAGAACATTGCATGTTAAACATTGCACAGTGCTGTTCCCAGTACTGCAGAGCATTGAACCTCACACTTTGCACAGTACTGGCTCTAATACTGCAGAGTATGGCACCACAATACTAAAGAGTACTGTCATCAATACTGCAGAGCATTACACCTCAAATACTGCACAACACTGTCCCCAGTACTGCAGAGCATCGCAGCTCAAATACTGTGTAGAATTGCCCTCAGTAGTGCAGAACATTGTAGCTTCAGTACCACACAACACTTTCCCCAATACTGCATAGCACTGCCCCCAGACCTGCAGAGCATTGCACCTCAAACACGGCACAGCGCTGCCCCCAGTACTGCAGAGCATTGCAGCTCAAACACTGCACAGAACTGCCCCCAGTACTGCAGAGCATCGCACACCAAATACTGCACAAAACCGTCCCCAGTTCTGCAGAGCATCGCACCTCAAAAGCTGCTATGGACTGCTCTTCGAAACAGAAGACCAATGTATTTAATATTGTTTCCATTTCTTCCAAATTGTTCTAAAAATTTTGATTTCGTCAAAATTTTGTCATTTTAATGAGACGCGTTGCAGTCATTGGGGAGGGGAAATGAAGGTGGTTTTAGGGGTGTAATGAGCTTTAGAACCTTCCGCCACCTATTCTGGGACTATGCTAAGGAGCTAATCAGCAGAGCAAGTTGTTTTGGGGGGGGGGGGGGGGAGCAAAACCGATTTCCCTCAATGATATGTTCATCTCTGCTGAGCATTACACCCATCCATAATTTCACACCCATCCTTTTACACCCATCCTTCCAATTTCCATTACACCCATCCATAATTTCACACAATAAATACTTTTTTACTTTCTATACAACCCCCCCCCCCCCCAGTCTTCTGCTTCATTTAAAGTCCCAAAATTCCCCTTTATTTTTTAATTTACTCAAACCCGGGATGGAAGCTTACCTACTATATGCTTCATGTAAAGTCCCAAATTTCCCCAACTTCGCTAAAGCCGTGTACACACGATCGGTTTTACAGATGAAAACAGTCCGATGGATTTTTTTCATCGGACAAACCGATCGTGTATGGGCCCCATCGGTCTTTTTTCCATCGATGTCAAAAAATAGAACATGTTTTAAATTTTTCCGATGGATAAAAAACCGATAGCAAATTCCGATCGTCTATGGGCAAGTCCATCGGATAAAAAACCCACGCATGCTCAGAATCAAGTCGACGCATGCTCAGAAGCATTGAACTTAATTTTTCTCGGCTCGTCGGAGTGTTTTACGTCACGGCGTTTGGGACGGTCGGTTTTTTGACTGATGGTGTGTAGGCAAGACTGATGGAAGTCAGCTTCATCGGATTTCCGATGGAAAAATCCATCGGTTTAAAAACCATAGGAAATCCGATCGTGTGTACAGGGCTTAAGAGTTTTTGGGAAACATACCACAATATGGCCACTAGATGGAGCTGATGATCATAGTAAATGAGTATTTAAATCATTTGATCATCAGAGCCATCTAGTGGCCATAATGCAGATTTTTTTTTCTGATTCATACTATTCGGTATTTTCTCCTGCAGAGAAAATAGTCACATTTGACTTGGCCTCCCATTTGCACAGAATGAATGTACATGCAGTTGCATAGAACAAATAGCTCTGAGATTTTATATATATATATCTATATATATAGATATATATATCTATATATATAGAGAGATATAGATATATATATAGATATAGATATATATAGATATAGATATATATATATATATATATATATATATATATATATATAACCCTTGTTTCCCCGAAAATAAGACCTACCCCGAAAATAAGACCTAGTGTTATTTTCTAGGAGGGCTGCAATATAAGCCCTACCGCGAAAATAAGCCCTAGTTTAAAATGTTTGTAACATCCTATAATCCACTCTATTACAGTATTATATAATGTACAATGTGTGTGTTTCTGTTATATAAATGCGGGGAAGAGAGCTCTGGCGGGTCACAGAAGCACAGAGCGGCGCGATAACGAAGGCATTTGGCACAATTATATTACAGAAACACACACATTGTCCATTATATAATACTGTAATAGAGTGGATTATAGGATTTTACAAGCATTTTAACTCAGTTCACACTGGGGATTCCTGACAGGCAGGGAGAGAGAGGGGGAGAGAAGACATTACATGGTAAGACCTACCCCAAAATAAGCCCTACTGTGTCTTTTGTTGCCAAAATAAATATAAGACCCGGGCTTATTTTCAGGGAAACACGGTATATATATATATATATATATATATATATATATATATATATATATATATATATATAAATACACCCCTTGGTGTTGCCCCCGTCTTACCCCTGCCACCCTAGACACAGCCATTGTGACAAGTACAGACAAATGGAAGCCCCCCCGAGACCTTTCAAAGCAACAGAGGTTCTGTTATTTCTCACCCAACAGACCCCCTTTTAAACCCTTTACAAAAATTGCTCCAAAAGATGAAAATCTCTGGCACTGCAGGAATTATGGCGGAGCGCAAACATTTACGTATCGCTAGCGTTCATTTTTCCATTCCATAATTTGCGGTTGATCGGCTGTCCCCCCTCCCCCCCTACTCTGTATGATCATCTCAGCCTGGTAATCACTTACCTGAGTTTGGGTGTCTGGGGTGAGCCTGCCATCCCGACCCCTATAAATATGGAGGTAGGAGGGTTTACGAGGCAGATCCCTCCTTGTGAACAAACATCGGGAGGCGCTGTGGGCCAGCTGGAAGGCAGGAAGGTGGGGCGGATAATAAAGATCACCCGGGGTCAGGGGCGATTCACGCCTTCGGCTACAATCACCTCCCTCCTTATCA
Organism: Rana muscosa; assembly: GCA_029206835.1. NCBI lineage: Eukaryota > Metazoa > Chordata > Amphibia > Anura > Ranidae > Rana > Rana muscosa. The sequence continues at coordinate 169,113,637 of CM055127.1, forward strand.
GTGTTTGTTCCGTCTAAATATAGCTGAGAACTCACCGAGTGTCAGCTCTGCTGCCAAGAGACGGCAGGCCTCCAGTTTCTCAATGACGCGATAAATACGACGGTACATTGTATTCTTTTTTCTTTTTTTGTTTATTCTGAAAATAAGAAGAAGAATTTCGACGGGTCATTTTCTAGGTCACTGTGTCTTAAAAAATTTATTTGTTGTTTTTTTATGTTTTTATTTTATTTAATCAAAGTTTATTATTTTGTTATCTGCAGTAAATAATAAAACGGAATGTATTTGGCTTTCACCAGCTATCCCAATAAAAAGAAAAAATGGGAACGATGTGGCAGCAATACATACCGGTAAAACCAGACCTGGGACTCATAGACTCCAAAGACATGCTGGGAGGTTGATTGGCTTCTGTCTAAATTGGCCCCAGTATATGAATGTGAGTTGGGGACCTTAGATTGTAAGCTCCTTGAGGGTGGGGACTGATGTGAATGTACAATGTATAAGTAAAGCGCTGCGTAAATTGACGGCGCTATACAAGTACCTGTAATAATAATAATAGTAATAATATACACTGGCAGCAGTCCTCGCTGCCCCTTATGAAGAGTAATCTGTGGTGGGTCGCTTTTCAGAGGACAAGGGTTTGGCTGGGGATGAGGCCATTGGTCACCTCTTCACTGTTCTGTTTTTACCCTGAAAAGCCGACGCCACTGCACTGCGAATACACAGGGGGGAGAGATCTACTAAAACTGGAGCACTCAGAATCTGGTGAAGCTGTGCATGGCAGCCAATCAGCTTCTAACGTCGGCTTGTTTAACCGCTTAAGGACCCCTTCGTGCCGATATACGTCGGCAGAATGGCACGGCTGGGCACAAGCACGTATCTGTACGTCGCCTTTAAGAGCCCAGCCGTTGTCCCGTGCCCCGTGAATGCGCCCGCTAGGGTGACCACTAGGGATGAGCTTCGTGTTCGAGTCGAACATACGTTCGACTCGAACATCGGCTGTTCGATCGTTCGATGAAGATCGAACGATTTGGGCCGTTCGCGCCAAATTCGAGTGACGCGAACGGCCCACAATGCACTACGCCATCGCAGTGTCATCCAGGCGCTGTGATTGGCCAAGCATGCACTGTGACCCGCATGCTTGGCCAATCACAGCGCCGGCAGCGAGGAGAGCAATGATTGGCCACAGGCAGGATGCCTGTGGCCAATTATTGCTGAGGGGGTTTAGTACACGCCCCACACTATAAAAGGCCGCCAGCGCGGCGGCCTTGTGTAGTGTGTTCCGGAGCAGGGAAAGAGAAGCATAGGCAGGGACAGTGTCATTATTTTTCCTTTACTAATCCTGGATTCCTTGTGTTTAGGGACAAATAAGGATAGGTAGGGAGAGTGTCAGTGACAGTGTGCTATTCTGTGCTAATCCTTGTTTGTAGGGACAGAGAGGTACAGTGAGGGAAAGTGTCAGTGTGCTATTCTGTTCTAAAACTATTTTGCTGAACCATATTTTCAATCCTTGAGTTTAGGGACAGAGAGGTACAGTGAGGGAAAGTGTCAGTGTGCTATTCTGTTCTAAAACTATTCTGCTGAACCATATTTTCAATCCTTGAGTTGAGGGACAGAGAGGTACAGTGAGTGAAACTGACAGTGTGCTATTCTGTTCTAAACCAATTTTGCTGTTCCATATTTTCAATCCTTGAGTTTAGGGACAGAGAAGGACACTCGTAGAAATTATCAGTGTGCTATTCTGTGCTAAATCTTGTTTGTAGGGAGGGACAGAGTAGGACAGTGAGGGAAAGTGACAGTGTGCTATTCTGTTCTAAAACTATTTTGCTGAACCATATTTTCAATCCTTGAGTTTAGGGACAGAGAGGTACAGTGAGGGAAAGTGTCAGTGTGCTATTCTGTTCTAAAACTATTCTGCTGAACCATATTTTCAATCCTTGAGTTGAGGGACAGAGAGGTACAGTGAGTGAAACTGACAGTGTGCTATTCTGTTCTAAACCAATTTTGCTGTTCCATATTTTCAATCCTTGAGTTTAGGGACAGAGAAGGACACTCGTAGAAATTATCAGTGTGCTATTCTGTGCTAAATCTTGTTTGTAGGGAGGGACAGAGTAGGACAGTGAGGGAAAGTGTCAGTGTGCTATTCTGTTCTAAAACTATTTTGCTGAACCATATTTTCAATCCTTGAGTTGAGGGACAGAGAGGTACAGTGAGTGAAACTGACAGTGTGCTATTCTGTTCTAAACCAATTTTGCTGTTCCATATTTTCAATCCTTGAGTTTAGGGACAGAGAAGGACACTCGTAGAAATTATCAGTGTGCTATTCTGTGCTAAATCTTGTTTGTAGGGAGGGACAGAGTAGGACAATGAGGGAAAGTGTCAGTGTGCTATTCTGTTGTAAAACTATTTTGCTGAACCATATTTTCAATCCTTGAGTTGAGGGACAGAGAGGTACAATGAGTGAAACTGACAGTGTGCTATTCTGTTCTAAACCAATTTTGCTGTTCCATATTTTCAATCCTTGAGTTTAGGGACAGAGAAGGACACTCGTAGAAATTATCAGTGTGCTATTCTGTGCTAAATCTTGTTTGTAGGGAGGGACAGAGTAGGACAGTGAGGGAAAGTGTCAGTGTGCTATTCTGTTCTAAAACTATTTTGCTGAACCATATTTTCAATCCTTGAGTTGAGGGACAGAGAGGTACAGTGAGTGAAACTGACAGTGTGCTATTCTGTTCTAAACCAATTTTGCTGTTCCATATTTTCAATCCTTGAGTTGAGGGACAGAGAGGTACAGTGAGTGAAACTGACAGTGTGCTATTCTGTTCTAAACCAATTTTGCTGTTCCATATTTTCAATCCTTGAGTTTAGGGACAGAGAAGGACACTCGTAGAAATTATCAGTGTGCTATTCTGTGCTAAATCTTGTTTGTAGGGAGGGACAGAGTAGGACAGTGAGGGAAAGTGTCAGTGTGCTATTCTGTTCTAAAACTATTTTGCTGAACCATATTTTCAATCCTTGATTTGAGGGACAGAGAGGTACAGTGAGTGAAACTGACAGTGTGCTATTCTGTTCTAAACCAATTTTGCTGTTCCATATTTTCAATCCTTGAGTTTAGGGACAGAGAAGGACACTCGTAGAAATTATCAGTGTGCTATTCTGTGCTAAATCTTGTTTGTAGGGAGGGACAGAGTAGGACAGTGAGGGAAAGTGTCAGTGTGCTATTCTGTTCTAAAACTATTTTGCTGAACCATATTTTCAATCCTTGTGTTTAGGGACAGAGAAGGATAGGCAGGGGACAGTGTCAGTGTCATTGTTGCTAAGCCTCCTGCACAGTATACACCTGAAGGTAGCCCTTATTGCTGTTTTTCCCATCTCCCTGCAGGCCATCCATTAAAATGTCTGGAAGGCAACCAAGGAGAGGCAGACAGTCAGGAGGCAATAAAAGAGGGCAAGCAGGCTCTGTGTCTGGGGGCAACAGTGCTGGTCGTGTACGCGGTGCATTGTCATCAGCACATGGCCATGGGACACGCTTGTCCTTGTTTTCGGCAGCTGGACATGTTGAGCCACATCATGCCGAAGACTTGGTAGAGTGGATGACCAAGCCCACCTCATCCTCCTCATCCTCTCTCACCCAGGCTCAGGGTACTGGCAAAGCAGCTGCCAAAGCGTCCTCTTCTCTGGTATCATTATCTTCATTAGTCAATCCTTCCCTAGACCCACCATGCCCTCCTCCTGAGGAGTCCCCCGAACTGTTTGAGCACAGTGTTGGGTACATGCTCCAGGAGGATGCCCAGCGTTTGGAAGGATCTGATGATGATACCCAGCTAGAGGAAGGCAGCAGCGTGAGAGCAGAGAGAGGGGATGCTCAAGAAGGACACCAATCTGGCAGTCATGCTCCAGCAGCTGCAGCATATTGCCAGATTGGCTCCAGTGATGAGGAGGGAGGGGATGATGAGGTCACTGACTCCACGTGGGTGCCTAATAGGAGAGAGGAGGAGGATGAGGAGGAGGCACATCTCCAACGAGGCAGGATGCCCTTGAGTGGCCAGCGTATGGGCAGCACACCGACGGAATCACACCGCAGAGCTCCGCCTGTGCAGGGCGCTGCCTCTGCCCGTCATGCAAAAAGTTCTTTGGTGTGGGCCTTTTTTGAGGCGAGTGCATCAGATCGCACAGCTGCTGTTTGCAACATATGTCTCAAGCATATATCGCGTGGCCAAAACATCAGCCGCTTGGGCACCACATGCTTGATCAGACATATGTTGACCTGCCATGCAGCTCGTTGGCAAGCCTACCTTAAAGACCCACACCAAAGAACAAAGCTGACCTCTTCTTGCACCGCATCAGCTGGGATCTCCAACCCCACTATACCTTCACTCCTCTCTGAAACCTGCTCTGAGAGGAATGAAGGTGTAGAATTAGGTGTGTCACAGGCAAGTACTTGCGGGCACTCTGCTAGCAGTACACCAACGTCCGATTCTAGCAGGCAAATTTCCCTGCCCCAGCTGCTGGACCGTCGAAAGAAGTTCACTCCCAGCCATCCACATGCCCAGCGGTTGAATGCTAGCTTGGCTAAATTGCTAGCGCTTCAACTGCTGCCTTTTCAGTTGGTAGACTCGGCCCCCTTCCGTGAGTTTGTGCAATGTGCGGTTCTTCAGTGGCAGGTTCCCAAACGACACTTTTTCGCACGGAAGGCTATTCCGGCTCTCTACAGGCATGTGGAAGGCAATGTCTTGGCCTCGCTGGACAGGGCGGTCAGCGGTAAGGTGCATATTACCGCTGACTCATGGTCCAGCAGGCATGGACAGGGACGTTACCTTTCTTTCACGGCCCATTGGGTCACTCTTTTGGCAGCTGGGAAGGATGCAGGACAAGGTGCAGTAGTGTTGGAGGTTGTTCCACCGCCACGCCTCCAAAATTCTACTACTGGTTGTGACACACCTCTCTCCTCCACCCCCTCCTCTTCTTCTTCCTCCATGGCTTCTTCCTGTGGTTTGTCCTCGGAACCAGCGGTGCTCCGTAGGCGTTCAAGGGGCTACGCAAGTACGCAGGCAAAAAGATGCCATGCCGTGCTTGCGCTGGTGTGTTTGGGGGACAGGAGCCACACTGAGGCAGAGGTCCTGTCTGCTCTGCAGGGGCAGGCCGAGAGGTGGTTGACGCCACGCCAGCTTAAGCCAGGAATGGTGGTTTGCGACAATGGCACCAACCTCCTCTCCGCCCTCCGACAGGGACAACTGACCCATGTGCCCTGTATGGCTCACGTCCTTAACCTGGTGGTGCAGCGGTTCTTGGGCAGGTACCCGGGCTTACAGGATGTCCTGAGGCAGGCCAGGAAAGTCTGTGTGCATTTCCGCAGATCTTATAATGCCAGTGCTCGCCTGGCTGAGCTTCAAAAGGAGTTGAACCTGCCCAAGAACCGCCTTATATGTGACATGCCCACCAGGTGGAACTCAACGTTGGCCATGCTGCAGCGGCTGCACACGCAGCAGAGGGCCATCAATGAGTACCTGTGCGACTACGGCACCAGGGCAGGGTCAGGGGAGCTCGGGTTTTTTTCACCACGCCAGTGGGGCATGATCAGGGATGCATGCACTGTCCTGGCACCATTTGAGGAGGCCACGAGGATGGTGAGCAGTGACAGTGCATGCATCAGTGACACTGTACCTCTTGTCCAACTGTTGGAGCACACGCTGCGTGGAATAATGGACAGGGCACTTGAGGCAGAACAGAGGCAGGAAGAGGAGGACTTCCTTGCCTCTCAAGGCCCCCTTTACCCAGACAGTGTTCCTTCTGTCCCACCCATCGCACAGGAAGAGGAGGAGGAGGAGGAGGAGGATTGTGTCAGCATGGAGGTGGAGGCTGGCACTCAGCATCATCAGCAGCAGTCTTTTTGGGATGATTTACAGTCCCAAGAAACCAGTGGACTTGTACGTGGCTGGGAGGAGGTGGCTGCGAATCATGTCGTCCTTAGTGACCCAGAGGACTCCGGACTGAATGCCTCAGCTAACCTACGCTGCATGGCCTCCCTGATCCTGCAAAGTCTGCGGAAGGATCCTCGTATTCTTCGGATCAAGGAGAGGGACCATTACTGGCTGGCCACTCTCCTTGATCCACGGTACAAGGGTAAGGTTGCGGACCTTATCGTACCGTCGCAGAGGGAGCAGAGGATGAGACAACTCCGGGAGGCCTTGCAGAAAGGTCTGTGCAACGCGTTCCCAGAGACTGGGAGGTTACAAACTCCTGGTCCTGGACAACGAGTTGCTGAGGCTTCGGGCAGTCAAAGAAGGAGCGGTGGGGAAGGTGGCCGTCTGACCGATGCGTTCAGACAATTCTTTAGTCCGCAGCCCCAAAGTATGATCGGTTCCAGCAACCATCGCCAGCGTCTGATATACATGGTGCAGGAATACCTAGGGGCAAGGTCAGACTTGGACACCTTCCCCACCGAAAATCCTCTGGCTTACTGGGTCTTGAGGATGGATCACTGGCCAGAGCTTGCACAGTATGCAATTGAGCTACTGGCCTGTCCTGCATCCAGCGTTCTTTCAGAACGCACATTCAGTGCTGCTGGAGGATTTGTCACGGATCACAGGGTGCGCCTGTCCACCGACTCGGTTGATCGACTGACTTTCATCAAGATGAACCAGTCTTGGATCACCACCAGCTACCACACACCAGATGCTGATATAACAGACTAATTGATTTTAAAATGTCACATCCCTTCAAGACTGATGCTGATGCTGAGTGCCTGTGGTGTTATGTTGACTGGCTATCCTCCTCCTCCTCCTCAATGATACGATTAACGATGATAGCTTGGAAGATCATTTTGGTTTATGGGTGACGCCACCAGTGGCTAAGGCCCAATTTTTCAGCCCCTGTTTAACAGGGGCGTATAATTAAAATTTTTGATGCAATACTTTGCAACAGGCCTCATTGCTGTGCTCCAAGTACAGTATCTGTGAGGGGTTGCAGTGTTGTGCCACCAGTGCCTAAGGCCCAATTTTTCAGCCCCTGTTCAACAGGGGCATGCAATTATAATTATTGATCTAATAATTCACAGCAGGGCCCATTGCTGCGCCCACCAAGAGTAACTGTCAGGCCTTACAGTGTTGTGGCACCAGCACCACCATCACCACCACCACCACCACCAAAGGCCCAATTTTTAAGCCCCTGTTCAACAGGGGCATGCAATTATAATTATTGATCTAATAATTCACAGCAGGGCCCATTGCTGCGCCCACCAAGAGTAACTGTCAGGCCTTACAGTGTTGTGGCACCAGCACCACCATCACCACCACCACCACCACCAAAGGCCCAATTTTTCAGCCCCTGTTCAACAGGGGCATGCAATTATAATTATTGATCTAATAATTCACAGCAGGGACCATTGCTGCGCCCACCAAGAGTAACTGTCAGGCCTTACAGTGTTGGGGCACCAGCACCACCATCAAAGGCCCAATTTTACTACCACTGTTCAACAATTATATGTTATTACAATTCCTGATATTATACTTGACAGAAGGGCGTTCCAGCACCCACCAAGAATAACTGTGAGTGCTTTCAGTGTTGTGCCAACACCAACACCTAAGGGGCCAATTTCTGCAGAGTATATACGGAAGGTCCCTACTTTCAAACATCCAACTTACAAACTACTACTACTTGCAAACGGAAGAAGGCAACAGGAAGTGAGAGGAAATCTACCCCTTGGAAGGAAAATTCTCTCCTGTAAGAATTAATATGGGAGAAAGGTGTCTCCTCTCTACTGATGCTTTATCACCAATCCTTGTTTCAATAAAAACACCACATTTCAAAAACAGTTGTCATTGGGACGCAAAGTGAGGTGAAATGTTCTGAACAGGGGCACAGACAGCAAAAAAAATGTGACAGGGGTGATAACCGTTCCCTATGTTTTACAAAAAACTAAAAAAAAGGAATTTGGCATGGAGCTCCACTTAAACAATGCAGCTGTTTAAAATTATAAACAGATTCTACATAAGAACAAACCTACAGTCCCTGTCTTGTATGCACCGCCTGTATACGGCTGTTCAGAGTATATAGGTCCTTTTTTATTTTGTTGCGGGGTTCCCCTTAATATCCATACAAGACCCAAAGGGGCTGGTAATGGGCTGGGGTAGGGGGGGGGGGGGGTTGATGGGGTAGCTATGCCATTTTTCCTAAAGATTTTCATCCATATTACCGGGACCAGACATTGCATTAAAGCCGCAAGCAGTTTTAAATGACTTTTTTCCCTTTAGAAATGTTATTTTGTGCAGGGACAGTTCTAAACACGGGAAACACGTGGCACTTCACAGGCATACTTTAGACACCCCCCAGGTACAATATTTAAAGGAATATTTGACTTTTTTTTTTCACTTTATGCATCATTAAAATGACTGCTCCCGAAAAACGACCGTTTTTAAAACTTCTTTTTGCATTGATACATGTCCCCTGGTGCAGAAGCCGGGTTCCCAAACTCTGTTTCGGACAATAACATGGATAATAGTCGTTATAATTAGCACTTTAGAATCCGAACGTTCGCATCCATTGTATTTAATAGGGTTCGAATGTTCGTGCGAACTTTCGGTCCGTTCGCGGGTTCTGGTGCGAACCGAACCCGGGGGTGTTCGGCTCATCACTAGTGACCACGTGTCCCGGATTTCCCGGGACAGTCCCGCATTTTGCAGATCTGTCCCGGGCACCTTCATTCCAGGACAATACAGTGTCCCGGAATGAAACTGACACAGACACCCCCCCGGGGCCAATCTGATGCCCCCAAAAAAGGGCGCCACATCACCGCTTTACTCACTGACAGTACTTGTCCTGGCCGGGAATGCCTGGAGGCGCACAATCCCCGCCCCCTGCTTGTGATTGGAGAAATCATAAATCCCGCCTCTTGTGTCCAATCACTGTGCTGTGATTCGTTACAGCACAAGCTGGTTTTTGGGAAGGGGGGGTGTCCCTGAATGGTAGTTTGGAAATGTGGTCACCCTAGTGCCCGCGGGACCCGCGGACCCGATTGCCGCCGGTGTCCCGCGATCGGGTCACAGAGCTGAAGAACGGGGAGAGGTAAGTGTAAACAAACCTCTCCCCGTTCTTCCTAGTGAGCATGTCACTGATCGTCTGTTCACTGTCATAGGGAACGACGATCAGTGACGTCACACGGCAAGCCACGCCCCCTAACAGTAGTAATCACTCATTAGGTCACACTTAAAGTGGACCCATTGATTTAACAGTTTAAAAAAACTGTTAAATTCCCGGCATTTTGGAAATGCTAACTGTCACATTGGTTGTGCTCTCAACCAAACTGTCAAACCATCCAATGGCTGGTGTCATAACTGATCACATGTGCAGCACCATGGCAGTTGAAGTTTAAACAAAGGCCAAGATGGCAGCTTCCTTGGCTGAAAACGATAGGAGGGTTTACTTCCACTTTAACCCCTTTCAGCGCCCCCTACAGGTTAAACCCCTTCACTGCCAGTGTCATTTTCACAGTAACCAGTGCATTTTTATAGCTCTGGTCGCTGTGAAAATGACAATGGTCCCAAAAATGTGTCAAAAGTGTCCGATGTGTCCGCCATAATGTCGCAGTCATGAAAAAAATTTGCTGATTGCCGCCATTACTAGTAAAAAAAATTAAAAAATAATAAAAATGCCATAAAACTATTCCCTATTTTGTAAACACTATAACTTTTGCGCAAACCAATCAATAAACGCTGATTGCGTTGTTTTTACCAAAAATATGTAGAAGACTACGTATCGACCTAAACTGAGGAAAACATTTTTTTATATTTTTTGGGGATATTTATTGTAGCAAAAAGTAAAAAATATTGCATTTTTTTTTTCAAAATTGTCGCCCTATTTTTGTTTATAGCGCAAAAAATAAAAACCGCAGAGGTGAGCAAATACCACCAAAAGAAAGTTCTATTTGTGGGAAAAAAAAGGACGTAAATTTTGTTTGGGAGCCATGTCGCACGACCGCGCAATTGTCAGTTAAAACGACGCAGTACCGAATCGTAAAAAAAGAGGCCTGGTCTTTAACCAGCCAAAATGGTCCGGGGCTGAAGTGGTTGTTGATTTTTAAATATTAATATTTAATATTTAATATTCAATTAATATGATTATGATTATTGATATGGTTTAAATAAGAGTTCTTTTCTGACAAGATTTGATAACTTCAATATAACAAGCATTTATTAAAGAATTAAGGTTATTAGTCTATCTAATACACCGCAAACATTTACAGTCTTTGGCAAGGGAGTAAATATTAGTTTCAAACACAAAGTATATACATTACATTACAAATAGACAGACAAACATAGGAAAAATGCAAGCATAAGGGGTAAGTGCTGGGAGATGGTCTTAATAATTACCTATAATGAATCCTGGGCCCAGGTTCCCTCATCTCTCTCTCTCTACTGGATGGAGGGTCCTTTTATGGAGCCCTCTCCCATTGACTAACCCAGGGCGGCTACGATTGGTTGCGGTTATTTCTCTCCTCCTTCCTGCCGTTATATTAATTTCCCACCCTAGCCCACTCTTTAGTGATAATTGGATTTGAAGATAAATTAATTAAACCGGAGGTCGTTAACTTCCCTTGAAGGGGGCGCTTAGCTATGCATGGAACTAGCCAGGAAGAATTACCCCTTAAATGGATATGGGTGTCAATATGGGAGAATACACACGCCTTTATCTAGAGGATAAAAAGCGGTGCCGCATAGACTACCAGTTTCAGATGTGATCTCTTTTCTAGCTTGTTTGACTACTAAGTTATCTCGTCAGACCCTAAGACTCCGCAGCTCTTGTTACCCTGCATTCATGCATATTCAAATAAGAGGACAGGTAATTAGATTGTCCTCAAGTCCAGCTTGTCAGCCAAGTTTAACCCTTTGCAGACCCACATATTTCCTACTCTAAATTATATATATACATATATGTTACAGATATTCCCAATTTACAAGGAAATTATTCATAAAAATTCCTCATAAGGCAACATGGTTAATAAACTTTGACACTAAAACCTGGAAGCTGATTGGTTGCTACGCACAGGTGCACCAGATTCTGTGTGCTCCAGTTTTAGTAAATCGCCCCCTTAGCCCCCCCTCCCCCCCCCCCACACTGAATCTGACTTTGAAATCTTGTGACTTCACTTGAAATCGCACAAATGCAAAGCCGCATGTCAGTGCGACTTGTCTGACATCAGTGCGACTTCATGCACAGATGTCAATGCAAGTTGCATCTTTTATCGCAAAAAAAAATGTAAAAAAATTGTGCAGGAATTTTTTCAAAACAAAGTCTGCAAAGTCCGCATTGCACCGATTTGAACAGTTCCATTGCCGACCATAGGGTGCGACTTGTCATGCGATTTGGACCTGTCAAATGGGGCTCAGCGTTGCAAAAATTATTAACTTAATTATTAAATTATAACAGTCTTCAGGAGGTCAGTAGGAGGGGCTTTCTCAGCTAAGCACACCCTCCTGCCTGCATACCTAAGCTAAGGGCAGATGGATTCATAGTTACATAGTTGTAAAGTAAATGCTACATAATAGACAATGTGCAATTCGTTTAGTTCCAAATCCGTTTTTTTTTTAACGAATTTAGACAAATTCGGTAATTCGGAAAGTCAGAATTTTCGAATTTTTTCAAAATATTTGGAACTTCGAAATTTCGGAAATTTGGAAATTCTAAACGCGAAAATTCAGAAATTCAAAACTCGAAAATTTAGAAATTTGAAATTTCGGAAATGCGAAAATTCGGAAATTCGAAAGTTTGTCGGATATTTGGAAATTCTAAACGCGAAAAATTCAATAATTCAAAATTGGAAAATTTAGAAGTTTGAAATTTCGGAAATGCGAAATCCGAAAATTAGAAATTTCGAAAATTCGGAAATTTGGAAATTCGAAAATTCGGAAATTTACGATATTCGAAATCCAAAAATTTGGAAATTCCAACATTTCGGAAATTCGGAAATCCAAAAATAAGAATGAAAATCTGAAAATTAAAAAAAATCTGAAAATTTAAAAATCTGAAATAATAAATAACAATAATAATAATAATAATTCAGAAATTCTAAATTCGAAAATTTAGAAATTTGAAATTTCAGAAAATGTGAAAATTCGGAAATTTGAAAGGTTCGGAAATGTGAATTCCGAAAATTTGTAATTTCGAAAATTCGGAAGTTTCAGATATTCGAAATACAAAAATTTGTAAATTCAAAAATTTCGGAAGTTCGGAAATCCAAAAATAAGAATGAAAATCTAAAAATTCAATAGAATGAAAATCTGAAAATTAAAAAACCCCAAAATTAAAAAATCTGAAATAATAAATAACAATAATGATAATAATAATTCAGAAATTCTAAATTCGAAAATTTAGAAATTTGAAATTTCGGAAATGCGAAAATTCAGAAATTCGAAAGGTTCAGAAATGTGAAATCCGAAAATTAGAAATTTCAAAAATTTGGAAATTTGGAAATTCGAAAATTCTGAAATTTCGGATATTCGAAATCCAAAAATTTGGAAATTCAAAAATTTCGGAAATTCGGAAATCCAAAAATAAGAATGAAAATCTGAAGATTCAATAGAACGAAAATCCGAAAATTCAAAAATCTGAAACAATAAATAACAATAATAAAAATAATAATAATAAAAATGTTTTATTATTATTATTTATTATTATTATTTAGTTCTGTTCCATTTGTTTAGATTAGATTCTTTATTTCGGATAATTTGTAACTTCAGATAAATTCGTATTCGCTACTTTCACTAACAGCCAAATTTGAAAGGAAATTCCAATACCTATAATTTAAAGGGGGGTTCCACCTGCGATTTTTATTTTTTTTTAAAGTCAAGCTACAAACACTGTAGCTGTTGGCTTTTAATAAGGACACTTACCTGTCCTACTTGCCCGCGATGTCAGCCCCCCCGAGGCCGATCCCTCGATCCTGGCAGCTCCGGCGCTGCTATCCTCACTTAGGCCCCTTTCACACTGGGGCGGGGAGGTGCGCTGGCGGTATAGCGGCGCTATTTTTAGCGCCGCTATACCGTCGTTTTTACCACGATATTCGGCCGCTAGCGTGATTTCAACCCCCGCTAGCGGTTTTGTTGTCGGAATGTCCGATCGTGTGTACGCGGCATTAGAGTAGATATAAACTAAACATTTCATAGAAGCTTTAACATGCTAACTCCTTCCCTCTGCCTCCTTGTGCCCCTTTAAAGCGGAGCTCCACCCTAAAGTGGAACTTCCGCTCATCGGATTCCTCCCCCCCTCCGCTGCCACAATTGGCACCTTTCGGGGGGGGGGGGAGGGAGGGGGGACAGGATCCTTTGCCACTTCCGGGAGTCCAGCTGCGATCGCGACGCGGCCGGTGCCGACATCGAGGGACTTGCAGGACAGGTAAGTGTCCATTTATTAAAAGCCAGCAGCTGAAGTATGTGTAGCTGCTGGCATTTTATTTTTGTTTTCACGGACAACCACTTTAAGTTGGTGTAGCGCAATGTCCTGATCAGACAATTGCTGTGATTTTTTCTCACAGCAATCACGACAACCAGAGACATCCCACTGGCCAACTCTGGGGATTTTTTTTAAAGATGGTAAATAATAATCTTTGGTTGCAATACTCACCTTCAATCCATAGCAGCCCCTGGCAGTACTTCTTTTTCACCACAAGAGGTCCTCAGTCTTCTGAGCTGAATGGCACTCAGCATATTTTTCACCACAAGAGGTCCTCAGTCTTCTGAGCTGAATGGCGCCCAGCATATTTTTCACCACAAGAGGTCCTCAGTCTTCTGAGCTGAATGGCGCCCAGCATATTTTTCACCACAAGAGGTCCTCAGTCTTCTGAGGAAGGCTACAATAGCCGAAACGCGTTAGTAATTTTACACTGTATTCATGTCATGCAGCCAATAAAGAGTAACAAGAAGAATATACCAGGTGGCCAGCTCTTTTTCTGCTTTGGATTAATTATATGGGCGACTGGGCACCCCAGCTTGAGCACCGGTCTTCAGCATGTACTAAGAGGTCCTCAGTCTTCTAAGCTGAATTGTGCCCAGCATATTTTTCACCACAAGAGGTCCTCAGTCTTCAGAGCTGAATGGCGCTCAGCATATGTGTAGCTGCTGGCATTTTTTTTTTTTCACGGACAACCACTTTAAGTTGGTGTAGCGCAATGTCCTGATCAGACAATTGCTGTGATTTTTTCTCACAGCAATCACGACAACCAGAGACATCCCACTGGCCAACTCTGGGGATTTTTTTTAAAGATGGTAAATAATAATCTTTGGTTGCAATACTCACCTTCAATCCATAGCAGCCCCTGGCAGTACTTCTTTTTCACCACAAGATGTCCTCAGTCTTCTGAGCTGAATGGCGCCCAGCATATTTTTCACCACAAGAGGTCCTCAGTCTTCAGAGCTGAATGGCGCTCAGCATATTTTTCACCACAAGATGTCCTCAGTCTTCTGAGCTGAATGGCGCCCAGCATATTTTTCACCACAAGAGGTCCTCAGTCTTCTGAGGAAGGCTGCAATAGCCAAAACGCATTAGTAATTTTACACTGTATATTCATGTCATGCAGCCAAATAAAGAGTAACAAGAAGAATATACCAGGTGGCCAGCTCTTTTTCTGCTTTGGATTCATTACATGGGCGACTGGGCACCCCAGCTTGAGCACCGGTCTTCAGCATGTACTAAGAGGTCCTCAGTCTTCTAAGCTGAATTGTGCCCAGCATATTTTTCACCACAAGAGGTCCTCAGTCTTCAGAGCTGAATGGCGCTCAGCATATTTTTCATCACAAGATGTCCTCAGTCTTCTGAGCTGAATGGCGCCCAGCATATTTTTCACCACAAGAGGTCCTCAGTCTTCTGAACTGAATGGCGCCCAGCATATTTTTCACCACAAGAGGTCCTCAGTCTTCTGAGCTGAATGACGCCCAGCATATTTTTCACCACAAGAGGTCCTCAGTCTTCTGAACTGAATGGCGCCCAGCATATTTTTCACCACAAGAGGTCCTCAGTCTTCTGAGGAAGGCTGCAATAGCATATGTTTCACCACAAGAGGTCCTCAGTCTTCTGAGCTGAATGGCGCCCAGCATATTTTTCACCACAGGAGGTCCTCAGTCTTCTGAGGAAGGCTGCAATAGCCAAAACGCATTAGTAATTTTACACTGTATTCATGTCATGCAGCCAAATAAAGAGTAACAAGAAGAATATACCAGGTGGCCAGCTCTTTTTCTGCTTTGGATTCATTATATGGGCGACTGGGCACCCCAGCTTGAGCACCGGTCTTCAGCATGTACTAAGAGGTCCTCAGTCTTCTGAGCTGAATGGCGCTCAGCATAGTTTTTCACCACAAGAGGTCCTCAGTCTTCTGAGCTGAATGGCGCCCAGCATATGTTTCACCACAAGAGGTCCTCAGTCTTCTGAGCTGAATGGCGCCCAGCATATGTTTCACCACAAGAGGTCCTCAGTCTTCTGAGCTGAATGGCGCCCAGCATATGTTTCACCACAAGAGGTCCTCAGTCTTCTGAGGAAGGCTACAATAGCCGAAACGCGTTAGTATTTTTACACTGTATTCATGTCATGCAGCCAATAAAGAGTAACAAGAAGAATATACCAGGTGGCCAGCTCTTTTTATGCTTTGGATTCATTATATGGGCGACTGGGCACCCCAGCTTGAGCACCGGTCTTCAGCATGTACTAATGTCTAGTCTAGCGGTTGAGCTTGGGTATGATTTTTGCTCTTGTCTACTTACAATGCTTGTATTTAAAATAATACATCATAATGAATAATAAATACATACATAATAAATAATAACAAAGTATTCATGATTATAGAGCTGCATTATTCATGTCTATTATATCTGTTCAGCTTTAAGTATTACACTGGATCTGTTTATAGGTAAGAACCCAGCGCCAAAAAAAGAAAAAAACTCCTATAACAAAAGAATTATCCCAATATATCGGTCTCTGTAAAACCGGAATACAAATGTGCATGAAGACTAATGGAGGAATATGTCCGGATAATGATGGCGATGATGATGATGTCATACATTTTTAATCTCTGTACCCAGATTTAGAACTTCAGATAAAAAATGTATAGAGGAGAGTCTGCAGAAGAGCTGAAATATGTATAACCCGGGGAATGGCGAGTACACACTGCCCCCTGCTGGGGGCATACAAGAGTGGCCGGCAAGGTAAATCCTGTATATTTATAGGGTGCAGGAACAAATGTCTGACTTTCGGTGATACCAGTAAACAGCACAGCCCCTGATTTCAAGAGACTGTCCCTGATTTGGTACCAAGTCCCTCTTTGTTGATGGGCTTTACATACCGACCTCAAAGCTTTGCTGTACTTACTCCTGACCCCTGCACTAAGCATTATATACTGACCTCTAAGCTTTGCTGTACTTACTCCTGACCCCTGCACTAAGCATTATATACTGACCTCTAAGCTTTGCTGCACTTACTCCTGACCCCTGCACTAAGCATTATATACTGACCTCTAAGCTTTGCTGTACTTACTCCTGACCCCTGCACTAAGCATTATATACTGACCTCTAAGCTTTGCTGTACTTACTCCTGACCCCTGCACTAAGCATTATATACTGACCTCTAAGCTTTGCTGTACTTACTCCTGACCCCTGCACTAAGCATTATATACTGACCTCTAAGCTTTGCTGTACTTACTCCTGACCCCTGCACTAAGCATTATATACTGACCTCTAAGCTTTGCTGTACTTACTCCTGACCCCTGCACTAAGCATTATATACTGACCTCTAAGCTTTGCTGCACTTACTCCTGACCCCTGCACTAAGCATTATATACTGACCTCTAAGCTTTGCTGTACTTACTCCTGACCCCTGCACTAAGCATTATATACTGACCTCTAAGCTTTGCTGTACTTACTCCTGACCCCTGCACTAAGCATTATATACTGACCTCTAAGCTTTGCTGTACTTACTCCTGACCCCTGCACAAAAGCAACAAATTACTAATGAGGATCTACAGTAGGCCACAAAAAATATACAATGAATGTCAACGAAATAAACTACCCTAAATGAGCCCAAAACAACATCACATCATCTACAAAACTTTAAAAAAATGTTCACACCTATGTGTTTTTTTGGTGCGTTTTTTTGGTGCGTTTTGCAGAAAATGCACTACAGTCCACTCATTTAACATGGTTTTCTATGGATGTAGTTCACATCTGTGCGTTTTGTGGCGCTGCGTTTTTTTTTTTAGAAAGGGTCAGGGACTTTTTTTCCTGCAGCAGATTGCGTTTTGCCTGTAAAAGACTTTAATTGAGCCGCACCAAAAACGCAAGTGTTTTTTTTTCTTCTCTTTAACACACTGTGTATAGCTGGTTGCTAAGGAGCGGGCCAGGAAGCCTGCTGCCGCGTCCTTTACAACAGATGAGTCATCAGCTGTCAGCCGGCTTTCTCTCTGACAGCTGAATGTAAAAAAAAAGAATTCCCAGCAAAAAAATATGGTGATCCCCCCCAAATCCATACCAGGCCTGTTGGGTTTGGTATGGATTTGGAGGGAACCCCCACACTCATTTTTTTTTTTTAAATGGCGTGTGGTTCCCCATCCCCCCCCCCCAAAAAAAAAAAAAAATACCAGACCTTTATCCGAGTATGCAGCTTGGCAGGTCAAGAAAGGGATGGGATGAGTGAGCGCCCTTCCCCCCACACCAAAGCAAGTGCCCCTCCCCAACAACCCTGGGTGGTGGTTGTGGGGGTCTGTGGGCTTATCAGAATCTGGATGCCTCCCCCCATGTTGAGGGCAGGTCCCTTCCTTTTCCAGACCTGCTAGGCTGCATGCTCGGATAAGGGTCTGATATGGATTTTAGGGGGGTCCCCAAGCAATTTTTTAAAATAATTTTGGCGTGGGGTCCCCCTCCAAATCCATACCAGACACTTATTCGAGCATGCAGCCCGGCAGGTTAGGAAAGGGATGGGATGAGTGAGCGCCTCCCCTCCTGAACTGTACCAGGCTGCATGCCCTCAACATGGAGGGGTGCTTTGGGGCAGGGAGGGGCCCTGCCCCGAAGCACCTTGTCCCCATGTGGATGGGGACAAGTGCCCCTTCCCCACAACCCTGGGCGGTGGTTGTGGGGATCTGTGGGCAGGGGGCTTATCAGAATCTGGAAGCCCCCCCATGTTTAGGGCATGCGGCCTGGTATAGTTCAGGAGGGCTTGCTTGTCCCCTCCATTTCATGACCTGCCTGGCTACATGCTCATATAAGGGTCAGATATGGATTTTGGGGGGGACCTAGGGTTGCCACCTGTCCAGGATTCACCCGGACAGTTCGGGTTTTGAATCATGTGTCCAGGTTTCAGTCCACCTGACACATTATTTAGACCGGGCTGTGGCTCCCCAAGTAACCGTCATACACAAATCTGTTGTGGGCGGCTGTTTGGGGGCAGGTTTGGCATCACTGAAGGGTGGGGTGATAATGTCAGCAAGACCAATTTGGCCACACCCACTGGCACGCTCTGTGTGCTACATTACTACTTTCCTTGGGGCACCCAAATGTGTCCCAGGTCTTTTATAATCCTATAGTGTTTGCTGCAAAATATTTGCTCTGTGCCGCAAAAGTGTTCGGGTTTGTCAACCCTAAGGGGACCCCATGCCAATTTTTTAAATTTTGGCGTGGGGTTCCCCTCCAAATCCATACCAGAGCCTGGTATGGATTTGTGGGGAGGTGGTACCACACGCCATTTTTTTCCCGATTTATTTTGGCTGACAATTCTTTTTTTACATTCAGCTGTCAGCGGGGGAACTCCACTTACAGCTGATGACTCATCGGTTGTTAAGGATGTGGCGGCCGGCTTCTCGGCCCACTCCTTAGCAACCAGCTATACACAGTGTATATAAACAGAAAAAAAATGCAAAATGCATGAAAACTGCATGCAAAAACGTGGGTTTAACTCGCTCCGTGACCGCGCCTGCGGGACCCGCGGACCCGATCGCCGCCGATGTTCCGCGATCGAGACACAGAGCTGAAGAACGGGGAGAGGTGAGTGTAAACAAACCTTTCCCCATTCTTCTCCGTGGCATGTCAGTGATCGTATGTTCCCTGTCATCGGAACAGACGATCAGTGACGTGTAACGTGTAGCCACTCCCCCCTACAGTAAGAATCACTTCTTAGGGAGCACTTAACCCCTACAGCGCCACCTAGAGGTTAAACCCTTCACTGCCAGTGTCGTTTTCACAGTAACCAGTAAATTTTTATAACACTGATCGCTGTAAAAATGACAATGGCCCCAAAATGGTGTCAAAAGTGTCCGATGTGTCCGCCATAATGTCGCAGTCACGATAAAAATCGCTGATCGCCGCCATAACTAGTAAAAAAAAAAAAAATACTATTAAAAATGCCATAAAACAGTCCCCTATTTTGTAGAAGTTATAACTTTTGCGCAAACCAATCAATAAACGCCTATTGCGATTTTTTTTTACCAAAAATATGTCGAAAAATACGTATCGGCCTAAACTGAGGAAAAAATATGTTTTTTTAAATATATTTTTGGGGGATATTTATTATAGCAAAAAGTTAAAAATATTGCATTTTTTTCAAAATTGTCGCTCTATTTTTGTTGATAGCGCAAAAAAAATAAAACCGCAGAGGTGATCAAATACCACCAAAAGAAAGCTCTATTTGTGGGGAAAAAAAGACGCCAATTTTGTTTGGGAGCCACGTCGCACGACCGCGCAATTGTCAGTTAAAGCGTGACAGTGCCGAACCGCAAAAAGGGGCCTGGTCCTTTAGCTGCATAATGGTCCGGGGCTGAAGTGGTTAAACACGCCCAACGCGCATGAAAACCGCATCAACCACAACCGCATAGATGTGAACCTAGTGTAACTGTTTAGTTAGTCAAACTGACACTTTTCACCAGTCGATAAATTTGCGGTAAAACCCATTTCTCCGAAATCCCTCCACTTGTCTGTAATCCATTGAAGGAACAGCTCTCTTGTAGAATAGT
Organism: Rana muscosa; assembly: GCA_029206835.1. Lineage (NCBI taxonomy): Eukaryota > Metazoa > Chordata > Amphibia > Anura > Ranidae > Rana > Rana muscosa. The sequence continues at coordinate 169,133,615 of CM055127.1, forward strand.
TTGTTGTATGATTGAATATATTTGATGAGAAAGCGATGGGGAGATGATAAGCGGACGCAGCGGCGATGACTCTGGCGGTGTAATGAGCAGACATTAGAGATAAGCGTATTTACTTAGATCGTCTCTCATTATCTAAATCACTTATTGATTCCCCTTGGAATTGCAGTCAGGAGGCTGGCTGTACACCTGGGAACACATGGTGTGTGTGGACCGCGAGGGAGTCACAGAACAAATAGCGGCTCATTTGCCGCCACCCCACACAGTTCTGGCAGCGCCCTGTGCAACCCAGCTGTCCCCCGGGCACAGACACCCTCTTATCTCTCTTTATCCAACGCTTCCAGTTTGGCCATCCCAGGGCGGGGCCCCTGACACTGAGGCGCCACCGAGGGGTGTGCGTTGGTTTTACTAGGACTGCATGCTGGGGATCGCTCTGGATAACGATGGCGATGGGTTTGCTGATTTACAATTTATTTAACACTTCCTATGCTGGAAGTCTGATCTGATACATAAACCATGACAGACGGATTCAGCCGGCTTTTTACTGTGCCTCTGGGTGGGATTACACATCACGTGATCCTGTACTGTACAGGCTCCTTCTGTGAGAGCTACAGAGGCTGGAGCTTGAAACCGAGGAGGGAGGGTCATGTCAGACTAGGCATGTCCTGACACTATCAGCAGTAGGGTGACCACGTGTCCCGGATTGTACGGGACAGTCCCGCATTTTGCAGGTCTGTCCCGGGCACCTTCATTCCAGGACAATACAGTGTCCCGGAATGAAACTGACACAGCCACCCCCCCGGGCCAATCTGATGCCCCCAAAAAAGGGCGCCACATCACCACTTTACTCACTGACAGTACTTGTCCTGGCCGGGAATGTCTGGAGGAGCACAATCCCCGCCCCCTGCTTGTGATTGGAGAAATCATAAATCCCGCCTCTTATGTCCAATCACTGTGCTGTGATTCGTTACAGCACAAGCTGATTTTTGGGAAGGGGGGTGTCCCTGAATGGTAGTTTGGAAATGTGGTCACCCTATATCAGCAACTCCCTGGACTCGACTCACCAGCGGCAGGACCTCTATTGCAGAACACAGCAGGGCAGTGCGGTACTCACCTGCAAAATTTCCATCACTTGGGGGAGCGACATTTTTCTCACCCAGCTGATAAAGGAGTGATGCAAGCAAGCACTGCTCTGCCCTGTAATAGTGATCCTTCTGCTAGTGAGATGACTCCAGCGTCAGGATCGCTAGACGCCAACTGCCCCGATAAGCAAGAGCAGTCCAGCATCTCGGCTATCTATCCTACCAGCGTTGTGCTCTACCCCCTGTCCCCGAATCGCAGCATCAACTTTATTTGTGTTACTGCGTATGTACTAAGGATCAAAGTGTATACTGCCAGCACACCACAGATTGTCAAAATGAATTTCCAAATGTTTATTCCTGACCCCTGCACTGTGCATTACTTACTGCTGACTCCTGCACTGTGCATTACTTCCTCCTGACCCCTACATTGTGCTTGACTTACTCCTGACCCCTGCATTGTGCTTGACTTACTCCTGACTCCTGCACTGTGCTTGACTTACTCCTGACCCTAGCACTGTGCATTACTTCCTCCTGACCCCTGCATTGTGCTTGACTTACTCCTGACCCCTGCACTGTGCTTGACTTACTCCTGACTCATGTACTGTGCATTACTTCCTCCTGACCCCTGCATTGTGCTTAACTTACTCCTGACCCCTGCATTGTGCTTGACTTACTCCTGACCCCTGCACTGTGCTTGACTTACTCCTGACTCATGTACTGTGCATGACTTCCTCCTGACCCCTGCATTGTGCTTAACTTACTCCTGACCCCTGCATTGTGCTTGACCTACTCCTGACCCCTGCACTGTGCTTGACTTACTCTGGACCCTAGCACTGTTCATTACTTCCTCCTGACCCCTGCATTGTGCTTGACTTACTCCTGACCCCTGCATTGTGCTTGACTTACTCCTGACCCCTGCACTGTGCTTGACTTACTCCTGACCCTAGCACTGTGCATTACTTACTCCTGACTCCTGTACTGTGCATTACTTCCTCCTGACCCCTGCATTGTGCTTGACTTACTCCTGACTCCTGCACTGTGCATTACTTCCTCCTGACCCCTGCATTGTGCTTGACTTACTCCTGACCCCTGCACTACGTGCTACTTACTCCTGACATCTACACTGTGCATTACATACTGACTTCTAAGCTTTGCAGTACTTACTCCTGACCCCTGCACTGTGCTCTACTTACTCCTGACCTCTACACTGTGCATTACATACTGACCTCTAAGCTTTGCAGTACTTACTCCTGGCCCCTGCACTGTGTGTTATATACTGACCTCTAAGCTTTGCTGTACTTGCTCCTGACCCCTGCACTGTGCATTACATACTGACCTCTAAGCTTTGCTGTACTTACTACTGACTAGGGATGAGCTTCGAGGTCGACTAGAACATCGGCGGTTTGATCGTTCGACGAAGATCGAACTTTATGGGCCGTTAGCGCCAAATTTGAGTTGAGCGACACGGCCCATAATGCACTGCGTCATCACAGTGCATTGCTAGCTGATGATTGGCCAAACATGCACTATGACCCGCATGCTTTGGCCAATAACAACGCCGTCAGCACAGAGAGCCATAATTGGCCAAAGGCAGGGTGCCTTTGGCAAATCATGGCTCAGGGGAGTAGGTACACACCCCACACTATATAAGGCCTCCTGCGTATCAGCCTTGTGTAGTGTGTTCCGGCGGTGTTCAGAGAGAGAGAGAGAGAGAGAGAGAGAGAGAGAGATTGTCGTTTTATTTCAGTTAGCTAGATTGAGCAGGGAGTTGATTCAGCTAGTTAGAGCCAGTATTCCAGTGTATTTAGTATATATATGCATTGCACGCTTTGTGTATATATATAAATATACTGTATACAGTTTAGCTAGATCTCACTGCAGAGCGTTCCTGTTATTCTCTTCCTAATAATACTACAGGCAGGCAGTTGATTCAGCTAGCTGCAGTATATTCAGTCAGTATACTGTATACAGTTTAGCTACTTTACAGGCATACTATACACCCCCCCCCCCCCCCCCAGGTACGATATTTAAAGGAATATTTCACTTTTATTTTTTCATTTTAAGCATTATTAAAATCACTGCTCCCGAAAAAACGGCCGTTTTTAAAACTTCTTTTTGCATTGATACATGTCCCCTGGGGCAGGACCCGGGTCCCCAAACACTTTTTAGGACAATAACTTGCATATTAGGCTTTAAAATTTGCACTTTTGATTTCTCACGTTCGAGTCCCATAGACTTTAACGGTGTTCGAACGTTTGCGCAAACTACCGGTCCGTTCGCATGTTATGGATGCGAACCGAACCGGGGGATGTTCAGCTCATCCTTACTCCTGACCCTTGCACTGTCATTACATACTGACCTCCAAGCTTTGCTGTACTTACTCCTGACCCCTGCACTGTGCTTTACATACTGACCTCCAAGCTTTGCTGTACTTACTCCTGACCCCTGCACTGTGCTTTACATACTGACCTCTAAGCTTTGCAGTACTTACTCCTGACCCCTGCACTGTGCATTACATACTGACCTCTAAGCTTTGCAGTACTTACTCCTGGCCCCTGCACTGTGTGTTATATACTGACCTCTAAGCTTTGCAGTACTTACTCCTGACCCCTGCACTGTGCTTTACATACTGACCTCTAAGCTTTGCAGTACTTACTCCTGACCCCTGCACTGTGCATTACATACTGACCTCTAAGCTTTGCAGTACTTACTCCTGGCCCCTGCACTGTGTGTTATATACTGACCTCTAAGCTTTGCAGTACTTACTCCTGACCCTTGCACTGTGCTCTACTTACTCCTGACCCCTGCACTGTGCATTACATACTGACCTCCAAGCTTTGCAGTACTTACTCCTGACCCTTGCACTGTGCTCTACTTACTCCTGACCCCTGCACTGTGCATTACATACTGACCTCCAAGCTTTGCTGTACTTACTCCTGACCCTTGCACTGTGCATTGCATACTGACCTCCAAGCTTTGCAGTACTTACTCCTGACCCTTGCACTGTGCTCTACTTACTCCTGACCCCTGCACTGTCCATTACATACTGACCTCCAAGCTTTGCTGTACTTACTCCTGACCCTTGCACTGTGTGTTATATACTGACCTCTAAGCTTTGCAGTACTTACTCCTGACCCTTGCACTGTGTGTTTTATATCACAACCTCTAAGCTTTGCTTTACTTACTCCTGACCCCTGCACTGTCCATTACATACTGACCTCTAGCTCTAAGCTTTGCAGTACTTACTCCTGACCCCTGCACTGTGAATTACATACTGACCTCTAAGTTTTGCAGTACTTACTCCTGACCCCTGCACTGTGCATTACATACTGACCTCTAAGCTTTGCAGTACTTACTCCTGACCCCTGCACTGTGAATTACATACTGACCTCTAAGCTTTGCAGTACTTACTCCTGACCCCTGCACTGTGAATTACATACTGACCTCTAAGCTTTGCAGTACTTACTCCTGACCCCTGCACTGTGAATTACATACTGACCTCTAAGCTTTGCAGTACTTACTCCTGATCCCTGCACTGTGCATTATATACTGATCTCTAAGCTTTGCAGTACTTACTCCTGACCCTTGCACTGTGTGTTTTATATCACGACCTCTAAGCTTTGCTTTACTTACTCCTGACCCCTGCACTGTCCATTACATACTGACCTCTAAGCTTTGCAGTACTTACTCCTGGCCCCTGCACTGTGTGTTATATACTGACCTCTAAGCTTTGCAGTACTTACTCCTGACCCCTGCACTGTGCATTACATACTGACCTCTAAGCTTTGCAGTACTTAATCCTGACCCCTGCACTGTGCATTACATACTGACCTCTAAGCTTTGCAGTACTTACTCCTGACCCCTGCACTGTGCATTACATACTGACCTCTAAGCTTTGCAGTACTTACTCCTGACCCTTGCACTGTGTGTTTTATATCACAACCTCTAAGCTTTGCTTTACTTACTCCTGACCCCTGCACTGTCCATTACATACTGACCTCTAAGCTTTGCAGTACTTACTCCTGGCCCCTGCACTGTGTGTTATATACTGACCTCTAAGCTTTGCAGTACTTACTCCTGACCCCTGCACTGTGCATTACATACTGACCTCTAAGCTTTGCAGTACTTAATCCTGACCCCTGCACTGTGCATTACATACTGACCTCTAAGCTTTGCAGTACTTACTCCTGACCCCTGCACTGTGCATTACATACTGACCTCTAAGCTTTGCAGTACTTACTCCTGACCCTTGCACTGTGTGTTTTATATCACAACCTCTAAGCTTTGCTTTACTTACTCCTGACCCCTGCACTGTCCATTACATACTGACCTCTAAGCTTTGCAGTACTTACTCCTGACCCCTGCACTGTGCATTACATACTGACCTCTAAGCTTTGTAGTACTTACTCCTGGCCCCTGCACTGTGCATTACATACTGACCTCTAAGATTTGCAGTACTTACTCCTGACCCCTGCATTGTCCATTACATACTGACCTCTAAGATTTGCAGTACTTACTCCTGACCCCTGCACTGTGTGTTTTATATCACGACCTCTAAGCTTTGCTTTACTTACTTCTGACCCCTGCACTGTGCATTACATACTGACCTCTAAGCTTTGTCTATCCTTCTCGTTTTCTGCTCTGCATTTTCCCTGCGAGTGGTAGACCAAAGCATCAGCCCACTCTGGTTCTCCGAGATCTCTGTGTCTGTACCATGCCATCGATCTGTGCGCCCTGGTTCTGTCCAGAGATGTATACTGCATAACTCCCAATTTTTGGAGATGGGAATGAGGGACACCTATCAGCAAAAGTATGCAGGCATAGGACACACCCACTGCCACGCCCCCCTTAAAGGAGAATTGTACAAAAAAGTTTTTGTTGTGTTTTTAGTGCGTTTTTGATGCGTTCTGGTGCTTTTCCCCCTCTTTTTTACTTTACTCCACCATCACAGGAGTGAGCTGTCAAATGCTGAGCTCAGAGCTGCTTCATCAGAGGAGAATGTGAGGGGGTTTGAATCAAAGAAAAAGCTTACTACTGTGATGGTGAATGTGAGCAGAAATGACTAGGCCTCACTTAGCAACGTACTGGGAGTCCTTAGCAACGTACTGGGAGTCCTTAGCAACGTACTGGGAGTCCTTAGCAACGTCCTGGGAGTGCTTAGCAACGTCCTGGGAGTATTCCAGTCAGGCTTCATGAGGTACATAAATGGCCTACACCTATAGCAAGGGTATTATTCATCTTCAGTCAGAGCCGCACAGTTTGTTTTTATCTACAGACATCTGTTATTTACCCTCTGAAGTGAAAGACGTGAGAAGCCTCTGATGGAAGCTGTGCTCCTGGGTGGTGTCATCACCGGAATAGGTTCATCTTCACCGCCACTGACTACAAGCTGGACGGAGGCAGCTTCCATTTCAGGCTTCTCACACAGGCCCTATACATACAGGTGGGAAGTCACACTACAAAGTAATAGAGACAGTAGGTGACTCCGGTTGTCGGACTCCATCTATAAAATGAAATACTCTGAGGGAAATGTAAAAAAACTGGATCGGCTGTGGCAACCAATCAGATTCAGTCTTCAGCTTGTTCAGTTCAGCTGTGAAAATGAAAGACAGAAGCTGATTGGTTGCCGTGCACAGCGTCTCCAGTGGTGATCACTCTTCCCTGATGATATTAGGGTGGAATCAGAGATTACAGAAATGTCTGACTCGGGGTCGTGTTGTGGATCCTGCGGTCATGGAGTCACTGTGTTGCTTGGGAACATTATTAGTGTCTGTATTATGAACATCCTTGAGGTTTCCATGGCAACCAGAAATCCCGCCAGGCTTGGAGAGTCAGAGAGGGAGACCAAATGATAATAACAGAGGATAAAGAACGGAGCGACCAATCAGAGGACAGAGTTCTAAATGGCAAAATAATAGCTAGGCCTTGAATGGTTGCTAAGGGCAACACAGATACCTTCCATAGCGACACAATATACAAGTATATTATACAGGGAGGGGGTGTATATTATACAAGGAGGGGGGGTGTATTTTATATGGGGGGATGGGTGTATATTAAACAGGGAGGGGGGTGTATATTATACAGGGAGGGTATGTATATTTTACAGGGGGGTGAATATTAAACAGGGAGGGGGTGTATATTATACAGGAGGGGGGTGTATATTATAGGGGAGGGGGTGTATATTATAGGGGAGGGGGTGTATATTATACAGGAGGGGGGTGTATATTATAGGGGAGGGGGTGTATATTATAGGGGAGGGGGTGTATATTATACAGGAGGGGGGGTGTATATTATACAAGAGGGGGGTGTATATTATACAGGGAGGGTATGTATATTTTACAGGGGGGTGTATATTAAACAGGGAGGGGTGTATATTATACAGGGAGGGGGATGTATATTATACAGAGAGGGGTGTATATTATACAGGGGGGGTGTATATTATACGGGGGGGGGTGTATATTATACAGGGAGGGGGTGTATATTATAGGGGAGGGGGTGTATATTATACAGAGAGGGGTGTGTATATTATACAGGGAGGGGGGTGTATATTATGGGGGAGGGGGGTGTATATTATACAGGGAGGGGGTGTATATTATAGGGGAGGGGGCTGTATATTATAGGGGAGGGGGTGTATATTATACAGGGAGGGGGTGTATATTATAGGGAAGGGGGGTGTATATTATACAGGGAGGGGATGCATATTATACAGGGAGGGGGTGTATATTATAGGGGAGGGGGGTGTATATTATAGGGGAGGGGGTGTATATTATACAGAGAGGGGTGTGTATATTATACAGGGAGGGGGGTGTATATTATACAGGGAGGGGGTGTATATTATAGGGGAGGGGGCTGTATATTATAGGGGAGGGGGTGTATATTATACAGGGAGGGGGTGTATATTATACAAGGAGGGGGGTGTATTTTATATGGGGGGATGGGTGTATATTAAACAGGGAGGGGGGTGTATATTATACAGGGAGGGTATGTATATTTTACAGGGGGGTGTATATTAAACAGGGAGGGGGTGTATATTATACAGGAGGGGGGTGTATATTATAGGGGAGGGGGGTGTATATTATAGGGGAGGGGGTGTATATTATACAGGAGGGGGTGTATATTATACAGGAGGGGGGGTGTATATTATACAGGAGGGGGGTGTATATTATACAGGGAGGGTATGTATATTTTACAGGGGGGTGTATATTAAACAGGGAGGGGTGTATATTATACAGGGAGGGGGATGTATATTATACAGAGAGGGGTGTATATTATACAGGGGGGGTGTATATTATACAGGGGTGTGTATATTATACAGGGAGGGGGTGTATATTATAGGGGAGGGGGTGTATATTATACAGAGAGGGGTGTGTATATTATACAGGGAGGGGGGTGTATATTATGGGGGAGGGGGGTGTATATTATAGGGGAGGGGGCTGTATATTATAGGGGAGGGGGTGTATATTATACAGGGAGGGGGTGTATATTATACAGGGAGAGGGTGTATATTATAGGGAAGGGGGGTGTATATTATACAGGGAGGGGGATGTATATTATACAGGGAGGGGGTGTATATTATAGGGGAGGGGGGTGTATATTATAGGGGAGGGGGTGTATATTATACAGAGAGGGGTGTGTATATTATACAGGGAGGGGGGTGTATATTATGGGGGAGGGGGGTGTATATTATACAGGGAGGGGGTGTATATTATAGGGGAGGGGGCTGTATTATATAGGGGAGGGGGTGTATATTATACAGGGAGGGGGTGTATATTATACAGGGAGGGGGTGTATATTATAGGGAAGGGGGGTGTATATTATACAGGGAGGGGGATGTATATTATACAGGGAGGGGGTGTATATTATAGGGGAGGGGGGTGTATATTATAGGGGAGGGGGTGTATATTATACAGGGAGGGGGGTGTATATTATACAGGGAGGGGGTGTATATTATAGGGGAGGGGGGTGTATATTATAGGGGAGGGGGTGTATATTATACAGGGAGGGGGTGTATATTATACAGGGAGGGTGTGTATATTATACAGGGAGGGGGGTGTATATTATGGGGGGGGTGTATATTATAGGGGAGGGGGGTGTATATTATAGGGGAGGGGGTGTATATTATACAGGGAGGGGGGTGTATATTATACAGGGAGGGGGTGTATATTATAGGGGAGGGGGTGTATATTATAGGGGAGGGGGTGTATATTATACAGGGAGGGGGGTGTATATTATACAGGGAGGGGGTGTATATTATAGGGGAGGGGGTGTATATTATACAGGGAGGGGGGTGTATATTATACAGGGAGGCGTGTATATTATACAGGGAGGGGGTTATATTATACAGGGAGGGGGTGTATATTATAGGGAAGGGTGGTGTATATTATACAGGGAGGGGGGTGTATATTATACAGGGAGGGGGATGTATATTATACAGGGAGGGGGTGTATATTATAGGGGAGGGGGTGTATATTATACAGGGAGGGGGGTGTATATTATACAGGGATGGGGTGTTATATGTACATATTACACAGTGACATAGATCAGACACAGTCATATATATATATATATATATATATATATATATATATACATAATACACAATGATATATACATTATACCATGGTATATATATTTATTACACAGTCACACAGCAGTGATGTACCGTGTATACATGGAAGGATTCTAATAGGTTGGGGCTGTACTGTGTATAGAGAAAAGGCTCTGATTGGTGGACAGTGTACATAGCATACTCTCCTATTGGTGGAGGTTATGCAGTATAGTCTCTGATTGGTGGAGGAGGATTATTCTCTCTCCCATCCTTTGGCTGTATATTTTGGGGACAGGAGGAGGGGCTGAGAGTAAAAGGCGGGGCTGGACTGTACACCGTAGCAGGGAGAGGGGCGTGTAAAGGCGGGACTCTGATGTAACGTGGGCGGGGCCTTGGCAGTACACCGAGAGGAGAAGAAGAAGGCGGAGTCATGGCAGACGCGCTGCATGCCGGGAGGCTGCATTGTTCCAGCTGATGCGGCACGGGGTCTCCCGGTCAGCAGAAGCAGGGAGCTGGGCCCATGGCGTTCCCGGGGCCCGGGCGCCCGGTGTGTAGCGGGGTGTTCGGGGGGCTCATCCAGCCGCCGCTGGCACAGAAGTTCTATTGCCACCCCGGGGGCACCAGCGGGGCATCTGTGCCAGCCTCCCCCCTTCCCCCACACCCTGAGCCCGAACCTGACAGACCCATCGGATACGGGGCCTTCGGGGTGGTCTGGTGAGTGCCGGGGAGGGGGGTATTCTGTAATGACACCCCTCAGATAATATCCGGGGGGGCGCCCGTGTGTGATCATGTGACCTGTGTTGGGGGCGGGACATCAGGTGTGGGGAGTGCAGGAGATGTCATCAGGTGTCTGGTGGGGGGAGAGGTATTGGGTGGCTGGTGTATAGGGGGACACCAGGTGACTGTTATAGGGGGGGACCAGGAGGGACAAAAGGTGACTGCTGTGTGGAGTGCAGGGTGTTAGGTGACCTGGGGGGGGACATCAGGTGTCTGGTGTGGGGGTACAGGGGGACATGGTGTAGGGAGGACATCCGGTGTCTTATGGTGGGGTACAGGGGGGGGGGACATCAGGTGTCTGGTTGGGGGGGCATCAGGTGTCTGGTTGGTGGGGGGACATCAGGTGTCTGATGGTGGGGTACGGGGGGACATTAGGTGTCTGGTAGGGGGGGACATTAGGTGGGGGGGGACATTAGGTGTCTGGTAGGGGGGGACATTAGGTGGGGGGGACATTAGGTGTCTGGTAGGGGGGGACATTAGGTGTCTGGTAGGGGGGGGAAATTAGGTAGGGGAGGACATTAGGTGTCTGGTGGGGGGGGAGGAGGACATTAGGTGTCTGGTAGGGGGGGGGGAGGAGGACATTAGGTGTCTGGTAGGGGGGGTGAGGAGGACATTAGGTGTCTGATGGTGGGGGACATCAGGTGTCTGGTGGGAGGGGTACAGGGGGGGGGACATCAGGTGTCTGGTGGGAGGGGTACTGAGGGGACCTGTGTGGGGGATTCTGAGGCGACAGGTGACCCCTATGGGAGTGGACACTTTTTGAGTAAACATTTAATTTCTGTGGCTTAGTGAGGTATTTGGGGGGACCCCGGGGTATGGACGGTGAGGTATTTGGGGGGGACCCCGGGGTATGGAGTTTGCAGAGCTCTGTGGGTCTCTCTGATAGGGCAGTGTCTGCTCTGTATGAACTTTGTATGTTGGGGTGTCCTGGATCCTTGCGGTGCTCTGCACCCTGGACTGGTGTGGTAGGTTAGAGGGTGCAGCACCCCGTATATGACAGGACTGAGGTGGTACAGCTGGCAGTAGAAGCGGCTGAGGTCTGTGGCACAGTGGGGTGGTTGGTGGGAAGGGCGTGCGCGGAGTGGTTGGTGGGAAGGGGGCATGTGGAGTGGTCAGTGGTTGTTGGGAAGGGCGTGCCCGGTGGTTGGTGGGAAGGGGGCATGTGGAGTGGTCAGTTGTTGTTGGGAAGGGTGCGTGCGGGGTGGTTGGTGGGAAGAGCGTGTGCGGAGTGCCCGGTGGTTGGTGGGAAGGGGGCATGTGGAGTGGTCAGTTGTTGTTGGGAAGGGCGTGCGTGGGGTGCCCGGTGGGAAGGGCGCGTGCGGGGTGGTTGGTGGGAAGAGCGTCCCCGGTGGTTGGTGGGAAGGGGGCATGTGGAGTGGTCAGTGGTTGTTGGGAAGGGCGTGCGCGGAGTGCCCGGTGGTTGGCATGTAAACATATGAAAACTGGCAGAGATCGGGTTCAGATCGGCATTTGTATTTTTAGTAAAACAAATTATCAGATGCGGTTGCTGTGACACCCGGGGTCACATGGCATTCCTGGTGGCTGGTAGGATAGTCTGTGGTGGGCACGTAGAGTTGATGTCATTGCCTAATCTCATGACGTCTGTGGGGATTGAAGATTGGTGTGTGGCCGGTGCCGGCCCTGGCAGTGTCCTTGTGAGGTCCCATTTCCCAGCCGGTGTTATCAGTTCCCATGACGGGCAGATATCCTTCATTCTGGCGTTTTGTGTGAATTGGGATTTCTGTGATCTGGGTGCCCCTCGGCTGTATCTGTGTGCCGCACACCTCAGTGCCCCATTCTGGGGTGAACAGGGCATGTAGAAAACAATGGTCTTCTGTGTGTCCTTGCACTGTCTGCACTCATCGCAGGTCAATGGCCGGGGGGGGGGGGGTGAATGAGCCCCGGACTCCACATCTCATTCCAATTTTTGCAACCTGTGCCTGTCTCCTGGGAATAATCCAGTGCTGATTTAAACACAGGTGCCAGGTGTGACCCCTACACGGTGTACCACATGGAGGTCCTGGTTGTTTTTCTTGGTAGGTGTGTCCAGTATGAGGGAAAAAGAGTAGCAGGAAGAGAAGTGCCCCTTGTATGTGGTGGAGAGCCTGGTGACGATGCCTCATGCAGATCTGTAATTGTTTTCTTTGTACTCGGCAGGTCGGTGACGGACCCTCGCGATGGCAAACGCGTCGCCCTCAAGAAGATGCCAAATGTCTTCCAGAACCTGGTGTCTTGCAAGCGGGTCTTCAGGGAACTGAAAATGCTCTGCTTCTTCAAACACGACAATGTAAGGAGCGAGCGATGCCCGCTGTGCCTCCATGGGGTGTTGGTGCCCCAGCTTGGGTGTGTAGATGATCATGGCATTGGCTGTCTGTGATGGGTTCAGGTTGGCACTTCTGAGCATCTTCTACCCAGGGGGAAAAAAATAAAAAATAACATATAGAGCAAAGAAGGAAGAGCTTGTGTCCGATGATACTGGGAGCCGGCCCTTTAATTGGGTCATGATGTGCAAAGCCCCGGTAGGCCAGGCTCCCGATCATAGAAGAGAGGAGGCCGGCAACTCCATGTCCAGATCAAATATCAATACTTTTATTGGCACAAAAAAAGTAGACGCGTTTCGGTACACCGTCTTGATCACTGCACCTGATCATGTGGCGCTGTGGTTCGTTGCACAGTTGTGACATCATTGGGAGCCTGGACCGCCACCCGGCTCCCCCTCTCAACGAGCCACGCCCACCCCCCTCCACAGCCCATTCTTTTATTATTTTCACATTTATTATTAAATTCAGTGATGAACCGTATATACTCAAGTATAAGCCGAGGCACCCAAATTTACCACAAAAAAAGGGAAAACATATTGACTCGAGTATAAGCCTAGGGTGTCCATCTGCATGCCTCACTGTGCCCATGCCTCGCTCTGCCCATGCTTCGCTCTGCCCATGCCTCGCTCTGCTCATGCCTCGCTCTGCCCATGCCTCGCTCTGCCCATGCTTCGCTCTGCCCATGCCTCGACTAACGTTTAACATGGGAGTCTGAGGAAGGGGTGCCCGGATTTGAAAAATCTGTGCTCCACGGCCGTAGATCCCCACCCCCAGACAGCAAACTTTGCACACTTGTAGAGGAGAACTGGGGCTACTTGTTTCGGGTCCAGGGGACCTACGACTGGCCAGTACAGGTCCCCAAAGTTACTGGAGAAATGACCGTTTAACATGGGAGTCTATGGAAGGGGTGCCCGGTTTTAAAAATCGGTGCTCCCTGGCCGTAGGTCTCCTGGACAACAAACTTTGCACACTTATAGAGGAAGTGTGAGGCTACACGTGTGCCAAGTTTGGGGTCCAGAGGACCTACGGTCGGCTGGTACCGGGTCCCCCAAAATCCACGAGATCAGGCGCAAAAAGGTGACTCGAGTATAAGCCGAGGGGGGGCATTTTCAGCACAAAAAAAGTGCTGAAAACCTCGGCTTATACTCGAGTATAGTCGTACATTTTTATTGCTACACTGATTAAAAATAAGATTAGGGATACATATAGTATGGGCAGCTTGGTCCATGTTTTTTTAGCTCACTGTGGTAGTGCTCAGTCTTTACTGTCCATTATTATTTGTTGGCCCCTGCTCTCTGTGCTGCTTCCCAGAACTTTTGCTCTTCACAGGAAAGAGTGGATAGTGCAGTCTCCAGACAGTCTATTAGCTTGGAGAGGAGGAGGGGAGAGCCTAACAATCCTAGGCTATGGGGCTGTGTGTTTCTGTTGATGTACAGTGCATTCGGAAAGTATATTACAGTGGAACCTTGGTTTACGAGTAACGCAGTTAACGAGCACTTTGAAAGACGAGCAACTTTAAAAAAAATAAAATAAAATCCTGACTCGGTTTGTGAGTGTTGTCTCGGAAAACTAACAGGGTTCAAGCTTCTGCGGTTTGCAGTACCGCATTTGGCTTCAGGTTCGGGGGCGCTGGTGACGGTTTGGAAATACTCAGTTCCCGAGTGTTTATGAGTAAGGATGAGCTCCGGCGTGTTCGCATTGAACACGTGCAGAGCCTGCCAGGAAGTATGAACCGCGCTGCACTAATCACAGGCAGGGAGACATTTCCTGATCTCTGCAGCCGAGCATCGGGAAATGTCTCCCTGCCTGTCATTAGTGCAGCGCGTTGCCGTCTCTGCACGTGTTCAATGCGAACACGCCGGAGCTCATCCTTATTTATGAGCCTTTCCAAGTTCAGACGAGCTGTCCCAGAGTATTTCCGAGTCTCTCCGGCGCCCCCCCACCTCTGGCCACATGCGGTATTGCATGCAATAGAAGTCAATGCGGAACTAATTATCTTCATTTTCATTTACTTCTATGGGGAAACTCCCTTTGATATGTGAGTGCTTTGGATTACAAGCATTCTCCTGGAACGGATTATTCTCGTAATCCAAGGTTCCACTGTAGATCACTTTTTCCACATTTTGTTATGTTACAGCCTTATTCCAAAATGGATTAAATTCATTATTTTCCTCAAAATTCTACAAACAATCCCCCATAATGACAACATGAAAGACGTTTGTTTGAAATCTTTGCACATTTATTTAAAAAAAAATCCCATGTACAGAAGAAGTATTCACAGCCTTTGCTCAATACTTTGAAGCACCAATTACAGCCTCTGTCTTTTTAGTATGAGGCTACAAGCTCGGCACACCTATTTTTGGGCAGTTTCTCCCATTCTTCTTCTTTTGCAGGACCTCTCAAGCTCCATCAGGTTGGATGGGGAGCGTCAGTGCACAGCCATTTTCAGATCCCTCTCTCCTTTTTTATTTTTTTGTATTTTTGTTTCCCCTTTTTTAACAAAAATTTTTTTCAACCTGATTAACTATGTAGCACAACTCTAGTCCCTACATGCACATAGGACACTGCAAGGAAGCCACCAGGAAACCCAGGGCAGCATTCGTAGCACCGGCTTAAATTGGAACCTGGGCAAGGATTAAAAGATAAAGAAGCCGCATACTCAGAGTAATTACATCAGCAGGTTAAAATACTGAGGGTGGAATATCACTTAAAGTGCCACACCACAGGTTCATAGTCCAGACACAATTTTATTCCAGTATGTAGTTAAAATTATCAAGAGGCAAAACCAGCTACTGATGGGACCTGTGCCTAGTATTATTCTGGTAAATATCCCACCAACGCTGTGCCCCCAACACAGAACATTTACATTCTCATTTTGAGCCCCGATGAAGGCATTTTTGGAAAAATTGAAACGCGTTGACCATCTCTTTTGATCTTCTGCCTGACCCCTATACTGGATGAAAAATTGTATCTGGTCTATTCATCTCTGGTTGTGGTTCTTGAGTTGTAGATCTGCTGTTCTAATTTGATTGGTCGAGGAAGAGGAAATTAACCTTTCTCTAGCTAGGGAATCGGGGAGTTCTCTATCTCATAAATGTTCCTCTCCTTTCAGGTTTCATTGGCTACATTGAAGTGGTTTTAAATTCTAAAACTTTAATGCGTTCTCTGCATTAAAGTGGAAGTAAACCCATCAATTTAACAGTTTCAAAAAGCAGTTACATTCCCAGCATGCCGGGAATGCCAACTGTCACATTGGTTGTGCTCTCAACCAAACTGTCAAACCATCCAATGGCCGGAGTCATAACTGATCACATGTGCAGCATCATGGCAGTTGAAGATTAAACAGAGGCCAAGATGGCAGTTTCCTTGCCTGAAAATGATAGGAGGGTTTACTTCCACTTTAAGGTGAAAAAAGTTTTGCACCCTGACCCCCCCCCCCCCCAGTAGAAAGTTACCGGAGTCTTGTATCGATCCAGTTCTGTGTCTGGCTGCAGCTCTTCTCATAGGATGTTGGCACAACATCGGGAGCCATTGGCTTCTGCTGCTGTCAATTTAATCCTGTGAGCAAGGGGCATGACTGAGCCGCTGTGTGTGTGTGTGTGTGTGTGTTCAGTGTTTCTCAACTCCGGTCCCCAAGGTGCCCCAACAGGTCATGTTTTCAGGATTTCCCTCAGATGAAACAGCTGTAGTAATTTACTAGGACCGTGAAACTGATCAAATCCCCTGTGCAAAATAATGGCAAACCTGACCTGTCGGGGCGCTTTGAGGACTGGAGTTGAGAAACATTGTGCTAGATATATCTCTCTATATATCACACACGCACAGCAGCTCAGCTCGGGAGTGAGCCTGCAGGTGTGCCCCCATGGAAAGTGGCTTGCTATGGGGGCAGACACAGAAGAGGAGCAGCCAAGATTGCCGGCGTGGGACCCCAGAAGAGGAACTTCAGAGCAGGTGAGAAGAATGTTGACTTTAAAGCGGAGCTCTATTCAAAAGTGGAACTTCTGCTCATTTGTGTCCTCTTCCCCCCTCTGGTGCCACAATTGGCACCTTTCAGAGGGAGGGGAGACAAGATACCGGTCTTTGACAGGTATCCTGTTCTCACTTCCGGGGGTCTGCGCCATGGCCCATAACGTCACCGCGGGGCTCCCTCCTCCTCCTCCCCTTGTCGCTAAGCCGGTAGAAGAGAGGAGCAGAGCCTCGCGCAGTAGGGTTCCTGGCGTGAAGCTGTAATGCTACACTGCTGGGTTCCCTTACCCGCAATAGCGGCGGTAGCACCCGACAATGGAAACATTAGCTGCGCTGGCGACATCGCTGGACTCCAGGACAGGCAAGTGTCCTATTATTAAAAGCCAGCAGCTGCAGTGTGTGTAGCTGCTGGCTTTTAATTATTTATTTTTTGGGCGGAACTCCGCTATAAAGGGTTTGTTGACCTGCTAGGTTAAACTGACATAATCCTCTCTCTATGTATGAATGTAATGTGCCCTGTGTCTATACCTTATAAAAATAATGCTGCAATATACTTGTTTCAAAGCTCTGACTGGTGGTCACATGATCCGCCGTCTCTCGCCTCTCTCGGCCTGACAACTGCAGTGGGTGGGGCAGAAGATCCCCCCCTGCTGACGTCAGCTAGGAGGGAAGGAGGAGAGAGGTGGCACCGCCCGCTGCAGCTGTCATGCGAGAGAGGAAAGACAGTGGATCACGTGATCAGCGCTCTGAAACGGGTATATTGCAGCATTATTTTTATATGGCATAGACACAGGGCACATTACATTAATACATAGAGAGGATTATGTCATTTTAACCATAATTTGAGCAGCAGGAGGGGAGGGCGGTGGGGAGCAGAGCGGCATGGACATGGAGCTGGCAGGGAGGGAGAGAGCAGAGAAGACAGAGCAGGGCTGCGGATGATGGAGGCACCTAAACTGACCAGTGTCAGGGCTCAGAAGCCTTCATACACCGTGGTCAGTTTACAGGGGAGAGGGTATAGCCAGGCAGGATCAGCCAGGTGATACGGGGGACCAAATGACACGGCACAAGCACTGTGCTGTATAACATGCTTTAAGGGAACAAGATCGTTAATTTTTTTTTTGGGGGGGGGGGGGGGGTTAGCAAACACTTTAATAAAAGAAGAAAAAAAGTTGCTTTTACAAACTTGTCTTGTCTAGTGAGACAAACGGTGGTGGTGTTTGGATGCATTAAAGTGATTGTAAAGTTGTTTAATATTTTTAATGAAAAAAAAATAAATGTTATACTTGCCTGCCCCGTGTAGTGGGATTTGCACAGAGCAGCCGGGATCCTCCTCTTCTCGGGTCCCTCTTCGGTGCTCCTGGCCCCTCTCTCCTGTTGAGTTCCCCCCACAGCAAGCGGCTTGCTATGTGGGCACCCGAGCCGAGCTGCAGCTCCCAGACACAGAGCTGTGGTTCGGCCCAACCCCCTCTCTCCTGATTGGCTGGCTGACTTTGACAGCAGCGGCAGCCACTGCTGTGTCTCAGCCAATCGGGAGGGAGAGTCCTGGACTGCTGAGACACTGGTGGACAGAGATGGGGCTCGGGTAAGTAAGTATTAGCGGGGGCTGGAGCACACAGAAGGTTTTTTATCTTAATGGATAGAGTCCATTAGGATAAAAACCCTTTTGACTTTACAACTCCCTTTTTAAGAACTGTGTAGAAGGTGTGGAGCCTTATATTGTGGAAATCTACACCCCCTCTTATTCCTCGGCACCCAATATTTTTGTGACCTTTACTTGATATCTGGGAAGTCAAAGTTTAATTTCTAGGATCACATGTCTCTCTATGGATAAAACGGGATGGGCTCTAGGGTAACAATGCCCAGGTCTCCCTGAAAGTCAGTAACAGTCTGATCTATGTGGTGTTCATCATTAAAGCGGAGTTCCAACTACATTTAGTAATTAACAAAAAAAAAAAAATTTCATTAGTTAATGACATTGCTATTTAATACTCAAGTTTTTGGATGAATTTGTCCCCCGATGTCACGTTTAATAGCCAAAATAAAGTTATATTATTCCTTGCTGGCCGTTGACATTTTGCTTGTGGGCATGTGAAGCCCACAAGCATTTAGTTCCTGGCTACTGTGCCCCGTTCTCGCGCATGCACAGTAATGCGCCGTAAAGTATACAGGTTGCCATATCAACGGGCGGTGTCGTCGGAAGTGCCCGCCCCGTTGTTATGGCAACCTGGCCCTCGGCGCTTCCCACTGACTCCTGGGAAATGATGACACACATCTCCCAGGAGCAGTAGCGAGCGGAGGCACCGAGGGAAGTGACGAAAGGAGCAGAGGTGATGGAGGAAGATTTCAAAGGAACCGCATAGCAACAGCCGTTTAACCACTTCAGCCCCGGACCATTTTGTTGCTAAAGGACCAGGCCCCTTTTTGTGATTCGGCACGGCGTCGCTTTAACTGACAATTGTGCGGTTGTGTGACGTGGCTCCCAAACTAAATTGACGTCTTTTCTTTTTTTTTCCACACAAATAGAGCTTTCTTTTGGTGGTATTTGATCACCTCTGTGGTTTTTATTTTTTGCGCTATAAACAAAAATAGAGCGACAATTTTGAAAAAAATGACATATTTTTTTTACTTTTTGCTATAATAAATATCCCCAAAAAAGATATAAATTTTTTTTTCCTCAGTTTAGGCCGATACGTATTCTTCTACATATTATTTTTATTTTTTTACTACTAATGGTGGCAATCTCCTTTTTTCTCATGGCGGACACTTTGACACATTTTTGGGACCATTGTAATTTTTACAGCGATCAGTGCAATAAATACTGTAAAAATTACACTGGCAGTGAAGGGGTTAACCAGGAAGGGGCGCTGTAGGTGTTAAGTGTGCTCTAGGGAGTGATTCTTACTTTAGGGGGGCGTGGCTTGGCGTGTGACCTCACTGATCGTCATTCCCTATGACAGGGAACAGACGATCAGTGACACTGCCACTAGGAAGAAAGGTTTGTTTACACTCGCCTCTCCCCGTTCTTCAGCTCTGTGATCCGATCGCGGGACACCGGCGGCGTTCGGGTCCCGCAGGGACGGTCGTGGAGCTTTTGGACCGGGACGCGAGCGTGACCCATGGTTGGGATCTTAAAGGGGACGTACCTGTACGCCCTTGTGCCCAGCCGTGACATTCTGTCAACGTACATCGTCGTGCGGCGGCCCTTATGTGGTTTAAGGTGAGTAAAAAAAATATCCAAATTTTTTTTTTATTTCTTTATTTTATGCACATCAATTACTTTTTTTTTTGGGGGGGGGGTGGAACTCCACTTTAAGTGAATCCTGAAGAAGCTATCAACAGCGAAACGCGTTGATTGCATACGCTTATAATATCTAACACTGTATTGGCTTTATACAATGTGATTTTACTTTTGATGGCACTTCATCTTTTTAATGTGATACAATAAAATTATGTATTTATACTATTGAAGGTTCTATGCTCCCTCATTTGTTGGCACAATTCAAGTCCCTTCCCCTGTGGTTGTTGAGGTCCCCTCCTTTTATTTTAGGATGTGGTCCTCCCTCTTACAGGGGTTATGTTTTGGTTTCTTATATTGCTTTTACAAACCCTTTAAACTGACTGGTTGTTACTGGTCACCTGTAATCTATACCCAGGGCCGCCATAAGGTGGGTACAGGCAGTACACCTGTAAGGGGCCCGTGGTGCCCAGGGGCCCGGATGGCAACCCCCCCCTTTTTTGTTTTTAAAAAAAATATTTTTATTTTATTTTTGTAAGGGGCCCCGAGGTCCCCAGTGCCCCGGATGGCAACCCCCCCCCCCCCCACCTTTTTTTTGTTATTTTTTTTTTTGATCGCCGGCACCCAAAGCCCTCCCAACCTCAACAATTCGTGGCATCCCCCGCTTCTCAATTCGCGGCTGCCCCCCCTGCTTCTCTGCTCCAGGGGGCCCATGCCTGAAGCTGTTTAGGAGGCCCCAAAATTCCTGATGGCGCCCTGTCTATACCCCATTTGTGTTTCATACGGTCACATTGAATAAGCCAGACTGTGCTCATAGCAGTATTGAATGAATGTATGAAGGGAGACCACTATGACTTACTATGACCCGTCTTGTTTTCTAGGTCCTGTCTGCCCTGGATATCCTGCAGCCCCCTCAGATCGACTGCTTCGAAGAGATGTATCCTTTATGAGGACAAGGCGTTGTGGGGAGGTTTATGTAAATTGATGTGTGTTGCTTGGCCTCCAGTTTGTGGATTCAAAAGGCCGAGTCGCCTACACAGGGTGGGACTGACCTTTTTAGAAGGCTGTAATGAGGATCAGTCCATCCAAATTTGGTGGGGGGAAAAAAAAAATGCTTTAACCTCCCTGGCGGTATTCCTGAGTGTGGCTTGGTGTGAATTTTCTGTACCAAAAGCGGTTACCCCGAGCCTGACTCGGGATCGAATCGAGAGATCCAGGCAAAGTTACTTACCAGGTCTCCCCGCTGTGTGTGCGAGCCGCTGTGTCTCCGCTCAAGTCATCACAAAGCCGAGCTCCGTTCGCACGGGGACGGAGCACGGCGCCAAATTCAAAAAGTGAAAAACGCACAATACTGTACATACAGTAAGATTACATTACTGTATCAAATTATTTCACCTCCCTTTTGTCCCTAGTGGTCTGTCCAGTGTCCTGCATGCACTTTTATATTATAAATACTGTTCTTTCTGCCTGGAAACTGGAGATTGTCCATAGCAACCAAAAAGTGTCCCTTTATGTCAAAAGTGGTTTTAGACCAGCTAGAAAACAGCGATAATAAATTAGAATCACTCGCAGAATTGAGCGATAGCGATTTGTGGGGAAATTCGTCATCAAACACTAAATCTAATGACAGCGACAATTCTGCAACTGAGAAAATTTCAGTGTTTTTGATTTGATTACATTATTGAATAATTTTTATTATAATATTTGTTGTTTATAGTTATTTATTATATTATGATTTCGTGTTTCAAACTTTATCATACCCGGTATGTCTAGACTCTTGTTTGGACAGATTTAAAGCAGAGGTCCACCAGAGATTTTTTTAACACTAAAATTCCTTAAAAAAAAAATAGAAAAAAAAATACTGTGTATATACTCGAGTATAAGCCGAGTTTTTCAGCAAATTTTTTCAGCAAATACGTCGCTCTGCCCAGCCCTGCCATTCTGCTAATGTATATAGTCGTGCAGCGGTTGGCAAGGGGTTACGTTTTATAATATGCACCACATATCAGCACGTTGTGACCGACTTGCCTGAAAACAAAGCCCCCCCCCCCCCGTGACGCGGAGTCTCTGTTTACAGCAGGGCTCTGAGAGAATGGCACGTTATGCCGTTCCTTCAGAGCAAATGCCCGGAGGTGGCACCGGCTGCATCTATAGTAAATATCTCCTGAACGGCGCACGTTTAGGAGATATTTACGGTACCTATAGGTAAGTCTTAGTATAAGATTACCTATAGGTTAAATTCATACAAGGGAGTTTACTCCCACTATAATTATTACAGTATGAGTGGATGACTATTGGACCTTCCCAGCAATGCAGGTGATGATTTGGATTTGCAACATGGGGTTTATATTGGGTTGTTTTACAAAAGGCTTTTTTGCATTTAAAGATAAAAATATTAATTGCAGAAATGTCCTTAACCACTTCCATACCGGGCACTTTTACCCCCTTCCTGCCCAGGCCCGCTTTCAGCACTAACATTTTGAATGACAATTGCACGGTCATGCTACACTGTACACAAACTACATTTTTATCTTCTCTTTTTTTTTTTTTTTTTTTTACACAGAGCTTTCTATGGTGGTGTTTAATCACCACTTCTTTTTTTATTGCTAAATAAAGAAAAAGAATTTTGAAAAAAAAAGTTTTCTTTGTTTCTGTTATAAAATGTAGCAAATTTTTCTTCGCAAATTTAAGCCACAGTGTATTCTGCTGCATTTCTTTGGTTAAAAAAAAAACACAAAACAAATCGGTGTATATAATTTAGTCTGTAGGAAAGTTAGAGTCCACAAACTATTGGATACACAGTGGAACCTCGGATTACGAGCCTAATCCGTTCCAGCAGAATGCTCGTAATCCAAAGCACTCGCATATCAAAGCGAGTTTCCCCATTGAAGTCAATGGAAACGAAAATAATTTGTTCCGCATTGACTTCAATGGCATGCAATACGGCATGCAGCCAGAGGCGGGGGGGGGGGGGGCGGAGAGCCTCGGAAACGGCCGGAAAGGCCAGAGGACAGTTCGGCTCACCTCCAGAAATACTCTGTTTGCTGATGTCAGCCAAACTGTCCTCCGGCCTTTCCGTGCATTTCTGATCGGCGCCGTTTGGCTCTGGCGCCCCTCACCTCAGGCCAAACGCGGTACTGCACACCGCTTTGGCCTGAAACCTGCTCGTTTTGCGAGACAACACTCACAAACCGAGTTAGGATTTTAGGCAATACAGTGCTTGTATTGCGAAACGCTCGTTGACCGCGTTTCTCGCAATCCGAGGTTACACTGTTTCTGAAATCTGGCCAGTCCTGTTGTACTGTACGTTTCTTGAGGCCCAAAAATGCCAGGACAGTACGGATACCCCCCCATGACTTTCTTTTGGAAAGTAGACTGTCCAACGTATTGAGTAAGACATGGCGAGTTTTTTGATGTTGTAATTTTTTGTCACAATGTTTTGGAAAATTAAGAAATAAAAAATTAAATAAAATTCAAACCACTTTTTTTAGTTTGTTTACGCAGTGACCAGAGCAATACAGTGTTACCATGGCAACACTATACTACTCAGGGGTGGTGATCAGAATTTTTTTTTTTTTACACACTGATTGCTTATAACGGTAAATTTCACTGTTATAAGCAACATTTATTTTATTTTTTTCTGAATGAAGTCTATTCATTCAGTGTTTACTATTGTGATTAGCTGCTATTGGCCACAGCTAATCACACATGAGCTGTGACTGGCGCTGTCTGTACCATGTGATCACTGTGACCAATCACAGATCAACTACCTTTAGAGTGTCAGCTCCTTGAGGGCAGGGACTGGTGTGTGTGTGTGTGTGTGTGTGTGTGTGTGTATATATATAAAGCGCTAAGTAAATTGACAGTGCTATAAAAAGTACCTGCAAAAAAAACACAATGAATGGCATGTATGGAAGCCATCCATTGTATACAATTGTCATGTAATCTGCTGTGATTGATAACAGCGACAATATGGTACCAGCAGCGGGCCGCTACACTGATCTGTCATCAGGCTACGTTCGGTGGATACAGCGGGTGACGGATCATGCCGCAGCGCACCCCGTTGTGGAGAGGATGTCGTATGATGTCCACCCAGAATAGCCAATATCCTGCCCAGCCTATAGTAAAATGACAAGGAGTTTAAAGTGGAGTTCCGGCTATACATCTAAGATGCTAGAATGCTGTAGCCCCCCCTTACACGTATGCTAAATAATGTGTGTAAGCATGTGTGTACTTGCCTATTTACGGGCTGCTCCGGTCACATGAACCAGCTACCCTGTGTCAGCCAGCAGGTGGTAGGAGGGAGTGCTGACAACAGATGGGCCATTGAAGTCTATGGGTGTTGTCACCCCTCCAGGCACTACAAGTTGTCCTTTAGTGCTCTCCTCTTCCAAGCAGCTGACATGCGCTGATCAGGCAAGTGTATATACATCTTTCTTACACAGATTAATCAGCATAGGTGTTCGGAGGGGAGAGGGGACAGTTTTAAGGCTAGTTGGGTGTAAGCTGGAATTCCGCTTTAACCGCTTGCCGCCCGTCAAATGACGGCTGGGCGGTGCGGCTCTTGTTCTGGGCAGGCGTCATATGAGGTCCTCGCCTTCCCGGGCCACTAGGGGGCAGCGTGTGCTCCCGGCGCGTCACTGGGAACTCGATGCGCGTGCCCGGCGGCCGTGATGTCTGCCGGGCAGCCGCGATTACGGAGTAGGACCGTGGATCTGTGTGTGTGTCTGTGTGTGTGTGTGAACACACAGATCTACGTCCTGTCAGGTGAGAGGAGACCGATGGTGTGTTCCTTGTACAGAGGAACACCGATCTGTCTCCTCCCCTTGTAAGTCCCCTCCCCCTACAGTTAGAATCACTCCCTAGGACACATATTTAATCCCTTGATCGCCCCCTAGTGTTAACCCCTTCCCTGCCAGTCACATTTATACAGTAATCGGTGCATTTTTATAGCACGGATCGCTGTATAAATGTGAATGGTCCCAAAATAGTGTCCGATATGTCCGCCGCAATATCAGTCACGATAATAATTGCAGATCGCCGCCATTACTAGTAAAAAAAAAAAAAAAATTATAATAATGCTATAAATCTATCCCCTATTTTGTAGACGCTATAACTTTTGCGCAAACCAATATACGCTTGTTGCGATTTTTTTATTTATATATATATATATATATATTTTATGTAGAAGAATACGTATCGGCCTAAACTAAGGAAAAAATTGTTTTAAAAAAAAATATATATTTTTAGCAAAACGTAAAATTTATATAAATTTTTATTTTTTTTTCAAACTTGTCCTTCTTTTGTTTATAGCGCAAGAAATAAAAACCGCAGAGGTGATCAAATGCCACCAAAAAAAGCTTTATTTGTGGGGGGAAAAATGATGTCATTTGGGTACAGTGTTGCATGACCGCGCAATTGTCATTCAAAGTGTGACAGCGCTGAAAGCTTAAAAATGGCCTGGGCAGGAAGGGGGTGAAAGTGCCCTGTACTGAGGTGGTTTAAAGGGGTTGTAAAGGTAAATGTTTTTTCACCTTAATGTATCTCATGCATTAAGGTGAAAAAACATCTGACAATACCGCCACCCCCCCAAGCCCCCGTTTTACTTACCTGACCCCTCGAAAGTCCCATGCTCGCTCCCGTCATCCTCCTCGCCGTTGATTGGCTACAGTGGATGGATCGAATGCAGGGCAGCCATTGGCTGGCGCTGCTGTCAATCCCATCCAATGACGCGGGGCCAAGTGATACAGTGAGCGGCAATAGCCGCTGGCTGTATCACAGGAGCGCGCCCGCAATCACTCACCACCATGCGAGAGAGCTCGCATATAGGTGGTGAGTGATTGCGGGGAGGAGCTGAGACAGCCGCCGTGGGACCCCAGAAGACCAGGTTCGGGGCCACTCTGTGCAAAACCAGCTGCACAGTGGAGGCAAGTATAACATGTTTGTTATTTAAAAAATAAAAATAAAATTTTGTTTACAATCCCTTTAAGTGATTGTGTCATGAGACAAAACACCTGTGTGAGAAACCTTAGATGGAAGCAGTGTCCTGTTTTTGGGGCAGTGCTGTTGAGGTTCAGTGTCGCCGTCCCAAATGGTGTTGTTTTGCTCTCTCCCTCATCCAATCGTTATGATCGTTCACTTTTGGGCCTCATCAGATATGTGATCACAGAGCTCATGCAGACTGACCTGCACAAGGTGATCGTGTCCCCACAGCCGCTCAGCGCCGACCATATCAAGGTCTTCCTGTACCAGATTCTGCGAGGTGAGATACGCTGGAGGCCACAAGTGTGTTTATTCCTAATTATAATGGGATTATGCTGATATCCTGACACAGCTGTGTGTCCTTCTTCTTTCCATCATTTCCTATCCCGAGATTGGGTGCCACAGGGACAGGAAGTGAGGGGGAATCTTTTCAGTAGAGCCTCAGACTGCAATAAAAGCCTAATTCTCCCCCCCCCCTTTTTTTTTTTTGTGAACTGCATTCCTTGGAAAGGATAATACCGTTCAGCTGGTCTTGTGACTCAGGCACTACTTCCAGACTGCAGGGCCAGCTCTGTGACCTCCCTTTATCCCACTGCAGTACAGTTGGGTCACAACCCCTCTCCCAGTCTGCTGATTGGGCAGTGAAGAATTGGCACCTAATTAAGGTCTCCACTCTGCACGCTTTTGCTCCTGTCAGACCTTGTAGCGCCGCTCTGAGCAAGAGTGCAGTATGCTTCCTGGTACTCAGGAATGGGGGTGTAGGCGTCAAATCTCACAAATCCAGAGCAGTGGCGGCTGGTGGTATATTTCTGGGGGGGGGTGCAGCAAACCGTGCACCCACAGCCGCTTCCTGATTGGCCACTGAGGAGAAGCAGTATTCATTCGCTAAAAGAAAAAACAGATTGGAATCCAATGTGTCGGGCGCCCCGCATGTAGATTAGGGGGCAGGGCACATAGATGGGGGCATATGGTTGGGTCGGCACTGATCCAGAGGTGCCAGTAGAAAAGGTAAAGTGTGTATGACGGCCTCCACCAGCGCTGCTCCACTGACCATGGCGCTGACACGTTTCACTCTGCCCACGTGAACGAAGCCCCCTTGGGCGGGGAGGAACGTGCCGGGGACATGGTAAGTGAAGCAGCGCTATCTGAGGCTGTCATAAACACCTTACATTTATAGGCCGGGTGAGTGGCATCTTAAACCTTTTTTCCCTTACCGTCCATTGACTGACACAGCATCTTCAATCTTGACAAAGTGGGGTATGTTCCTCCTCCATAGTAGTCTTCTCCTATGAGCAGGAACATAACCCACTTTGTCAAGATTGAAGATGCTGTGTCAGTCCATGGACGGTAAGAGGAAGGGATTTTACGGTGAGTACAAAAAAATTCCTATTTTACTAGCAAGCATCTAGTGTGTGGCAGCATTGTGCAATGGCAGTGGGCCCTACACTTCCAGCTCTATCCAATCTGAGACCTGTCCTACAATAATAGGAAGCAAATATGGATACGGATTAAGGTGCCTACACCAGCTTTATTTTACAGTGCGTTTTACTGATCACATTTGAGGATTTTAGCTGTAATTATGTGTCTGAATGATGGTGGGTGGGAGAAAAATGGAGGCGGGACCACTTTAGGACCAATCATAACTAATTTTCATGAATAACCAAATGAGGAGTAATCTCTATGGAGCACCTGAACTGACATTTAACCCTTTTTTTTTTGGTCCCTGCAGGGCTGAAGTACTTGCACTCCGCTGGGATCCTGCACAGAGACATCAAGCCAGGAAACTTACTGGTCAACAGCAACTGCGTGCTCAAGGTGCGAATTCTTCCCTCCCTCCCCCCCCAGGCTGTGGTGTAGATCAGTGGTTCTCAACCTCAGTGCTAAAGTACCCCCAACAGGCCATGTTTTGCAACTTTTTCTTAAATAAAACAGCTGTGCAAGATAAAGGAAAACCTGCGGAACATGGCCTGTTGGGGTACTTCAGGACTGAGGTTGAGAACCACTGGTGTAGACTGAATTGTCATAGGAGAGGTGTCCAGTGCATTTTACTCTATCAACTTAACCTCCAGAAGATTTACACCTTCATGACCAGGCCATGTTTTGCTTTTTGCCACTGCGCTACTTTAATTGACAATCGCGTGGTCAGGCAACGCTGTACACAACCTAAATTTTATATCATTTGATTGTTTCCCACGAATAGAGCTTTCTTTTGTTGGTTACCTCTGCGTTTTTTTTGGGGGGTTTTTTTGCGCTATAAACTTAAAAAAATTGTTTGAAAACTGTTTTTTTTTTTTTTTTTTACTTTCTGCTATAAAACATATCCAATAAAAAAAAATTGTTCATAAAGTTAGGCCAATATGTATTCTACTACATATTTTTGGTTAAAAAAAAATCCCAATAAGCGTACAGTGGAACCTCGGATTACTCGCATAATCCGTTCCAGGAGAATGCTCGTAATCCAAAGTACTCGCATATCAAAGCGAGTTCCCCCATTGAAGTCAATGAAAACGAAAATAATTAGTTCCGCATTGACTTCAATGGCATGCAATACTGCATGCGGCCAGAGGCGGGGTGCGCCGAAGAGCCTCGGAAAGGCCCGAGGACCGTTCAGCTGACCTCGGAAAGACTCCGTTCACAAGCCTTTCCGAGGTCAGCCGAACTGTCCTTGTGCATTTCCGAACGGCGAACACTGTTTCCCCACCTCAGGCCAAAAGCGATACTTCACACCGCTTTGGCTTGAATCCTGCTCGTTTTGTGAGACAACACTCGCAAACAGAGTTAGGATTTTTAGAAATACAGTGCTCGTATTGCGAAACGCTCCTTAACCGTGTTACTCGCAATCCGAGGTTCCACTGTATATTGATTGGTTTTCGCAAACGTTATAGCGTCTACAAACTTTGGTGTGTGTGGGGTTTTTTTTTTTGTTTTTTTTTATTTTTTTTTATTCATAGCACCATAAAAAATATTGTGGGTTTGTATTTTGTTTTTTATTATATAACAAAAAATAAATAAACTCCAGTGGTGATCAAGTACCACCAAAAGAAAGCTCCATTTGTGTTAAAAATATATATACATTTTTTGTGTACAGTGTTGCATGACTGCACAATTGCCAGTTAAAGTAGTGCAGTGCTAAATGGCAAAAAAATGGCCTGGTCTTGAAGGGAGGGTAAAACCTTCCGAAAGTCAGGTGCTTAAACTTTATGAATCTGTATTTTCTTTGAACTAACTTTTGCCCCAAAGCTCAGTAACTGATTGGCTCCCTCCGCACATCCCACCTGTCTCTAATCTGCCTGATTTTCCTCCGTGTCTCTGCGCAGATCTGTGACTTCGGTTTGGCTCGGGTAGAGGAACCGGACGAGTCTCAGCACATGACCCAGGAAGTGGTGACCCAGTACTACCGGGCCCCGGAGATCCTTATGGGAAGCCGGCATTACCAAAACGCCATCGACATCTGGTCCGTGGGCTGTATCTTCGCTGAGCTGCTGGGGAGGAGGATCCTGTTCCAGGCCCAAAGCCCCATCCAACAGGTATGAGTGGTGCCGCGATCCGAGTTCAGCCCTCATTTATTCCACACGGGACCTTACAAGACGCTCTTAACTTTTTTTTTTTTTTTTTCCTGCCCTCCCCTGAAACCCTTGCTATATGCACCATACTTACAGTACATGTATAAGGGGAGCCTGACTGGCCAATCACCAGGCCCAGTCACTGTTGTGTTAGGTGGAGGATGATGTCATCAACCTTTTCTGAGATTTGACACCATGATATGATCTCACTCGGGGTTCAGGCATCTGTCTCTGAGTGTAGGGGTGCTCAATGAAGAGTATAATTGGGTCTGAGCTGTCAAGAGAACACGTCACTTCAACCTGAATGAGCAACACGATTGAAACGCTTTTTTAAAGTATAACTAAAGCAAAACTTTTTTTTTTTTTTTTTTTTTAGTTTGAGTGGAGAGGGATTAGAATGCTTGTCAGTTTTTATTGCTGTCTGTTCCCCCTACTTAACATTATCCATTGAAAGGGAATGAAAATCCCCAAATTTTGGGTTGTCCCCAGAAAAGTAATAAAGGGGAAATCTTTCACTAGGGACACTCGTTCTGGTGACCAAGGGATTTCCTCTTGCTTCTGGTTTGGCTATGACAGGGCTCAGAATTTCATGTCCTGAGCTACTAGCCAGGCCTCAAGGGTTACTCGCCACCAGTTGCCCCACCCCTAAACACGCCCTCATAAATGATCTCATGAAATGACACTTAAGGCCACTTTCACACTGAGGCGCTTGAAAAACTGCCAGTAAAACACTGAGCGCTTTTGAAGCGCTCTTCAGGCGC
Source organism: Rana muscosa (assembly GCA_029206835.1). Lineage (NCBI taxonomy): Eukaryota > Metazoa > Chordata > Amphibia > Anura > Ranidae > Rana > Rana muscosa. Next base: position 169,163,850 of record CM055127.1, read on the forward strand.
TTTCAATTCATTTCAATGGAGAGGGGCGTTTTTTCAGCACACTGCCCCAGTGTGAAAGCATTAATTGATTTTAATGGAAATGCGTTTTCGGGCGCTTTTTTTAGCGTGAAAGCGCCTCAGTGTGAAAGTGGTCTAAATGTTTTATGCAGAATTAAGCAACTTTATCTGTGTCCACCCATGCAGCCTCGCCCGTGTCCACCCATGCAGCCTCGCCCGTGTCCACCCATGCAGCGGAGAGGAAGTGCATTGCTAGGCCGGATGATAAGAGGGGCATCCCTGGAACAGCTTTGATTTCAATTGCTGTATTCCCGCCGCTCAGGGACACATACAGCAATGCCCCCTGAATTTTGATTCACGTCACTCGTCCCGCGTTTGGACGGAGTGATCTGCCTATCAAATTCGCTGGGACCAGGGGGCGGGGCTGTGTGTGACAGCGAGTGCAGGGAACACTCGGCTATTGAAATGAAAGCTGCTAGTGATGTCCCCCGCGCTCTGAATCATCCAGCTGGCTCACTCTTCCCCTCCACGAGCGATTCAAAGAAGGACTCCCATACAACCGGCCGGCAGTGCTCACCCCCCCCCCTCGCTCCCAGGCAGCCCTTCCTCGCCAGCCCTCAAAATCTACTCGCAAAATGCGTGCAGGCGACTGGATTTTTTGAGGGCTGGGCTATGGGACAGGAAGTGAAGGGAAGTCTCCACAATGGGACACAGATGGCGAGGGGGAAAAAAAATAAAAATTATGACGGGGGGGGTTTGCCCTATCCCAAATCGCCTATGGTTCTCCCTTTTTTTTTTTTTTTTTAAACTGCCATTTGGTTAGTAAAATACAATGTGTTCTCTGCATTGCAAGCGTGATCATTTTTAGGAATTGGTTATTGTGATATTTTTCTACAGATGGGGTCACTGACTCACAATAAAACAATATATAACGCATGCAGTGAACTTATTGCAAAGAAAGTGGACCATTAAAATAAATGATTCCTCCTGGACCTTGAACATTGACAGGATGAGGACTCCTCTCTTCACTTGATGCGGGAAGTGTACATTAGTGTTCACAGATCGAACAGGAGGAAAAAATCCTGAATATTGGGCTTTTAAACAGATTATGCTGAAGGGACTCTGACTTTTGGTCCTGGTTAAAGCTCAGGAAGTCTCACTAGTTTGCTCTCTTCTCCCAGTCACTGAGTCTCGGGTTGAGAGAGGGAGAGATCAAATTTTGAATTTATCACTACCTGCTCCAATTTCTGCGTTCCTTTAGGGATGGCATCCCTTTCCCTGCCACCTCCCTTCCTGCAGCTTCCTGAGACATGTCAGAGATCCCAGGAGGCTGCAGGACCATTCACAAAGCGCAAAACTATCACGCATGTGCAACGGGAAGTTCTCCTATCTAAGATGTCAGCCTCAGAGACCTGCAGCGGTAAGGAGAACCGGCTGCAGGAAAACGGTGCCGGACCCCAGGCACTAGTAAGTACCTGATTTTTGAAAGTTGGCCACTACAGTATTTGTAGCTGCTGACTTTTAAACAGGGGGGGGGGGGGGGAGAGACTAACCCTGAAGTTTCTCCTTTTTTTAAAGGGGGGACTATAGCGTATTTGTGGGAGATTACGTTTATCTAATGTTTGGTTTTGACGTGTCGTCTGCATTTTTCAATATTATATGTACTAATTTTGTCTCCCTTTTTAGCGGCTGTGACAACTGCTGAGATAAAATCCCAGTTACATAGAGAATGTACAGTATTATTTTTTTATGTAGTGCTGACAATTTGCATTCTGTACTTTCACATCAATCCCTGCCCCCAAGAAGCTTGCGATCTAAATGTCACATACATACACCTACTAGGGCCAGTTTAGACAGGAGTCGGTTAACCTACTGGCACATGGGAGGCAATTGGAGGAAACCCACGTCAGCACAGGGAGAACATGAAAACGCCATGCAGCTCTGAGCTTGCCTGGAAGAGAGGAACAGTAAAGAAAAGTCACTGTGCAGCATGTCTGTCTAGGAAAGGGGGGGGGGGGAGGACAAGACATTACTATAAGAATTTGGGGTCTGCTTGTTGTCTTGTGATTTTAAGCGTGGCTGACCAGATCCTCCTTGTCCATCGTTCTCCCTGAAGGGATCAGTCTTTCAGATCTAGACACTGTTGGGGTTAATTTACCAAAACTGGAGCACTCAGAATCTGGTGCAGCTCTGCATAGAAACCAATCAGCTTCCAGCTGAAGTTAGAAGCTGATTGGCTTCCATGCACAGCTGCAGCGGATTCTGAGTGCTCCAGTCTTGGTAAATCTCCCGCTTTTGTGTTTATAGAAAAGGAGTTTGGTTACATGTATCCCGGATGGTGAAGACAGGAAGTATAATGTGTTTCCTCTACATAGTAATGGCCAATGTGTGTGGTGTGTTTTTTTTTTTTTTTTTGTTTTTGGTTTTTTTGTCACCTGACCACCTTCTTCTATCTCTAACCAGCTGGACCTGATCACAGACCTCCTGGGAACGCCGCCTCTTACTGCCATGCGGTCCGCCTGCGAGGGAGCCAGAGCCCACATCCTACGCGGCCCCCACAAGCCGGTAATTAATCACAAAGGAACCATAGTGAATGGAGTTTGGCCATAACAGCCAATCCAGTACTTGCAGTGCTTTTGAAAAAGTATTCATACCCCCTTGAAATTTCCACGTTTTTTTTTGTCATGTTACAACCAAAAACGTAAATGTATTAAATGTGATCGACCATCCCAAAGTGCCACATAATTGTGAAGTGAAAGGAAAATTATCAATTGTTTTTGATTTATTATTTTATTTCTTATTTTTTTTATTTTTATACAAATATCTAAAGTTTGGGGAGGGCATTTGTATTCAGCCCCCTTTACTCTGATACCCCTAACTAAAATCCAGTGGAACCAATTGCCATCAGAAGTCACCTAATTAGTAAATTAGAGTCCACCTGTGTGTAAAAAATACAGCTGTTCTGCGAAGCCTTCAGAGGTTTGTTGGAGAACCTTAGAGAACAAACCGCATAATGAAGGCCAAGGAACACACCAGACAGGTCAGGGATAAAGATGTGGAGAAGTATAAAGCAGGGTTAGGTTATAAAACATAAAAAAATATTCCAAGCTTTGAACATCTCACGGAGCTCTGTTCAATCCATCATCCGAAAATGGAAAGAGTATGGCACAACTGCAAACCTACCAAGACATGGCCGTCCACCTAAACTGACCGGGCCGGGCAAGGAGAGCATTCATCAGAGAAGCAGCCAAGAGGCCCATGGTAACTCTGGAGGAGCTGCAGAGATCCACAGCTCAGGTGGGAGAATCTGTCCACAGGACAACTATTATGCCGCGTACACACGAGCGGAATTTCCGATGGAAAAAGTCAGACGGAAGCTTTTCATCGGATATTCCGTCCTTGTGTATGCCCCATCTGACTTTTTCCATCTGAAATTCTGACGGAATTAGAGAACATGTTCTCAATATTTCCGATGAAACCAATTTCTATCGGAATTTCCGTTCATCTGGATGCAATTCCAATGGACTAAAAACCATGCATGCTCGGAAACAATTTGACGCATGCTCGGAAGCATAGGACTTAATTTTCTCGGCTCGTCGTAGTGTTTTTTACGTCACCGTGTTCTTGACGGTCGGATTTTAGTGTGCCCGTGTGTATGCAAGACAGCTTGAGCGGAACTCCGCTGGAAAAACCGGTCGTGTGTACAGGGCATAAGTCGGGCAATCCACAAATCTGGCCTTTATGGAAGAGTGACAAGAAGAAAGTCATTGTTGAAAGAAATCCATAAGAAGTCCTGTTTGCAGTTTGTGAGAAGCCATGTGGAAGAAGGTGCTCTGGTCAGATGAGACCAAAATTTTACTTTTTGGCCTAAAAGCAAAACGCTATGTGTGGTGGAAAACTAACACTGCACATCACCCTGAACACACCATCCCCACCGTGAAACATGGTGGTGGCAGCATCAAATGGTGGGGATGCTTTTCTTCAGCAGGGACAGGGAAACTGGTCAGATATGATGGGAAGATGGATGGAGCCAAATACAGGGCGATCTTATAAGAAAACCTGTAAAGCCTCGTACACACGACCGAGAATCTCGTCAGGAAAAAACACGTTGTTTTTCTTGACGAGATTCTTGGACAAGAAACTTGTCCCGGCCGAGTGTACAGACGATCCATTCATGAACCCGCGGTTCTTTGAATGGAGCGAACGCGGTGACGTCATCGACTACGACGAGCGTGCGCTCGTCACATTCAATGCCGTCGCCGCCATCTTGCTACACCCTAACTATGCCTAGGAAGCTACCACGCATGCGTCTAAGTCATTTCGAGCATGCGCGGGCTTCCCGGAGGACAGGTAAGTGTACACACACACACTTTTCTCGTCGAGAAACAGGCTGACGAGAATCTCGACCAGAAAATAGAGAGCAGGTTCTCTATTTTTCTCGTCGAGATTCTTGTCGGTTTTCTTGACGAGAAACCTGATCGCTGCGTACACACGACCGATTTACTTGGCAAGAAAGCTCTGCCAGCAAGTTTCTTGTCGTTTTCCGACGAGAAACTCGGTCGTGTGTACACGGCTTTAGAGTCTGCAAAAGACTTGAGACTGGGGCAGAGGTTCACCTTCCAGCAGGACAACGACCCGAAACATACAGCCAGAGCTACAATGGAATGGTTTAGATCAAAGCATAATTATGTGTTAGAATGGCCCAGTCACAGTCCAGACCTAAATCCAATTGATAATCTGTAGCAAGACTTAAAAATTGCTGTTCACAGACGCTCTCCATCCAATCTGGCAGAACTTGAGATATTTTGCGAAGAAGAATGGGAAAAAATGTCCCTCTCGAGATGTGCAAAGCTGGTAGAGACATCCCTAAAAAGACTTCCAGTTGTAATTGCAGAGAAAGGCGGTTCTACAAAGTATTGACTCCGGGGGGCGCCATACAAATGTACACCACACTTTTGACATTTATTTGTAAATAATTATTTTAAAAAGATTTTCCTTCCACTGATAGAATTTAGTATAATACTTTAATGTGGACACTGACAGCAGAAATGTTACTTTTTAGTCCAGTGAAGTGCTGCATGTTGGTGACGGGTCCTCTTTAGCTCACTGTTCTCTTCTGTCTCTTGGCAGCCATCTCTCTCTGTCCTGTATATGCTGTCTGGTGAAGCCACTCATGAAGCCGTTCACCTCCTGTGCCGAATGCTGCTGTTTGATCCGGTGAGTCGTCCTCTGCAGGTCCACATCTTCCAAAGTGTCAGCCCTTTTGGAGCACCACATTGTACCAACACCAGGGTTGTAGGGCTTCCTTTGCCACTGGCGAAAATAAGTCTTGGATACTTCTAAAAGGCTTATTTATTTTTATAGAGTACGGTTAAAGCGGAGCAACGCTGAAGAAATTACACTTTGTTACGATGTAAAGTAGTGAGTGTACAGCTTGTATAACGGTGTAAATTTGCTGTCCCCTCAAAATAACTCAACACACAGCCATTAATGTCTAAACCGCTGGAAACAAAAGTGAGTACACCCCTAAGTGAAAATGTCCAAATTGGGCCCATTTAGCCATTTTCCCTCCCCGGTGTCATGTGACTCGTTAGTGTTACAAGGTCTCAGGTATGAATGGGGAGCAGGTGTGTTACATTTGGTGTTATCGCTCTCACTATCTCCTACTGGTCACTGGAAGTTCAACATGGCACCTCCATGGCAAAGAACTCTCTGAGGATCTGAAAAAAGGAATTGTTGCTCTACATAAAGATTGCCTAGACTATAAGAAGATTGCCAAGACCCTGAAACTGAGCTGCAGCACGGTGGCCAAGACCATACAGCGGTATAACGGGACAGGTTCCACTCAGAACAGGCCTCGCCATGGTCCACCAAAGAAGTTGAGGTCACGTGCTCAGCGTCATATCCAGAGGTTGTCTTTGGGAAATAGATGTATGAGTGCTGCCAGCATTGCTGCAGAGGTTGAAGGGGTGGGGGGGGTCAGCCTGTCAGTGCTCAGACCACACGCCACACACTGCATCAAATTGGTCTGCATGGCTGTCGTCCCAGAAGGAAGCCTCTTCTAAAGATGATGCACGCAAACAGTTTGCTGAAGACAAGCAGACTAAGGACATGGATTACTGGAACCATGTCCTGTGGTCTGATGAGACCAAGATAAACTTATTTGGTTCAGATGGTGTCAGGCGTGTGTGGCGGCAACCAGGTGAGGAGGACAAAGACAAGTGTGTCTTGTCTACAGTCAGGCATGGTGGTGGGAGTGTCATGGTCTGGGGCTGCATGAGTGCTGCCGGCACTGGGAAGCTACAGTTCATTGAGGGAACTATGAATGACAACATGTACTGTGACATACTGAAGCAGAGCATGATCCCCTCCCTTCAGAGACTGGACCGCAGGGAAGTATTCCAACGTGATAACGACCCCCAAACACACCTCCAAGACGACCACTGCCTTGCTAAAGCAGCTGAGGGTAAAGGTGATAGACTGGCCAAGCATGTCTCCAGACCTAAACCCTATTGAGCATCTGTGGGACATCCTCAAATGGAAGGTGGAGGAGCGCAAGGTCTCCAACATCCACCAGCTCCGTGATGCCGTCATGGGGGAGGGGAAGAGGACTCCAGTGGCAACCTGTGAAGCTCTGGTGAACTCCATGCCCAAGAAGAGGGTTAGGGCAGTGCTGGAAAATAATGGCGGCCACACAAAATATTGACACTTTGGGCCCAATTTGGACATTTCCACTTAGGGGTGTACTCACTTTTGTTGCCAGTGGTTTAGACATTAATGGCTGTGTGTTGAGTTATTTTGAGGGGACAGCAAATTTACACCGTTATACAAGCTGTACACTCACTACTTTACATTGTAACAGTGTAATTTCTTCAGCGTTGCTCCGCTTTAACCGTACTCTATAAAAATAAATAAGCCTTTTAGAAGTAGCAAAGTGTCATTTCTTCAGTGTTGTCACATGAAAAGATAGAAGAAAAATTAGTTACAAAAATATGAGGGTGTACTTACTTTTGTGAGATACTGTATGATGGAAAAGAGAGCATTGTTGGGGGGGGGGGGGGGGGGGGAGGAAATGGAAGGTTTTACTTTATCTTTAGCAATGACCTTTTATCTTTGAATTGCTAGGCCCATATTGGAAATGTAAATTTATGTACAGATGCCAAAGCGGAAATGGGTAAAGAAAATATGAGGCTTTCATTTGGTGTGCTGTTTTTTATTTTGGCTTTTGGTTTTTTTTTTATGTATATTTTTGATATCTGTAGTCAATGGGCTCAAAGCAAAAATGTAGAGATGTCTCTGGTCCTTAAGGGGTGTACAGGTGCAAATCTCAACTGGTTAAAAGATTTTATTTGGCACATGGTTTTATTTTATCAGTGTTTTTTTTTTTTTTGCCCAGTCTTTACTTAACCACTTGCTTACTGGGCACTTAACCCCCTTTCCTGCCCAGGCCAATTTTCAGCACTGCGTCGCTTTGAATGACAATTGCGCGGTCGTGCAACGTGGCTCCCAAACAAAATTGACGTGGTTTTTTTACCACAAATAGAGCTTTCTTTAGGTGGTATTTGATCACCTCTGCGGTTTTTATTTTTTGTGCTATACACAAAAGCGTCAATTTTGAAAAAAACACAATTTTTTTACCTTTTGCTATTATAAATATCCCTATTTCAAAAAAATAAAAATAAAATTTCCCTCCAGTTTTAGGCCGATGCGTGTTCTTCTACATATTTTTGGTAAAAAAAAATCGCAATAAGCGTTTATTGATTGGTTTGCGCAAAAGTTATAGCGTCTACAAAATAGGGCATAGTTTTATAGCATTTTTATTAAAAAATATATTTTTTTTTACTAGTAATGGTGGCGATCAGCGTGTGTGTTTTTTTTTTTTTTTTTTTTGTGACTGCGACATTATGGCGGACACATCGGACACTTTTGACACCATTTTGGGACCATTGTCATTTTTACAGCAATCAGTGCTATAAAAAATGCACTGGTTACTGTAAAAATTACACTGGCAGTGAAGGGGTTAACCACTAGGGGCGCTGAAGGGGTTAAATGTGCCTAAGTGAGTGTTTCTTACTGTGGGGGGAGGGGACTGACTGGGGGAGGTGACCGATGGTTGTCTCTATGTACAAGGGACACACCATCGGTCTCCTCTCTCCCTGACAGGACGTGGATCTCTGTGTTTACACACAGAGATCCACCCACGTCCCTGGCTCTGTAAATGCCGATCGCGGGTACCCGGCGGACATCGTGGCCGCCAAGCACGCGCATCGGCACCCGCGTGACGCGGCGGGCACGAAGTTCCCTGGTGCGTGCTCGGGAACGAGGAAAGGGGCGGACGTCAATTGCCGTTCTCCCGGCATTCTAGGTCCGCGCTGTAGCCGTCGTTCGGCTATAGCGCGGACCTCTAGTGGTTAAAATGAAAACCTAAACCATCAGTAGGCCCATAGCAGAAATGTCGTCTGTATGCTCCCTGGTCCATAAGGGGTGTACAGTTTGGGAAAGCTGAACTGATTAAAGACTTTTATTCAGTACACTATAAATACCCAGCTAAGGTTCTTTTACTATATAGATGGTCACATATCCTGACCCCACAGCATCCGGAAACTATATAGTTAGAACTTTGGTCTTATCCAATGATGTCTTCTTCTTGTAGGCAAAGAGAATCTCGGCTAAGGATGCCTTGGCCCACCCTTACCTGGAAGAAGGTCGTCTCCGTTATCACACATGTATGTGTCACTGCTGCTACTCCGTGTCGTCTGGCCGTGTCTACACCGCTGATTTTGAGCCCACGGCCACCGACCGATTCGATGACTCGTATGAGAAGAGCCTGACTTCCGTCTGGCAGGTCAAAGGTGAGAGACATTGCTGGCTGCTTCTGTGCGGTTGGGGGTTGGGGGGGGGTTTGAAGTCCGAGGTTGTCAGGCAATAGACTCATGGTAGCTTTGTGTTCTGTCCATACAGAGCTGGTTCATCGCTTCATCACAGACCAGCAACAGGGAAAACGGCCCCCGCTGTGTATAAACCCCCACTCTGCCGCGTTTAAAACCTTTATCAGGTAAGCCATGCTTCTCTATGCCAAATCTGTTCTTCTGTCTTCCTTTTTGACATGCTAAGGCTAGAATCGGACCTCTTAAGGGTGTGTTTTGGTGTGTGTGTGGTTTTTTTTTTTTGTTTTTTTTTTCATATCTTTTTTTTAATTTATACATTTTTTTCAATTTTACACAAATATACATAACATAAAAGAGAAATGATTTTGGGTATCCTATAAACACGGATATAAACCATTGCCATTATATACACTATTGCCGTGTACACACGACGGTTTTTCTCGTCGAAAAACAATTTTTTTTCCTTTTGACGAGAAAAATGATCGTCTGTGAGCATTTTGTCGTTTTTCTCGACGAGAAAAACGGCATTAAAAACGACGAGAAAAATTAGAACATGTTCTAATTTTTCTCGTCGTTTTTTCCGACATTTTTTCCACGGCAGTTTTCCCATAGGGAAACACTGCCGGGGAGCCCACAGACGGTCGTTTTTCTCGTCAAGAGAAAAAATTGCGTGAAAAACGACCGTGTGTGGGGGAACAAGCCATTCCCTCGTTTTTAATGTCATTCACGGCGGTTTTTTAACCGCCGTGAATAATGATCGTGTGTACGCGGCATAAGTCCTATTTCTTTATCTTGAATATACTGTCTAAAGTTTTCTCAATCAGTATATATCTATCCAGGATCCCCAAATTATTGTCCAGACTCGTACAAACTAACAAACATTAAATCCAAATAGCCCTACCCCTGCCCATTCCCCCAAAAAAAGAAAAAAAAATTCACAACAATTCAACACCGGGAAGGGGGGGCATCCAGGCAATACAAAAATCGCCCATTACACTAAAAGTGAATCAATCCCTACCTGAAATAGAACTAAACCCTCCTCCTCTCCGCACACCTAATGGCTAAGCAAATACTGGAGGAGGCTGTTCACATGGCATGGAAGCGATGCTTTGCATGGCAAATTTGGCATAGCATGCCGAGTTGACGGGTAGTACCCCCTGTCAAATGGGGGCGTGCCATAACTCTGAGCCAAGCGCTTGGCACATTAACCCCATTTTAAACAGTTTTTTGTCAAACTAAAAAAAACAAAGAAAAAAAAAAACAGGCAATCGGGTAGCGACTGGGTCACCTTCTTGAACGCTGAACAGTTTTTAAGTGCATCTGAAGGCAAAATATTGATTTTTTTTTTTTTTTACTTTTTTTTTTTTTTTTTTTTAAAGCGGAGCTCCACCCAAAAAGGGAAGCACCGCTTGTTTGCACCCCCTTTTTGGGGGTGGGGTGGGAGTGTACCCGCTTCCACTTCCGGCTAAGATCGGCGCTCTACGTGCATTTCTGGCTCGTCCGACCCCCCCCCCCCTCTGTTCTGTTCTGGGACACACAGCTTGGTAGTGTGCGCATAGTTGCCGCCTTAGTGCCTGGCTTGCTGAGGGGGCGCCCAGAGGAGAGAGAAGTGGACAGCACTGCCAGAAGGGGAGGTAAGGACCCGTTCTGTGCAATATCGTTGCACAGAGCAGGCAAGTAGAACCTCTTTAAAAAAAAAAAATAGCGGATGGGTTTACAGAAAAACAAACATTTTATGCTTGCCTGTATAGATGCAGCATTGGTCCCGTGCTGCAGCTGTCCCCCACCGGCTCGAAGGCAGAGAACGTAGCAACCACATGACCACTGATCGCTAAGTTCTCGGTTTTCATTGAGCAGATAGCAGTGACTTCGGTCACTGGCTCTCTGCTCTGCCCCCTCCAGTGCTCACTGGAGCGCTGGGCTGGGGAGGGGTCTGAGCAGTGCGCTGAGAGGTTAAGCCAGTCGGGCATCTAGGTGGATTCCAACATTATTGTGGGGATCTCTGCAGAACCTGGACCAGTTCTGTGTTGTGACCAGTACACCCACCAACAGTGGACTGTAGCTGAATCTCTCTAATAGGAGTGCAGAACTAAGTGCTGTCCTGTGGGTCACAGGACAAGTATGGCCAAAAGAGCTTTGGCCAGATTTCTTTCAGCTTTAATTTGAGGTTCGCATTAGGTGATGTTCTTACTCCTGTACTGCGTACATGTATTTATGTTTTTATGTTTTTGTGTTTTCTGATCATGTGGTCACAATCCTTCTGCTAGTGCAACCTGCGTTCATTTGTTCTTTTGTGATGTCACTCAGAGTCAGACCCCATTACTGTGACGTCACTGGGGCTCAGAGTCAGACCCCATTACTGTACCCTTTGTCCAGCACTTCACTTTCTTTGTGTTTTTTTTTTTTTTTTCTTTGTCAGGTCCACGGCATGGCATTCCTCAAAAGTTTCCAAGAAAGAGGAAAGATGAACAGAATCCTCCTAGAGCTCTGGATATTGGGGACAAAGTCTGAGAAACCAGCTCCGGCTGTTATCCGTTCACGGCATGAAGTTACCCGACTGTCCTTCCACTGCTGTACATGAGATAGTCCCTACCCCCTGTACTCTTGCTCATTCCTTGCCTCTCCCCTTTTACGTTCCTCCTATTTCTCTGTACCGCTTCGTAATGCTCTGGTTAAGGACTGTACATTTTTATTCCCAGAATCCTGTGCCCGTCCCCCAATGGGGGGGAAGGTGGCAGTGATTGGCCGAGGGACGTTATTATGGATAAAGGACGCTGTAAATATTTTCTATACAGAGATTCCTCTGCCTTGTCCAGCTAACCCCTCCCACTATCACTGCCTCACAGGAGCCTCGCCTACCTTGGCTCCACCCCTGACTGATAGCGGGTGTGCTACTTTTGTAGCGTTTTATCGTAGTGTTTGATATACACAGCCAAAATTTCACGACTTTCCAGAGGGGAGGTGTGCTCCGACCCACAGATCCGTCTAATGCATCACTTCCTGTATGTTGTGTTTTTTAACCCTTCCTTTTTATTTTTTATTTTTTTCGCTGTATAAAGTGTCTTTGTGCTTGTTCAGCCAGTAACTAGGATCCGGGTAAATTAATAGGCTTGGACATTGGTTACCGAAGCTACAGGTCCACTCTGGAGCAGTGCACTTTGGGAAGAGATTGGTGTTAGAGAATAAGTCGCAGTCTGCCCCCTGTGTGTCCTAGCAGGGCAAGCCTGTGATTGGACCCCCATCCTATACCCTCCCCTCCATTCACTATTTCCTGATTTTTCCTTTTAGATGGACAGTGTCCCAATGGACTCTGTTGTAATGGCAGTTACAGAGGAGTGACCTTTTTTCATTGGCTGGGACCTCAGGCTAGCATGATTGGCTGGCAGTTGGAATCTGGTGATTGATTTCAGATGAAGGCTACCAAATTGTGCAGATTTAATGATCCTACCACCTGTCCATATAGACCATGTTTGGCTGCTTGACTGCTGTCCAGGCTGTGGAGTGGGCGTGGTTTTCTCCCTCTGTGGCAGACTGCTGTCTTGTGGTCATTGGGTGATTTTTATATATTTTTGAGTTCACAATTCCTTGTATCGCTGCTATTTCTGTGGTCAGTGGGGTGATGGGACAATGGAGGATTTTAAATCCTGTACAATGCAATTGATTGCACATCAGAAAGGTTTAAAATGATTGCCATCTAGTGGACACTGAACAATATTGCAGTGAGGGCATCCCCCTCCCTATAATGTTGCCTCCAGTAGACACTGAATGGCGTTGAAGTAGAGGGCATCACCTTCCTATAATGCTATTTTCCATCTAGTAGACGCTTAATGGATTTGCATTAGAAGACAATGCCCCCTCTTTATGGTGGTTGATTGCCACCTTGGTGTACACCGAATGGTATTGCAGTAGAGGGCATCCCCTCCCTATAATGCTGTTGATGTCCAGCTAGTGGACACTGAACAGCCTTAGAGTAGAGGCCTAACCTTCCTAATATGCCATCTAAACTTTCTAAAGGATACTGAGGTAGAGGGCAGTATATGCCATCTAAAGGATACTGAATGGCATTGCAGTTGAGGGTATTGCCTCCCTATAATGCTGTTGTTGGTTGCCATCTAGTGGACATTGAATGTTTTTGCATTAGAGGACATTGATTCCCTTTTAATAATGTTGGTTGCCATCTAGTGGACACTGAATGGCCTTGCAGTAGAGAGCCTCACCTTCATAATATGCCATCTTAAAGATACTGAATGGCATTGCAGTAGGGGGCATTGCCTTTTCTAATATGCCATCCAAAGGATACTGAAGCATAGGGCATCACCTTCCTCATATGTCATCTAAAGGATACTGAATGGCATTGCAGTAGGGTGCATCAACTTTCTAATATGCCATCTAAAGCAGTGGTCTCCAAACTGCGGCCTGGGGGCCAGATGTGGCCCTTTGCTTGCCTTTATCTGGCCCTTGGGGCACTATTCCACCAACTGACACCAATGATGGGGCACTATTCCCCTACTAATATCCTCATTGTTATCAACAATGGGACACTATTTATCCCAATAAAACCAATGATTGGGCACTGATGCCAGGGCATTTTCTACTCTCATTGGTCACAGTCCAGCCCCCCTAAAGCCTCAAGGACAGTAAACTGGCCCTTTGCTTGGAAAGTTTGGAGACCCCTGATCTAAAGGATACTGAAGTATAGGGCATCACCTTCCTAATATGCCATCTATAGATCCTGAATGGCATTGCAGTAGTGGGGATCACCTTCCTAATATGCCATCTAAAGGATCCTGAATGGCATTGCAGTAGAGGGCATTACACCCCTATATTGCTGTTGATTGTCATCTATTGGACACTGGATGGTTTTACAGTAGAAGGCATTGTCTCCTTATAATGTTGATTGCCATCTTGTGGACACAAAGTGACATTGCAGTAGTGGGCATTGCCTTCCTATAGTGCTGGAATTGCCCTCCAGTGGACACTCAATGGCGTTTCCTCCCTAAAACGCTGTTTAAAAACAATCGGTTATAAGCCCCAGATGAAGCTGCCATCCAGGGCTCGAACCTCCTCTTCAGCTTGAACGGTGGTAAACCTACCCTGGAACTAGTAGTTACCCTAGTAGTAGTCAGAGTTTTATCTCCTACAGGCTTTTTTGCCTGTGTGCTGCTGCCATCTTGTGGTTGGCATTGCAAATGACGCAATTTCTCCTCATTACAATTGTATGTGCAGCTGCCATTTTGCAGTTGCCGAGTGCCGTTGCAATGCAGATTTTTTCTTTCCCCTGCAATATAATGCAGACGTGTGTAGCTGTCTTGTGGACACTGAGTGATACTGCAACAGGATTTTTTTTTTTTTACCTCGGTGTAATGCTATAAATGACCCGCAAGCTGGGTTAGTAATTGTAGGTGTTGCTGCCGTCTTGTGGTCACTGGGTAATATTGCAATTGGGTGGGAGGATTTCTCCCACTGTAATACAATGTTGAACCCCCTGCACTGCTGGAGGAACCTGTTACAGCCTCCGGTCGAGAGCTGGTAGCTAGAAGGGATGCTCCGTCGTCTTGACTGTTTTCTCTCCCTATTCTCACCCATTCTTAACTTATAAACTTTGTGTACAGATGTGCATCACGTGTGCTAGGGCGAATGACATATATCACTGTACCTATGGTTTGAAACCCATTCAATAATCTACCTCTTCCATTAAGTGTTTTATTTTATTATGATTGTTTGAAGACTTGTTAAAATATTGTGGTGTTTTTTTTTTTTTTTTTTTCTTTGGTTTTTTTTTTCGTTTTTTTCCTAAATGTGAAAAAACCCGAGTTCCCTGAAAACTTGAATTTAGCATCTACAGGATTTATTTCAAGCATGTTGGTCGGATCCAGCAGCTTAAATAAACTCTGTCCTGCCTTTTAAACTGGATGTGTCGTGTCGTCTTTTCAAGGGGGTTGGGCTTCAGTCACATGACTTCCTACGCAGTGCATTACAGAGGCCTTTTTATAGCAGAAATCGTGATTAAAAAAAAAAGCGTTTTAGATCTGTTAATCCCCCAATTACTGCATGTTCATATAAGTGATAACATGATTTTTTTTTTGTCAAGTGTATGTCAAGGCAAAAAACACGCATGCAGTACATCTCTGCAATACATGCTCACTTCTCTGTGTTGTGTCCCTTTTTAAAGCTGAGCTGTATGGTATTTAGTCGGCATTCTAAAGCCTCGTACACACGGTCGGACTTTTCCGTGTTTTTTTTGTCCGAACGGAGTTGGTCGGGAACACCCATAGCATACACACCACAGGACTTTTCTGCAAACTTTCCCAAAACTTTTTGCAACATCACGTGGTTTTTCTGCTCTTTACCGCCACCCTTTGGTCAACTTCTGCTATTGTTGGTTGATTTTAACATTAGTTGTTTTGTCCATCAGACAAAAGTCCGATGGTTTTCTGTGCACACGGTCGGACTTTGCTCCATCTGACTTTTGTTGGCCAAAAGTTTGTCCGTTTGCAGACCCAACTTTTGTCCGATGAAAACAAGAAAAAAGCAAAAAAAGTTTGTCCGATGGAGTGTACACACGGTTGGATTGTTGGTCCAACTTGCTCAAAATGAAGTTTGTTGGCCAAAAGTCCGACCGTGTGTACGGGGCTTTATAATGTGTGTATCTCCTATATGTAGCGGACCCCCCAAAATTGGGGTCGCTATGCTTTTAAATTTAAGGGTAGCCTGAGCAATAGTTTAGCTCAGGTTCTTAAATTTTGCTTAGTATGGACTCTGCTCTGCTGTAATGTTGCCTGGAGTATAGTTCCCCTTGACCTGCAGGTGGCACTGTTGCCCAGGTCTTGAGGAGAACCACAGGTGGCATTGTGGTGTGATTGGGTGTCCTCTCTCGGCTACCGTGCAGTGGGTGGGTTCTCCCTGCTGTGCATGCCGGGAGAGGGAACATAAAGGGCAGACGCCATGATCTGGTGTGGTGTCTGTGGGGGGATTCCAAGGAAGACCCCCTGGTGGCGAAGTCATGCCCTTTTGGCCCTGCTGGCCGGCGGGTGCGTGAATTGGTCGAGGAGTCTCGGGCACCTTTAGCCCGAGGCTACGGAGTTCCAGGTAGGCCCAGTACCTTCAACTGGGTCTACAATACCAACCACTGGAGTACCAGGGAACCCGAGGGAGGGTGGCCTGCTCTGTTTCAGAGGAAACTGGTGGAGGACCTGTCCGATGGATCGGTGAAGGAAGTCTCGGAGAGGCCTGGTTGCCTATCAGAGGGAAGGATTCGTGAGTTGCAAGATAGCTCCTGTAGTGTGTCCCATTGGCACCTATGGTCTCTAATAATCTACACGGGTTTCAACGTTCTAATTCAGTAACCAAGAGATTCTGTGGCAGAGGATCTTCTAACTCGTTCGTGAAGGGGACTAAATCAAAGTGACTGTTCGTGCTTCACTCTGGCTGCTAGAACTGTGAGAGGGATCTATCCGGGTGAGCAATACCCACTCAGGCTTGAGTGGAGAATAGGGTGCCGCGTGCCTGAACCTATCTCCCTACTAGACTCTATTGCTGTCTTCCACCTTTCTCCCAAAGTTCTTTTCAAGCAAAAGAAAATAAACTGTTGGAGTTTAATTGCTGTCTGGACATTGGCCTTTTTCCGGGGAAGAATAGACTTTTCTCTACATTCTAGGGACGAGAACCAAGTCAGAGGGAGGTAACTCGCTGCAAGACCCAAAATTGCAAGAACACCGCTCAACCTTTTATACTAGGAGGACACGGCCATGTGGCACGGTGTGCCTTACCCTGCAAGTGAAGGTAGGCAGGAAAAAGGGTCTGTGTGCTACATATATAATATATATAATTTTTTTTTTCAGAGGTTGCCATCTAGTGACTGCTGATGGTATTACAGTAGAGGGCATTGCCTCCCTGGTAATGGTTTTGTTTAATTGATTTACACTTCTGTAATACCATCCCTTCCCCCATAGAAGTACAATGTTACTATGGTAACATAATTTATATTGCTCTAGTCAGTGTGTCTTTTTAACCACTTCAGCTAAAGGACCAGGCTCCTTTTTGCGATTCGGCACTGCGTCGCTTTAACTGACAATTGTGCGGTCGTGCGACGTGGCTCCCAAACAAAAAATTTACTCCCCCCCCCCCTCTCTCCCCACAAATAGAGCTTTCTTTTGGTGGTATTTGATCACCTCTGCGGTTTTTATTTTTTTGCGCTATAAACAAAAGTAGAGCGTCAATTTTGAAAAAAATGCAATATTTTTTACTTTTTGCTATAAATATCCCCAAAAAATATATAAAAAAAATATTTTTTTTTCCTCAGTTTAGGCCGATACGTATTCTAGATATTTTTAGTAAAAAAAAATAGCAATAAGCGTTTGATTGGTTTGCGCAAAAGTTATAGCGTCTACAAAATAGGGGATAGTTTTATGGCATTTTTAATAATAATTTTATTTGTTTACTAGTAATGGCGGCGATCTGCGATTTTTATCGTGACTGCAACATTATGGCGGACACTTTTGACACATTTTTGGGACCATTGTAATTTTTACAGCGATCAGTGCTATAAATATGCACTGATTACTGTGAAAATGACACTGGCAGGGAAGGTATTAACCTCTAGGTGGCGCTGTAGGGGTTAAGTGTGATTCTAACTGTAGGGGGCGTGGCTTGGCGTGTGACGTCACTGATCGTCTGTTCCCTATGACAGGGAACAGACGATCACTGACATGCCACTATGAGTTTCACCCATAAAATTGACTTTACAGAAATAAACATTATAATCATTCAGCAACAATAATTGGACTTTTATTTATTTTATTTTTTATTTATTTTTTAACTCGCTCCTTCACTGTTGCTATGGGGTCTCCTGTATTCTGCCTCTTCAGCACCGCAGTGATTTATGTAATTTCCCTCTGCGCCTGTGCTCGCTAAGGCTCCTGGGAGATGTCATTCTTTCCCAGGAGTCGGCGGGCAGCGCTGTGGGCTCTCATTGATGCAACGTGTGCTTACTGCGCATGCACGAGTACGGAACGGTGCATACTGGTTATTCAGCAGCACCGTAAACCCGGAAGTTTATGCTTGTGGGCATGCCCGAGTGGGGGGGGGGGGGGTGTAGTTTTTTAATAAAATCGTAACAAAAGCGGCGCTAGTTACCAGCCTAACGAATGCAAAATTTGCATATTATGATAGTGACAGATGGATTAAAAAAAAAGAAAAAAATCCTATATGTGGTTGGAACTCCACTTTAAGGCTGGATTCACACCTATGCAGTTTTTGTGCATTTTGCAGATTTGCCCTACAGAACGTGTTCCATAGGAAACCATATTAAATGGACTGTAGTGCAAATCTGCAAAAAGCACTAAAACTACATAGGTGTGAATCCAGCCCAAGTCCTTAATTTTCCGAAAAATTGTGACAAAAAAAATGGGGTCACCGTTCATCTCTTTTTATCGGATAGTAGCGGGCGTCAGCGGGCACGTCACCTGATCGGAAAGCCCGTTTGAAAAGGGCCAAAGTGCATTTTTTTTGTTTTTTTGTCACCCCCTTTTTACATTTAACAAAAAAGAAAAAGCCATGGGGTGATTTAAATACCACCAAAAGAAAGCTCTATTTGTGTGAGAAAAATGATAAAAAGTTAATGAGTACAGTGTAGCATGACCGTGCAATTGTCATTCAAAGTGTGACGGAGCTGAAAATTTTGGCCTGGGCAGGAAGGGGGTGAAAGTGTCCAGTATTGAAGTGGTTAACGTGACACTAAAGGTTCTTGTGTGTTTGTTATTTTAAAAAAAATGTCATACTTGCCTCCACTGTGCAGAGTGGCCCTGATCATCCTCTTCTGGGGTCCCACGATGGCTCTCGCAGCTCTTCCCACGCATTAGATAACCCCCCCCCCTCTGGGAAGCGCTCTCCCGAGGGGGTTACCTTGCGGGTGTGCGCCTGTGTCATACACTCGGCGTCCATAGACGCCGAGTGTATGACTCGGCCCCGCGCCATTGGATTTGCTTGACAGCAGTGGGAGCCAATGGCTGCGCTGCTATCGATCTATCCAATCAAAGCCGGGACTCTGTGGAGAAGGATGGTGGACGCGCCTGCGGAAACTTGGGGCTCAGGCAAGTAAAACATTGCCAGGTGTTTTTTCACCTTTTAATGCTTCGGAAGCATTAAGGTGAAAAAAAAACCACAAAGGTTTACAACCCCTGTAAGGAGAACGGCTCCAGGACACGCTTCCCCCTTTGCATAGTTCACATAGGGAAGCACTGATGTGGTTACACTTTCCTCAGTTGGTACCTGTGATGGAGTCCTTTTAATGACCCTCCCACAGGCATTGATTGGCAGCTATGCAAAGAGCTGCTTTAGGTCAAATGTCATTCTCCGCCCACAAGGTCCCAACCTTACCAATGAATGATGGGAATTTTAGTTCTCCGGTAAATGTGTTGGATTCTCCTCCAGGTAACTGACCACACTATGCAATTCTCGGGTGAACCGACATCACAAAAATAGGTTTGGTCTTGAAGAAAATAAGAGATGCATAGGAATACATTTATGGTGCATTGGGAGGGGAGAGGGTACTCTTAAGGGAGGAGTAGGTTTTGGTTCTGGAATTCAACTGTACAGACCCTCCAATGCAGAAAAATACCTGTCTATCCGCAAGAAATACTCTGCTCCTAATTTCATGTTGGGGGCTGGCAACAGCTCTTCTTCTTTTTTTTTTGGAATGTAATTAAAGAATTGGTATCAGCCCTGCTCAATTGTGTTTTTTGTTGAACTACTAAATCACTTGTCCTCTCCACAGCATGGGGCCTGATTGTTCTGTAATTCAAGCTAAGAAAAGCCAGAATTCTCTTCCGTTGACAGATGAAAAACGGACATGCATGTATCTCTATGGGGTAGCGGACGTTCCTTAAAAAATACCGGAACAGACAAGAAAACTGATGTTTACATCTGATCCGCCGACATCCGTTTTTTAAACTTTTTTTTTTTTTTTTCACCCTTTATTAAATACACTGTATATAGCTGGTTGCTAAGGAGGGGGCCGGGAAGCCGGCCGCCACCTCCTTAACAACCGATGAGTCGTCATCTGTCAGTTCCCCGCTGACAGCTGAATGTAAAAAAAATTCCGGGGGAAAAAAAATGGCGAAAAACAGTGTTTCATTCTCACCTATGCGATCTGTTTCCTAAGCCAGTTCACACTACGATCTGTGAACCGTTCTGGGGAGGTTGGCTCTCCTGCGCATGTTAAACTGTCGCCGGCCACCCGCGATCGTGGTGAGGAGAGGCAGAATGGGGATCTGCCTATGTAAACAAGGTGCATCCCCGTTCTGTCAAGGGACAACTCTGAGATCTGCGGTTCCTAGTGATCGGGAACAGCGATCTTTGTTGTCCCAGGCAGCCCATCCCCCACACAGTTAGACCACACCCAGGGAACACAGGTAACCCCTTGATTGCCCCCTAGTGTTAACTCCTTTTTTTGCCAGTGTCATTTATACTTTGATCATTTAATTATTTTTTTTTATCCCCGTTGACTGTCATGGTATGTATGACCTATCCCCTCGGCTTTTATGGTATGCACGACCTATCCCCCTTTTGGCTGTCATGGTATCTCCCATGCAGGGCCGTTTGAAGGCATTTGGGGGCCCCAAGCAACAATTCAATTTTAAAGTTGAGGGGGGTCGACATTGACACTGAGGGGGGGCGATTGCATAGTATTACAGTGGAAATGCAGGGGGCAGGAAATGTCTTGCCTCCTCCACCTGTGCTGCCTCCTCGAGACCTCTGGCTGTGCTGCCCTCTGCTGGGGCCCCAGGACAAGTCGGGGCCCCAAGCATCTGCTTGGTTTGCCTGTCCTGTTCTGACGGCCCTGCTCCCATGCTCTTCTTGGCTGTCATGGTATGTATGGCCTATCCCCCTCTTGGCTTTCGTGTCACCTACTGCCCTCTTTCCTGTTACAATGTCACCTATCCCCCTTTCAGCAGTCACTGATAGGTAGAGCCCTTACAGGTAGAGCTTCGCTCCCTACTATAAGCTGGCACTTGCCATTTTGGGGTAGGTTTAGTTTTACTAATGGAATCGGCCTTACAGTAGCAGCAGCGGAGTCTATATAAGCCGTACTATATGTCACTTGTTGCTCTCCTGTTCCCCCGATGACGCTGTTTGACAGCGAAACACATTGGGATTAAATTGTAACATTATTACGCATACCAGGTAGATGCCGGCAAGGGACTATTTGTTGCTACATGCTGTATCTGCTTTTATCTCTGTATGTACAGTGTGTCAAGGTAATTTAGTCAGCCACCAATTGTGCAAGTTCTCCCACTTAAAAAGATGAGAGAGGCCTGTAATTGTCATCATAGGTATACCTCAACTATGAGAGACAAAATGTGGAAACAAATCCAGACAATCACATTGTCTGATTTGGAAAGAATTTATTTGCAAATTATGGTGGAAAATAAGTATTTGGTGAATATCAAAAGTTCATCTCAATACTTTGTTATATATCCTTTGTTGGCAATGACAGAGGTCAAACGTGTTCTGTAAGTCTTCACAAGGTTGTCACACATGGTTGCTGGTATGTTGGCCCATTCCTCCATGCAGATCTCCTCTAGAGCAGTGATGTTTTGGGGCTGTCGCTGGGCAACACGGACTTTCAACTCCCGCCAAAGGTTTTCTATGAGGTTGAGATCTGGACACTGGCTAAGCCACTCCAGGACCTTGAAATGCTTCTTACGAAGCCACTCCTTCATTGCCCGGGCGGTGTGTTTGGGATCATTGTCATGCTGAAAGACCCAGCCACGTTTCATCTTCAATGCCCTTGGTGATGGGAGGAGGTTTACACTCAAAATCTCACGATACATGGCCCCATTCATTCTTTCATGTACACGGATCAGTCTTCCTGTTCCCTTTGCAGAGAAACAGCCCCATGCTTCACAGTAGGTATGGTGTTCTTTGGTTGCAACTCAGCATTCTCTCTCCTCCAAACACGACGAGTTGTGTTTCTACCAAACAGTTCTACTTTGGTTTCATCTGACCATATGACATTCTCCCAATCCTCTTCTGGATCATCCAAATGCTCTCTAGCAAACCTCAGACGGGCCCGGACATGTACTGGCTTAAGAAGGGGGCCACGTCTGGCACTGCAGGATCTGAGTCCCTGGCGGCGTAGTGCGTTACTGATGGTAGCCTTTGTTACGTTGGTCCCAGCTCTCTGCAGGTCATTCACTAGGTCCCCCCTGTGTGGTTCTGGGATTTTTGCTCACCGTTCTTGTGATAATTTTAACCTCAGGGGGTGAGATCTTGCGTGGAGCCCCAGATAAAGGGAGATTATCAGTGGTCTTTGTATGTCTTCCATTTTCTAATTATTGCTCCCACAGTTGATTTCTTCACACCAAGCTGCTTGCCTATTGCAGATTCAGTCTTCCCCGCCTGGTGCAGATCTACAATTTTGTTTCTGGTGTCCTTCGACAGCTCTTTGGTCTTCACCATAGTGGAGCTTGGAGTGTGACTGTTTGAGGTTGTGGACAGGTGTCTTTTATACTGATAACAAGTTCAAACAGGTGCCATTAGTACAGGTAATGAGCGGAGGACAGATGAGCCTCTTAAAGAAGAAGATACAGGTCTGTGAGAGCCAGAAATCTTGCTTGTTTGTAGGGGACCAAATACTTATTTTCCACCATAATTTGCAAATAAATTATTTCCATATCAGACAATGTGATTGTCTGGATTTGTTTCCACATTTTGTCTCTCATAGTTGAGGTATACCTATGATGACAATTACAGGCCTCTCTCATCTTTTTAAGTGGGAGAACTTGCACAATTGGTGGCTGACTAAATACTTTTTTGCCCCACTGTATATGCCTTTTTTTTTTTTTTTTATAATAAATTATTTGGCGGTTTTACTGTGTGCGCAGACTCTGTTCTCCTCTGAGTATGGATGCTGTCTGGTCCAATCTTGGAACCTGAGGTTGGCGAAGTACTTTCCCCATGGATGGATGCCTGGTCATTGATGAACATGCGTGTTTGATCTCTGTTATGAGGATCCAGCTCATTTGGTAAGAGGCCATTGTCTGTGGTGAAGGGCGCGTGGAGTGTTTGGTTGGCTTTTCAAAATGCCTACACTGGGGAATCGGTGGATGGCTGATTGGTTCTCTGACTCTTTGAGATTTATTTTTTGAACTCTGTGTTTCATGAATTGTGCTGAAGAGTATCATAGAAAGCTGAATATCTTTTCACATAACCACTTGCCACCAATCCACGTACCCAGTAGGTCATTGAACTTCAAGTGGTTATACCGGGATGATGTCGACAACTTCAGGCGTCATCCTAGTACTGTTTTTTTAAGAGTCACCGGAAGACCTGAGCTACCAGCTGGCACATTCGCCAGCTAGTCGGACACCCAAATAAAGCCGGGAACAGGATCGACTTTGACTTTGTCTCCGCTATGGTAACCTGGAAGCGATGACATCACTTCCATTTTACACGGATGTCCACGGCACCATTTAAAAAAAAATCTAAAGTATTCAAAAACGCAGATCTTGGAGTTTTTAAATGCTTTAATCAGGCAGAGGAGGGATTTTGGGTCTTATAGACCCCAGATCCCTCCATAAAGAGTACCTGTCACTGGCCTATACCTGTCACAAGGATGTTTACATTCCTTGTGATAGGAATAAAAGTGATAAAAAAAAATAATAAGGCAACAGTGTGAAAAAAATAAAAATTTAAGTGCCCCTGTCCCCCATGCTAGCGCGCACGTTGGTCCCACGAGCACGCAAACTGCAAACATCAGATCATGGGCAGCAATTCTAGCACCAGACCGCCTCTGTGAGTCTTAAGTGGCAACCTGTGAAGACTTGCAAAGCATCGCCAATGGATAGTAAAATGTGCAGTTGCACGGGCGTGTGCAATTTTAAAGCGTGACGTGTTTGGTACCTATTTACTAGGCGCAACATCATCTTTTATATTTTACAAAAAAATTGGGTTATGTTTTGTGGGGTTTATTTTTTATTTGCATTAAAATTCAAAAAGGTGTATTTTTTCCCCAAAATTGCATTTGAAAAACCGCTGTGCAAATACCTTGTGATGTAAAAAATTGCAGAACCCACCAATTTATTCTCTAGGGCCTCTGCTTTAAAAAATATATATAATGTTTGGGGGCTCCAAATAATTTTCTAGCAAAAAAAAAACAAATTGTTACAAAAAAGTGCCAGAAAAAGCCTGCTCTGGAAGTGGATAATCTGTTTCTTTGGACTTTCTATGGATTGATGAGCACCTATTATTATATGTGTATGTATTTTTCTTTACTCCTCGCTGCAGGAAACCACACGGAGAACTGATCCCACCACACGATAAACAAGGCTTCAGTGAGGAACAAAACACAATCACTAAAATCACAAACTTTAACATGTCAATGCAACTGCAAATGTTTTCAATGTCTTAAAACCTGCTGATTTCATTAAAATTTTTATAATTTTTTCCCCACAAATAGAGATTTCTTTTGGTGGTATTTGATCACCTCTGCGACTTTCATTTTTTGCTAAACAAATAAAAAGACCAAAAATTTTGGAAAAATTTTTTTTTGTTTCATTTACAAAACTTTGTAAATAAGTAAGTTTTTTTTTCTCCTTCACTGATGGGCACTAATATGTGGCACGGATGGGCAACGATAGGTGGCACTGATGTACTGTAATGTATTGTACTGATGGATGCCAATCAGTGCCAAACAGTAATGCCTGCCAATTGGTGATGTCCATTGCGGGTACTGATTGGCATCCCTGGTGGTCTAGGGTGGCATACCTGGTGGTGACATCCCTGGTTGTCCTTGTGGCGTCCCTGCTGGTCCAGTGTGGGCATTCTCGGGGGGGGGGGCTGCGCTGATAATCGATCAGCACAGACCCCCCCTGTCAGAGGAGCAGCCGATCGGCTCTCCTCTACTCGCGTCTGACAGACGCGAGTGAGGAAAATCCAATCACCGGCTCTTCGTGTTTACATCATGATCAGCCGTGATTGGACACAGCTGATCATGTGGTAAAGAGTCTCCGTCAGAGACTCTTTACCTAGATCGGTGTTGCGGGGTGTCAGACTGACCCCCTGCAACAACGATCGCCGGGGGGCGTGCAGCGGCTCAATATCCTGATCACGTCATATGACGTCCGGTCAGGATATTGAAACCACTTTGCCGCCGTCATTTTGTAATAGGGTGGGCGGCAAGTGGTTAAAGAGGTGTTCCAGCCTGTCAAGAAAAAAAAAGTCAGCAGCTACAAATACTGCAGCTGCTGACTTTTAATATATGGACACTTACCTGGCCAGGGAGCCCCCGATGTTGGAGGGAGGAGGAGGGGCTTGAAATTTCGTAGATCTCAGCGATCTTACCCAGAAGTGGGAGCGGGTACTTGGTTTTGACAGGTATCCGCTCCCCTCCAAAAAGTGTCAAATATGGCAGTGGAGTGGGGGGAGGGTGTCAGCAAGCAGAGCTTCCCCTTTTGGCTTTAATCGGGCTCCTTTGATGTCACTCTGTCATCTGATTTCTAATGGAGACTGGATGCCTGCCAATCAGTAACGCCGAACTGAATCGCCTCTAGGCGCTTTTTGCAGCCAGTGCGGTCATTTACCCCGTAGGATCTCGACACGCTTGGGACACACAGTCGTATACACATATATATACTGGGCTAATTTGGACAAGATCCAATTAACCTACCAGCATGTTTTTGGAGTGTGGGAGGAAACCCACACAGACAAAAGGGAGAACATGCAAACTCCAGGCAGATGGTCGGGATTCGAACCAGCGACTCTTTTGCTGCTAGGTGAAAGTGCTAACCCCTACACCACTGTGCTGCCCTGTGGAGACAGGATTCACTATTGGTCAGCATCTGGTGGGGTTTGAAGCTCCAAAATGCTGTAGGAGAAAAGAAAAAACAATTATTCTCTATGGAGATGGTTCACATCTTTACTACAAATTGCCTGAAGCTCAAAGTTCTGGAGCTTTTTTTTGTAGCTCAAATTGGGCAGATTTGTGCTTTTTTTTTTTTTTTTTTTTTCTCGTAGAAATGAATGGAGATGAGCGATTTGTGTGTTTTGCGCGACTTTCTGCTCAAATGAAAAATTGTTTAAAAAAAAAAAAACAGTAATAATACAGTGCCTTGCAAAAGTATTCACCCCCTAGGCATTTTTCGTGTTTTGTTGCCTCACAACCTGGAATTAAAATGGATTGTTTGAGGATTTGTATCATTTCATTTACAGAACATGCCCACAACTTTGAAGATGTTTTTTTTTTTTTTATTGTGAAGCAAACAACAAATAGGACACAATAACAGAAAAAGTCAATGTGCATAACTATTCACCCCCCTAAAGTCAATACTTTGTAGAGCCACCTTTTGCAGCTATCACAGCTCCAAGTCACTTTGGATAAGTCTCTATGAGCTTGCCACATCTTACCACTGGGATTTTTGCCCATTCCTCCTTGCAAAACTGCTCCAGCTCCTTCAAGTTGGATGGTTTGTGCTTGTGAACAGCAATCTTTAAATCTGATCACAGATTTTCTATTGGATTGAGGTCTGGGCTTTGTCTAGGCCAGTGATGGCGAACCTTGGCACTCCAGATGATTTGGAACTACATTTCCCATGATGCTCAACTACACTGAATAGTGCATGAGCATCATGGGAAATGTAGTTCCAAAACATCTGGGGTGCCAAGGTTCGCCATCACTGGTCTAGGCCATTCCAACACATTTACATGTTTCCCCTTAAAGCACTCAAGTGTTCCTTTAGCAGTGTGTTTGGGGTCATTGTTCTTCTGGAAAGTGAATCTCCGCCCTAGCCTCAAATCACACACAGAGTGGTGCAGGTTTTGCTCAAGAATATCCCTGTATTTAGCACCATCCATCTTTCCCTCAACTCTGACCAGTTTCCCAGTCCCGACTGCTGAAAAACATCCCCACAGCATGATGCTGCCACCACCATGTTTCACAGTGGGGATGGTGTTCTTTGGGTGATGTGATGTGTTGGGTTTTTGCCAGACATAGCGTTTTTTTTGATGGCCAAAAAGTTCAATTTTAGTCTCATCAGACCAGAGCACCTTCCTCCATACATTTTGGGAGTCTCCCACATGCCTTTTTTGCAAACTCAAAACGTGCCATTTTGTTTTTTGCTGAAAGTAATGGCTTTCTTCTGGCCACTCTGCCATAAAGCCCAACTCTATCGAGCCTACGTCTTATTGCCGTCCTATGTACAGATACTCCAGTCTCTGCTGTGGAACTCTGCAGCTCCTCCAGGGTTACCTTAGGTCTCTGTGCTGCCTCTCTGATTAATGCCCTCCTTGCCGGGTCCGTGAGTTTTGGTGTGCGGCCGTGCAGGTTTGCTGTTGTGCTATGTTCTTTCCATTTGGTTATGATAGATTTGGTGGCGCTCCTAGGGATCATCAAAGATTTGGATATTTTTTTATAACCTAACCCTGACTTGTACTTCTCAACAACATTGTCCCTTACTTGTTTGGAGAGTTCCTTGGTCTTCATGGCAGTGTTTGGTTAGTGGTGCCTCTTGCTTAGGTGTTGCAGCCTCTGGGGCCTTTCAGAAAGGTGTGTCTATGTAATGACAGATCATGTGACACTTAGATTGCACACAGGTGGACATCATGTCACTAATTATGTGACTTTTGAAGGTAATTGGTTGCACCAGAGCTTTTTATGGGCTTCATAACAAAGGGGGTGAATACATACGCACATGCCAATTATCAGTTTTTTATTTCTGAAAAATAGTTTTATGTATATGTAGCGCTACCCCCAGTTAAGAGAGCCGCTGATATTGATTTGGGCCCTGTAGTGCACCGCTGTCAACCCCCGGCAATCGGCTCTAACCTCCCGTGGCACAGCTGGTGATAGAGAGATAGGACTGCGTGATCGCAACTGTTGGTGACGCAGTCCTATAACAAACATACACAGAATATACTTTAAAACTCCTATTAAAGTAAGCGGAACTGACACCAAATGTACTTTACCCAGATATTTTACTGGGGCTAATGGGCAAGTAATAAACAACAGTATAACAAGTTGCAGATCCCTGCAATAAACAGTAATAAAGATAAACAGAGTAATCAGAATAATTAAGTATTGCTATGCAACTCTAGCGCTGCCCTTTTACAGCTACTTCCCCTCATGGGTAGACTAACACCCAGCAATGTCTACCTATGCAGTCAGGCCTGACTGATCTAAATGGAAGTTCAGTGAAACAATATTCGCTAGCAATCTCTCGGTGGTGCACTTGAAGAACAACTTTGTAATCCCAACGAATAGTAAAGATAAAGTATCTGTCTTTAAACAGCTCTCACCACCTGGACAAGTCCAAGTCCGTTTCCTCCATCGATTCGTCTAGGAACAGGAATCCACCGACATCCAAGTCTTCAATCCTTCTGGTGTACTGCAGCAAGGAGGATTAGATGTCTCTAAGGCTCTGCTAGGCTGGCAGAGGGCTCTTTGGAAAGGAGCACACGGCCCGGGCTTCAAGCCTTGTGCACACAGCAGTTCAGCACAGACATCCTCTTGCTAGGAGAGGGGGGTCCAAAGAGGCCGACCAAAACTCCACCTCCCCTTTATAAAGTCTGCCCCAGCAGTCTCTGTTCTGGAGCAATGCACCCTGGGTGCTGCAAGATGTACTGGGAGATGTAGTCTCTCTCTCCTCTGCTTTCACTTCCATAATGTCTCTTTACTTCCTCCCGACTCACCTCTCAGCTGGAACTTCTTGTCTCTCTGCATTAAAGGGGAACACCCCGCTACACACTCCCCCCACTTGAACTCTTTGGTCCCCAAAGATAAACTTCAACAAATACTGTTTACCATTTTGGACAATGTCGAGCATGATGTTGGCATAGGGAATTCCCACCAAAACTTTGGGATGGATCTCTCTTGCCCACAGGTCACACTACCATGAGTGGCCTGCCTAACTGTGCCAGAGAGTGAGCTGGGGTTGCCCTCCACCAAATGGACGGTGGAAGGATCAGGTTGTTCAACACTTCTCCTAGCCGTTACAACAGAGTCCTCTGAGCTCGTCCCCATTTGGGGGTAAGTTCGTTTCTTGGGAGGCCTGATGACTCTGCGAGCCCTCTGCTCTCTTGGTGCTTCTGACTCTGGCACCACAGGCTCTTCTTCAGGAGTAAGTTCAGGTAACATTGCTGGTTCTGGAACCTCTGATTCAGAAGTCGACTGACGTATGGAATCTCTAGAGTCCTCCTCTGCGCAAGTGTCAGGAACATCTTCCCAGTAATCAGCTGAGGGACTGAAGGGTATGAATTCAGTAGCCTCCGGATTCAGCGTTGCATCTGGGGTATCCCCTCCATTTGGGAGATCTATGGCGGACGTTCCCAGAGTCGAGGGAGGCCACAGCCAGTCCAGTTCTCCACCTTCTTCTGTACTCAATTGGGAGGCCTCCCCATCTTTGGCTCGAGAGGTCTGGGACCGAGTGTTCGGCCTAGGAATATCCAGGATAGAGGCCGGTTCAGGGGAGTCTCTCACGGGAGGTATTCTGACTGCCTCAGCAAGTGGGAGCAGGTGGTTCCGATGCCACGTCTTCAGTGGACCCACCTTTCCTTCTGGCTTTAGTTTGTAGACAGGCAAACCGGGCAACTTCCTACAGACAACATAGGGCTCAGATCTCCACCTGTCGGCAAGCTTGTGTTTTCCAGGGACCCCCAGATTGCGTAGCAGTACTCGGTCCCCGGGCTGCAGATCTTGCACTCGAACCTTCAGATCAAAATTTCTCTTGTTGCGGGCCCCCCTTTGATCCGAAGCCGCCTGGGCTTGTTCATAGGCCACCTGCAAGCTACGTCTAAGTCTGTCCACGTATCCCTTGTGGGATGTAGCTGAGGTATTGTCTATAGAAGTGCCAAAGGCCAGGTCCACAGGTAGCCTTGCTTCTCTCCCAAACATAAGTCGATAAGGGGAGTAGCCAGTGGCGTCACTTGTGGTACAGTTATAGGCATGTACTAGGGCTGATATGTGCTGACTCCAGTGTTGCTTCTTCTCTGTTTCTAAGGTTCCCAACATGTTGAGCAGGGTCCGGTTAAATCTCTCCGGCTGAGCATCTCCTTGTGGGTGGTAAGGCGTGGTTCTGGTCTTCTTTATTCCTAATGAATCCAAAAGTCTTCGGATCAACCGACTCTCAAAGTCCCTTCCTTGATCTGAGTGGAGTCTCTGTGGTAGTCCGTAATGGACAAAATACTTCTCCATAAGTATCTTGGCCACGGTGGATGCCTTCTGGTCTTTGGTTGGGAAAGCTTGAGCATAGCGGGTGAAATGGTCGGTTATTACCAGAACATTCCCCAATCCACTCAGGTCGGGTTCGAGGCAGAGAAAGTCAATGCATACCAGATCCATTGGGCCTTGACTCTGTAAGTGGCCCATTGGGGCAGCTTGATGGGGTAGGGTCTTTCTCTGAATGCATCGTGCACAGGAATGGCAATACTCCTCTACTTCTGCCCTCATGCAGGGCCAATAGAACCGATTTCTGACAAGCTGGAAGGTCCTTTCTGCCCCTAGGTGACGATGATGGTCATGCAGGGCAATTAGTACAGTCTCTCGGTGCTTCTCTGGAAGAAATAACTGCCACTTATCTTCTGAGTCATCAGAGGGGCCCCTTCGGTAGACCACTCCCTGATGTACCTGTAGCCTGTCCAATTCCTTCCTCAACAGGCGAGCCTCCTTTGAGGGGTGATGTAGGAATTTGTTGGGATCCTGATTCTCCAGGGCTTCGAGGACCAATCTCCCCATGGGGTCTTCCAATTGGTCACACCTCAACTCCTTCTTGGACAGTCTCGGTAGGTTATCTTCCTCCAGTTGAGTTACCCCACAATAGTGTTTGGGGACTCCTACCATGGTAACCCCTATTTCTTCTGCTCTGGAGCCTCCTCTGGCTTGGAATTCAGCCCCTTGACAAAGGGCCCGCACCCCGTCCGGTGCCACTTGGGTCCAATCTTCCCAGTCATTTGTCGTGGCATGAGACCTCCGGGACAGGGCATCTGCATCCCTATTTCCGGCTCCTGGTCTGCACTTCAGACTGAAGTTGAATCCAGACAATGCGGCCAACCACCTGTGTCCGGTGGCATCTAGTTTCGCGGTGGTGAAAAGGTAGGTCAGGGGGTTGTTGTCTGTCTTCACAGTAAACTCTGCCCCATACAAGTAGTCTTTTAGCTTGTCTACTACCGCCCATTTGAGGGCCAGGAATTCCAGCTTATGAGTGGGGTAATTCTTTTCTGAGGGGGTCAGGCTCCTGCTCACATAGGCCACTGGTCGCAGTTGTCCTTCATGTTCTTGGTAGAGTACACCACCTAGACCCTCATGGCTGGCATCCACATGTAATTCATAAGGTCTGGTAGGGTCGACGTAGGCCAGGACTGGGGCAGTGGTTAAGCTCCTCTTCAGAGCATGAAAGGCCTCTTCACACCTTGGGTTCCACTGATCTTGAACTGACTCACCAGGCCTCCTGGGCCCTGAGTCATCCTCTTCCCCTTCTGCCTTTAGCAATTCATTCAACGGGCGGGCAATCCGAGCAAACCCCTCCACAAACCTCCTATAATAGGAGCAGAACCCCAGGAAGGATCTGAGCTCTGTTACTGTGGTGGGTCGTGGCCAGGAAGTGACTGCTTCCAACTTCTCAGGATCTGTGGCCACCCCTTCTTCAGACACTATGTGCCCCAGATAGTTCACAGAAGACTGGTAGAACCGACACTTCTCGGGGGAAAGCTTAAGTCCCTCTTCGCTGAGTCTTCTCAATACTTTCTCAAACCTGGCTTCATGTTCTTCCAAGGTTCTTCCAAAGACAATGACATCGTCCAAGTACACAAGGACTTCTATAAGATTCATGTCTCCAACAGTCTTCTCCATAAGGCGTTGAAAGGTAGCAGGAGCTCCAGACAGACCCTGAGGCATCCTATTGAATTCGAAGAATCCCACCGGGGTTATGAAGGCTGTCTTCTCCCTGTCTTCTGGGTGCATAGGGATTTGATAGTACCCACTCTTGAGGTCCATCACACTGAACCATTTGGCTCCAGACAAACTTTGTAGGGCATCTTCTATCCTTGGCGTGGTGTATTGGTCAGGGATGGTTCTCCTGTTGAGAGTCCTGTAATCGATACAAAGCCTCAACGACCCATTCTTCTTTCTGACCACCACGATTGGGGAGGCATAGGGACTTCTAGACTCCCGGATCACACCAGTCTTCTTTAGTTCTACAAGTTGTTCCCTCAGATCCTCCAGATCTGCCAGGGGGACCCGCCTGACCCTCTCTCGGAAGGGCTTATCTTCTTGGAGGCGGATCCGATGGGTGGCACTTCTTGCACACCCCACATCGAATTCATCTTCGGAAAAGATCTTCTCCCACCTGGTCAGCTGGGCCTTGGCTCTTTCTTTCCAAGCCCTGGGTAGGTTTGGGTTTTCCACGGACAGTTTCTCCCAAACATCTCCTCCGTCACCCGTCCCCTTGACTTCGGACCAAGTGACCGGGGCAGCAGGGCTCACCTGACCAAGCAACACTCTGGCAGGGATCTCCATGGGTCCTCCCGTAGTGTTCCTAACACTCACCGGAACTCTGCCATGGGCCTTCTTCAGGGCCTTGAACGGAATCACTTCTGGTATCACTTCCAGGCCTGAGGACTCTTCCCTTGGGTCTGATTCCAGCATGACAAAGGGGCCAGGTTGTTCCCACGAAAGCTTCACATTGGCCCTAAGACAGGTTACTTCTCCGGGCTGTAGCACTACTCCTTCTCTGCCAAGTCTCCACACCTTCCCTATCCCCTCTCCCGGGGTCTTCTGCTCTAAGACCAGTTGTTGGTAGGCTGTCTTTAGCATGGGATGGATTTTGGTGGCTGAATGGTTTCTCTCTTTCACTAGAGGGGTCAGGAGTCTCCTGACTAGATCTGTGTTTGTCCCAATGATCAGGGAAATCTTGCTGGCTCCAGGCGGCCGGGGACACACAACTGCCAGGGTGTCAAACACTTCAGCCTTCCCAGCCACGGATGGGTCGAAAGTCATCTTTATGGGCAGGTACCCATCATAAGGGAAACTCTGGGTTCCAAGTCCCCATATCTCCAGCTCTTCTATCTTCTGGATAGGCAGATGACTCAAGTGCCTATCATAGAAGTCCCGGTATAGTAAAGTCACCTGTGCTCCGGTGTCCAAAAGAGCTTTAGTATAGACTCCTTCCACTTGAATGGGCACAGTAGGAGACGGGCCCACCAGTTCCTTTGGGTATGGCCGGACTGGGGTCACCTCTTTTTTTTGGCTTTCGACCCTTGCCCTGCTCCTTTTGGACTTTAATTTTTCCTGAGCCTGGCATGCATTGACTTTCTCCCTCTCAATGGGGGCACAAACCCGCTGAGGGATGTTATTGTTCCTTTTAGGTGGATGTTCCTTCTTTGGGGTGCTGTACTTCCACTGAGGGGTCTTGCCCCCTCCCTCTGGGGTACATCTTGGTGGGGGTGTACTATACCTCCTCCTAGGAGTTTTGTCTCCTCCATTCTTGGCCTTTTTTTTTTAGTTTGGAGCGCACTGAAGATGATGGGCACCCGGTTGACTCCTTCACCGGGGCCCTTTGGAGTTTCCCGCCGGCTTGCAATTATCTGTTCTCTTCTTCTTTGGGCTGGAGCATACGTTAGCAAAGTGGCCACTCCCTCCGCAGTTATAGCAAATCACCTCTTCTCGGTCCTGTAGGGAGGCCGGTGCTGAGGTGTTCGGGAACAACTCCTTTCTTGGGCTTGGTTTCTCTCGTCTTCTCTGATCTTTCTCCATCAAAGAGGTCAGCATCTCCAACACTTGGGCCATTTGCGATTTCAGAGTGTCAACCTCCGCATCTCTTTCTGGGCTCTTGACCGAATGGACCAACACTGGTACAGGTGTGACATTCGCCTTGGCCACCTGCTGATCTTCCTGCAGCGCCTCTTCGTCCCTAATAATTTTTATTAGATCAGAGTAGGTTAGTGACATTCCTCCTCCTGAGGTTTTCAGGTGCAGCCAGACCGGGTCCGAGCGCCGCGCTCCCCTCATGATCTGCTTCATGCGTGCTTCATCTGCATCTTTGGGCAGCATTCCCTTCTTCAGTACAATCTTGCATAACTGCCTGTTCAGCCTTCTAACATATTCTGACATTTTCTCATTCGGCTGCTGGAGAGTGTGTTCAATTTGATAAATCATCTCTGACACCTTCTCCAGCTGACCAAACTCTTCCTGCAGCATGGCCAGGCAATCTTGAGCTGTACAGTTTTCATTTCCAAACCGGAAACTCTTCACCGCTTCTGCCGCGGCACCTTTCAGACTTTCTAAGACTCGCTGTCTCTTCTGTGCCTCAGGCACCTCCCATGCTTCTACTGCCTGCAATGCCTGTTCCACCCAAGTGTCAAAATCTTCCTCCCCCGCAGGGACGGGGAGCTTCCCTGAGAAGGTGCTAAGCTTCCGGTAACCGGCCTCCACATGCACCGTACTGCTTTTCTGGCACTTAATTACAAGGTCTCCTAGAGCATTCAACAATTCAGGCCCTATAGCGGCCAGCGGTGATCCCGGGCTTAATAGTTCCTTAAGCTTTTCTGCTTTAGGGGATAGTGGTGGAGATAATTGTGGGAGTGATGGCTTTGGTGTCTGAAACCATTCTTCCTTCACTGGCAGCGTATGTATCAAGTGATAGATCTGATTATCTATGGCTTGTATACTCTGACTTTTAAAATGCTCTGGGATTTCGTTTTTCCATTCTACCAGTGCGTATGTAAACGAGATCACTGGATCTGGCCTAAAATCCATCACCCATGCTTTGTGGCTCGGAGACAGTAACAATACGAGCTGTTTTATCTCCTCTTCCTTCCATCTTTCCCCCGGGAGTACAATGACTACCGCCGCGGTTGGATCGGCACCAATCGCTGCGCACCACTGTGACATTGCCAGCGGGTCCATGCTGGTACTTCTGACTGGCTTGATTGCAGCGTGCAACGTACAAGGATCCCGGACTCGAGCCCCCACGTGTAGCGCTACCCCCAGTTAAGAGAGCCGCTGATATTGATTTGGGCCCTGTAGTGCACTGCTGTCAACCCCTGGCAATCGGCTCTAACCTCCCGTGGCACAGCTGGTGATAGAGGGATAGGACCGCGTGACCGCAACTGTTGGTGACGCAGTCCTATAACAAACATACACAGAATATACTTTAAAACTCCTATTAAAGTAAGCGGAACTGACACCAAATGTACTTTACCCAGATATTTTACTGGGGCTAATGGGCAAGTAATAAACAACAGTATAACAAGTTGCAGATCCCTGCAATAAACAGTAATAAAGATAAACAGAGTAATCAGAATAATTAAGTATTGCTATGCAACTCTAGCGCTGCCCTTTTACAGCTACTTCCCCTCATGGGTAGACTAACACCCAGCAATGTCTACCTATGCAGTCAGGCCTGACTGATCTAAATGGAAGTTCAGTGAAACAATATTCGCTAGCAATCTCTCGGTGGTGCACTTGAAGAACAACTTTGTAATCCCAACGAATAGTAAAGATAAAGTATCTGTCTTTAAACAGCTCTCACCACCTGGACAAGTCCAAGTCCGTTTCCTCCATCGATTCGTCTAGGAACAGGAATCCACCGACATCCAAGTCTTCAATCCTTCTGGTGTACTGCAGCAAGGAGGATTAGATGTCTCTAAGGCTCTGCTAGGCTGGCAGAGGGCTCTTTGGAAAGGAGCACACGGCCCGGGCTTCAGGCCTTGTGCACACAGCAGTTCAGCACAGACATCCTCTTGCTAGGAGAGGGGGGTCCAAAGAGAGCGACCAAAACTCCGCCTCCCCTTTATAAAGTCTGCCCCAGCAGTCTCTGTTCTGGAGCAATGCACCCTGGGTGTTGCAAGATGTACTGGGAGATGTAGTCTCTCTCTCCTCTGCTTTCACTTCCAGTAATGTCTCTTTACTTCCTCCCGACTCACCTCTCACCTGGAACTTCTTGTCTCTCTGCATTAAAGGGGAACACCCCGCTACATATATATTTTTCTAACTTTACTTCACCAACTTAGACTATTGTGTTCTGATCCATCACATCTAATTCAGATTAAAAAAACATTGAAATGTAACAAAATAGGTAAAAAGCCAAGGGGGGTGAATGCTTTTGCAAGGCACTGTAT
This sequence comes from Rana muscosa, assembly GCA_029206835.1. Lineage (NCBI taxonomy): Eukaryota > Metazoa > Chordata > Amphibia > Anura > Ranidae > Rana > Rana muscosa. Next base: position 169,199,843 of record CM055127.1, read on the forward strand.
GTGATTCCAGGAGCCTATGCAGCTTTTGGTTGTGTGCACACATTTCTGCCACAGGCCAGCCCCTGCTGCAGCCTCTCAACTTGTGTCTTGCTACAAAGTTACAAAGTACAGCCTGATCACTGGGAGAGAGGAAATGTTCTCCCCTTCCAGCAATAACTCATGTGCCCTGACTGCTAGGTGTCTCAAAGTTTTAGTGACAGGTGCATGACGACCAGACCGTACAGACGCCGTGCGTCACACTTCCTCTCACGTGGTTTCAGAGATGGTGACGGAAGTTTTTCTTTACACAGAAGTTTTGTGGTTTCGATGCAATTTCCTCTTCCACCACGCTGTACCCTAAACCTTCACTGGAGCGGAGACGAGAGGACCTTTAATAAGGTATGATAATGATTGTACTGCGATTTGATTGTGTGTTCTGCAGCTGTAGTGCGGCACGGACCATGACTCTAAGATGTGTCTGCTGCACCGCAAGGTGTGTATGGTGCAGCCCCATCGAGGAGCTCATAGGGGAGGCTCTGTATACATAGGGATGGATATAGAAAGCTGACATTCAACACAAATCTTCCTAGTTCATGTGTATTCAGTAACAGTGACTGATTCTCCACCAGTGAATGTTTGGTGAAAGTCACATTGACTGCTTAATAAAAATTCCCCATGCTTACCGGTATGATGAATACTCAGCCCAGATTGCAGCATTGGGATGTAATCACAGAGCAGATGTCCATACTGAGGTCCAGGACACAGCTCGCTACAGTCTAAAGCCCCGTACACACGGTCTGACTTTTTGCCAACAAACTTCATTTTGAGCAAGTTTGCCAAAAAATCCGACTGTGTGTACGCTCCATCCGACAAACTTTTTTGGTTTTCATCAGACAAAAGTTCGGTCTGCAAACGGACAAAGTTTTGGCCAACAAAAGTCTGATGGAGCAAAGTCCGACCGTGTGTACAGAAAACCATCGGACTTTTGTCCGATGGACAAAACAAATAATGTTAAAATCAACCAACAATAGCAGAAGTTGACCAAAGGGTGGCGGTAAAGAGCAGAAAAACCATGTGATGTTGGAAAAAGTTTTGGGAAAGTTTGCAGAAAAGTCCTGTGGTGTGTATGCTATGGGTGTGCCCGGCCAACTCCATTCGGACAAAAATCCACGGAAAAGTCAGATGGAAGTCCGACCGTGTGTATGGGGATTAACAGTGTGTGTGTGTGTGTGTGTGTGTGTATGTATACACACTATGTGTATATGCTCAGATTAGGGATGATCAAGTGATTTCCATTAAACCCAATTTGCTATATATATATATATATATATATATATATATATATATTTATTATTATTATTTTTTTATTTTTGAAGGATTTTTTAAAAACAAATTGTGTTATTGAAGTGGATGTTTTTAGGGTAGTTTATTTATTAAATTCAGAACTAGTTTACACTTGTGGTTATGGGAAGGGGGGCAGTAAAAAAAATAAAAATAAAAGGTTAGCCTATGTAAACATCCCTCTGACTATTGGCAGTAGTGGGGGGTATTTAACCACATCAATACTGGGCACTTTCACCCCCTTCCTTCCCAGACCAATTTTCATCTTTCAGCGCTCTCGCACTTTCAATGACAATTGCACGGTCATGCTACGCTGTACCCAAATGACATTTTTATAATTTTGTTCGCACAAATAGAGCTTTCTTTTGGTGATATTTATTCACGACTCCGTTTGTTTTTTTTTTTTCGATATAAGCGGGAAAAGAGCGGAAATTTGGAAAAAAACTATTTTCTTCTTTCTATTTTTAAAGAAATCCAATAAAATCAAATTTTGTCATAAATTCAAGCCAAAATATATTCTGCTTCATGTCTTTGGAAAAAAAATTCCTGTTGAGTGTATAATAATTGGTTTGTGTGATCACGGACATATGTACGCAAATGATCATGTACAGATGTGCGCAAGAAATCACGGACATGTGTGTGCAAATGATCATTGGGACATGTGATTTTACTGTTACATATGTGTGGGACAGGTGTTTTTACTATATGGGGACATGTGGGGGACGTGTGTTTTGGGGGACGTGTGTTTACTGTGTGTGTTTTACATTGTGGGGACACTAGGCTGGTGATCAGTGAGTAAAAACAGCTCATACTCACTGATCACCAGCCGGGCTGCAGCGATCCGCTCTCCTCTCCTCGCCGACAACTTCTGTGTGAGGAGAGTCGATCGCCTAGCAACCGGCTCTGTGTTTACATCACATGACGGCTGTGATTGGACATGGCCGTCATGTGATCAGGAGGGCCAATCACAGAGCCCTCCTGATCTGAGATGCGCCGTGTCCGGGTTACACGAGTGCATCGGGATCGCGCTGCTGCGCGGGAACGCGTCGCGTGCGATCCCTCTCCTTCTGAGGGACGTTAGGAGCGGTGAATACACTGAAATCAATGGGCAGCGCTGCCAAAGTGCCTCGGCAGCAGCGCTTTGTTGGCGCTTTTAACCCTTTTTCTAGTGGGGGTTAAAATCGCCCTACTAGCGTCTGAAAGGCGGCGCTAAAAATGTCAGTAAAGCGCCGCTAAAAACAGCGGCGCTTTACCGCCGACGCCCCAGTGTGAAAGTGCCCTACCACTATTTTATTCTGTAGGGTGTCTGCTTTCATAAAATATATAATATTTGTGGGTTTTGTGTAATCTTTAGGCCTAAAATGATTTTATAAACGTGTGCAAAAAAACGATGACGCAAATACGTCTCTGGCAGCGAAAGGGTTAAAGCACTGCCTATGGACAGTATTGTGTACCAAACTAATTCTTAGTTCATTGTTAAGGTTTACATTTAAATACAATTTTACGTTTTTTCTTTCTAATGCCGCGTACACGCGGTCGGACTTTCCGACAACAAATGTTCGATGTGAGCTTGTTGTCGGAAAATCCGACCGTGTGTAGGCTCCATTGGACATTTGCTGTCGGAATTTCCGACAACAAATGTCTGAGAGCTGGTTCTCAATTTTTCCGACAACCAAAGTTTTGCTCGAAAATTCCGATCGTGTGTATGTAGCCAATTCCGACGCACAAAAATCCTACGCGTGCTCGGAATAAATTTGGCAATAAATCTCGGCTCGTCTCGTCGTAGTGTTGTACGTCACCGCCGTTCTTGGCGATCGGAATTTCCGACAGCATTTGTGTGACCGTGTGTATGCAAGACAAGTTTTAACCAACATCTGTCAGAAAAAAATTCACGGTTTTGTTGTCGGAATGTCCGATCGTGTGTACGCGGCATCAGACGCTTTCCCCAAATTTTTTTACATTTTTATGAAACCTTATTTTTTTCCCATAATGAAAAGTCTCAGTTTCACTCATCGCTGCTGCCTCTGGACAACTCTTTGTGATGGAACTCCAGGAAATATCTAGAATATTCTCTTTTAGCTTTTCTTTCTGAGATGTGAAAACATTGTTCACTTCAGCCGGTGTAATGATCAGAGATCTCACACACCAGCTGAATGCTGATATCAGGCTTGCGGTGAGAGTTGCTGCTCTGCAAGCTGATGGAGTTAAAAGAGGTGCTAGGAAAGGGGGGGGGGGAGGGCTGTACAGCTACACAGGCAATTATTATTATTTTTTTTATTGGTAAGTCATGCTACCGAAACCTCTAGCAATTTAATATAAAGTGATTGGCTTCTGAACAAATGGCTCCCTATGGAGTAAGCTGCACAAGTAATAGGAAGAAGTGATCACGCACACATAGTAGAATCAATATACAATCATTTAAGATTGATTCGCTGCTGCTTGTGCAGTTGCCATTCAGGTCCCATTTACTTCTTTGTGGTACATGAAAACACGTTGTGTGCTACAGGAAGATTTACCCCCCTTTATGACCAGGCCATTGTTTGCGCTACGGCACTGCGTTATTTTAACTGACAATTGCGCGGTCGTGCGATGCTGTACACAAATAAAATTTGTCTTTTTTTTTTTTCCCCACAAATAGAGCTTTCTTTTGGTGGTATTTGATCACCTCTGCGGTTTTTATTTTTTTCCGCTATCAACAAAAATAGAGCGACAATTTTGAAAAAAAAAGATTTTTTACTCTGTTATAAAACATTTCCAATAAAAAAATTATGTAGGCCAATCTGTGTTCTGCTACATATTTTTGGTAAAAAAAAAAATCCCAATAAGTGTATATTGATTGGTTTGCGCAAAAATTCTAGCGTCTACAAACTATGGGATATTTTAATATTTACATTTTTTTTTTTACTAGTAATGGCGACGATCAGCAACTTATAGCTGGACTGCGATATTGCAGTGGACAATCTGACGCGAACTGACACTTTTGACACTTTTTTGTGACACAAATAAAGTGATCAGTGCTAAAAATTTGCACTGTCACTGTACTATAGGGTGACCAGACATCCCCAGTTTCAGGGGACAGTCCCCGGATTGAGGACACTGTCCCTGGACCAAGTCTGTCCCCGGTTTTGTCCCCGGATTGGATTTGAACAGGGGCTCTGGCAATTTCAAAGACAGTCAGTGCAGAATTAAAAATAAAATCTGAATTACACCCCCCCCCCCCCGCTCCGCCGCTCCTACTAGCTTAGGGGGGGTGTATTTTTTTTCCATTATCTGTGCCTCTTTCTGATGATCATGTGCTGGTCGGAGCGGAGGGAATATTTCTTCAGTTTCGAGCACATGCCCATTCAGCTCCGCTCGCATTTTCTTCTGCCTTGGCTCAAGTCCCGGCCAGCCGCCTGCCTGCTTATCTCCCTGCCTTCCTTGGCGGAGTGATCTTCCTCCTCTCCCCACCCAGTAGTAGCCGGGGCCCGGAGAGTAAGACTTAACAGGCTTCGAAGCGAGCGGCGGCGACGGGCAGAGAGTCGCTGATTGCCGCCATTACTAGTAAAAATATAAAAAATATGTCCCCGGATTTCAATTTAAAAATCTGGTCACCTTTACTGTACTAATGACACTGCCTGGGAAGGTGTAAAACATCAGGGGCCATCAAAGGGTTTACTGTGTGCCTAGCAAGTGTTCTTTTTACAGTGTGGGAGGTGCTTTTACTAGGGAAAGGGATAGATCCATGTCCTTGCTTTGCAGGAACACAAGATCCATGCTTTCCCTACTGACAGAACGGTGATCTGCCTTCTTTACATAGGCAGACCACCAATCTGCCTCTGTGCTGGATGATCGGCGGGTGCCAGCGGATATGAAGTCTGTGGTACCCACAGATCAGCTCCCGCTATGTATAATCACAGTGGGAGCGGGTCCCCAACCTACAAGTGTCGGTTCATGTAGTATATACGTGATCCGTTGCAGCAGTGCTACCTTGCTGCCGTATATTTAAGTTTTACAGTCCACAAATGGTTAAAGGGGCCCAGTAGAAACCCAACTCATTAGTACCCCTACTTAGCAGATCCCCAGCTTATCAGTACCTTCGTTCTGCAGATCCACAGAATATCAGTACCCTCGTTCTGCAGCTCATCAGTACCCTTGAGGGTTCTGCAGATCTGCATAATATTCGTACCCTCATTCTGCAGAGCCACAGCTTATTAGTTACCCTTGTTTAGCAGATCCCCTGATCAGTAGTACCCCCAGCTCCCATGATCCCTCACTCAGTAGTAATTTCCAGCTCTGCTGCACACCAGACATAGCTCCCAACTGTCCCTGAATTGGAGGGAATGTCCCTGATTTGGAGCAATGTCCCTCTGTCCCCCATTCCTCCTCATTTGTCCCTCATTTTGGTCTGATCTATGTAGTTGTATATAAAATGCACTATTTATCTATCAAAAAGTGTTTCCCAGTGCTAAACCTTTCATCCAAATTCTAAATAGCTGCATTTGTAAATACTAAAAGTCAATATAGAGGAATAGTAGTGGTAAAAAGCACTTGTGGGTTTAACCAATCATTTGTTTTGTACAATTCTCCTTTAAGGGGGCATGGCAAGGGGTGTGTCCTATGCCTACATACTTTTGCTAATAGGTGTCCCTCATTCCCATTTCAGAAAGTTGGGAGGTATGCACCACGTGTGACATCTGCTACTTTCTCCTGCTGGTCCCCCTGCTCAGCTGAACCTACGCAGCCCAGTCCCCTTCACCTTTCACTATAGCGTTCGCATGTTGTACACCACATGTGCCGTCTGCTAGTCGCTCCGCTCCAGTCCGGACCCCTCTCGCCTTCCTGCTGCTCCACACCAGATGGGTCGTCTGCACCAGCCACTTTCAGAATATAAACACATAAACCGCGGGTGACTGCTGATGACTTGTTGGTGTCCCAGTGCATCCTGGGATACCTCATACCTATAATATCTCCAAAACAAAGCCAACTAACTCTGAATAAAAGCCTCTCAAAAGCTTTGGGTGTTGTTTGCGAGCGTTGTCATAGACTTGTATAGAAGCTTTGGAGATGCTTTGAAACGCCAAGAAAGCGACATGGGGTATCATTTTTGAAGCAAAGCAAATAAAAAAAAAGCGTGAACAGGACTGTAAGCTTACCATTTTATTTAGTGGAATTCAGAGTGCTTTAAAAAAGAATGTCAAATGCCACATTTTTAAGCAAGTGTAAATAAGCCCTAAAGGAAATGTACTGTATATATTGTTTTTGCATATATGTATGACAGCCAGGCAACTTGCATTTTCATAAGTAGAACATCAATGAAAGCCCATATACAGTATTTTTCTATTGACTGGTTTAGTTAAAAGTGTTCATTGACATTCCTTGTTTGTCTCCTGTCCCAGGTTTCCGGTCTCCATAATCATGGCTGACTTTGCCACCATCCCTGGGGGTGCCCCCACTGCCCTGGACCCACCGTTGTTTCCACAGCCCTGCAGCCAGTGTCTTATCATCATGTTCTTCCTGGCATTGGTCACTGCCATATTCATGGTGACCTGCTGTGTACTGTCCTTCAAAGTCTCCCAAATGTCCCAGCAGAGGTCACGGCGGAGCAGGATCATGCCGACGGCACCCACAGCCATGGATTTATGGGCCTCACCTCCAATCTCTCACAGCCAATCCACTCTGTTAATGGAGGAGGGACCAGCAGTGAATTCACTCCGGCTTCCTGCATTCTCCCCAGAATGGGATGAAGTCGTCGCCCGTCAGCCGCGGGTGACCCTACAGGACCTGGATGAGTTCTGGTGGCGCAGTAACGCCACGGCTGTGTAAGACCAGAAGGCTTTGAACCTTCAGTGGACTATGATGCAATAGCTGATGTCCTCCACTAGCATCCAAAACACTCTGGAGGGTGCCACTCAGGAGGCTATCCAGACTACCTCTGACATTTTGTAAACATTTTAAATTCATGAAGAATAATACGAATTACATGGATAAGATGCATCTGAAAAATAATAATTTACTGCTCCTTTATGTAATTGACCACAAATGCCTCATTTCCTTAGAATGATCTACTGTATATTTTGTGTGTAATCTTTCTTGCTTAGGGCTTGCCACTTCCTGTTACAGCAGATAAATCTTAATTCCTAATTAATTCTCGATGACCAAAAAACAAGTTCTTGCACCATGGGATGCCTAAACCATAAACTCAAAACAATTGTCCCCTGCTGCCTACAAAGCGGCTGTTCGACTTGGAGGCCCCCCATCTTTTCTTTGGTCCTTCAATTGTAGATCCAAGTGAATGATGGAATGCCAGCAGGAGCCTGATTATCCTATACAGATCTTTTAGTTATCACTAGAGGGATCCTCAATGGGGGAATGGAGGTCCCGATTCCTTTATATAGATCTTACGTTATCACTAGAGGGACCACCGGTAGGAGAAGGGAGGTCTAGGATTTCTCTGTATAGATCTTTATATCACTAGAGGGATCGCCAGCAGTAAGAAGGAGGTCCTGATTCCTCTTTTATAGATCTTTATATCACTGGAGGGATCACCAGCAGGAGGAATGAGGCCCTGATTCCCCTATATAGATCTTTATATCTCGAGGGAACACCAACAGGAGGTCCCGATTCCTTTATATAGATCTTACGTTATCACTAGAGGGACAACCGGTAGGAGAAGGGAGGTCTAGGATTTCTCTGTATAGATCTTTATATCACTAGAGGGATTGCCAGCAGTAAAAAGGAGGTCCTAATTCTTACATATAGATCTTTATATCACTAGAGGAAACACCAGCAGGAGGAAGGAGGCCCTGATTCCCCTATATAGATCTTTATATCTCTAGAGGGAACACCAACAGGAGGTCCTGATTCCTCTATATAGATCTTTAGTTATCACTAGAGGGACCACTGTCAGGAGGAAGGAGGTCCTGATTCCTCTATATCAGGGGTTTCCAAACATTCTAAACAAAGGGACCGGTTTATTGTCCTTCAGACTCTTGGAGGGCCGGACTTTGGCCAGCGGGGGGTGGAAAATTTCCTAGCATCAGTGGGACTAAACATATGGTATTAGGGGGAGAAATAGTGCCCCATTGTTGGTATCATACAGAGGAATAGTGCCCCATTAGTGGTGTCAGTGGGTGAAATGTTGCTCCACTGTCGGTGTCAGATGTCAGAATAGTGTCTCGTATCAGTGGGAGGGATACTGGCCCAAGGGCCGGATAAAGGCAAGTAAAGGGCTGCAACCGGCCCTCGGGCCGCAGTTTGGAGACCACTGCTCTATATAAATCTTTAGTTATCACTAGAGGGACCACCGGCAGGAGAACGGAGATCCTGGTTCCTCTATATCAGGGGTCTCAAGCTGGCGGCCCCCAGCTGTTGCAGAACTACAAGTCCCATCATCCCTCTGCCTGTGGGAGTCATGCTTGTAACTGTCAGCCTTGCAATGCCTCATGGGACTTGTAGTTCCGCAGCAGCTGGAGGGCCACCAGTTTGAGACTCCTGCTCTATATAGATCTTTAGTTATCACTAGAGGGACCACCAGCAGGGGGAAGGAGGTCCTGATTCCTCTATATAGATCTTTATATCACTAGAGGGGTCACCAGCAGGAGGAAGGAGTCCTGATTCATCTATATAGATCTTTAGTTATCACTAGAGGGATCACCAGCAGGAGGAAAAAGTCCTGATTCCTCTATATAGATCTTTAGTTATCACTAGAGGGGTCACCAGCAGGAGGAAGGAGGTCCTGATTCCTCTATATAGATCTTTATATCACTAGAGTGATCACCAGCAGGAGGAAGGAGTCCTGATTCCTCTATATAGATCTTTAGTTATCACTAGAGTGATGACCAGCAGGAGGAAGGAGTCCTGATTCTTCTATATTAGATCTTTAGTTATCACTAGAGTGATCACCAGCAGGAGGAAGGAGGTCCTGATTCCTCTATATAAATCTTTAGTTATCACTAGAGGGGTCACCAGCAGGAGGAAGGAGTCCTGATTCCTCTATATAGATCTTTATATCACTAGAGGGGTCACCAGCAGGAGGAATGAGTCCTGATTCCTCTATATAGATCTTTAGTTATCACTAGAGTGATCACCAGCAGGAGGAAGGAGGTCCTGATTCCTCTATATAAATCTTTAGTTATCACTAGAGGGGTCACCAGCAGGAGGAAGGAGGTCCTGATTCCTCTATATAGATCTTTATATCACTAGAGTGATCACCAGCAGGAGGAATGAGTCCTGATTCCTCTATATAGATCTTTAGTTATCACTAGAGGGGTCACCAGCAGGAGGAAGGAGGTCCTGATTCCTCTATATAAATCTTTAGTTATCACTAGAGGGGTCACCAGCAGGAGGAAGGAGTCCTGATTCCTCTATATAGATCTTTATATCACTAGAGGGGTCACCAGCAGGAGCAATGAGGTCCTGATTCCTCTATATAGATATTTATATAGAGGGATCACCAGCAGGAGGAAGGAGGTCCTGATTCATCTATATAGATCTTTATATCACTAGAGGGGTCACCAGCAGGAGCAATGAGGTCCTGATTCCTCTATATAGATATTTATATAGAGGGATCACCAGCAGGAGGAAGGAGGTCCTGATTCATCTATATCGATCTTTATATCACTAGAATGATCACCAGCAGGAGGAAGGAGGTTGTGTATTCTCTTTATAGATCTTAAGTTATTACTAACTAGAAGGACCACTGGCAAAAGGAAGGAGATACTTATTCCTCTATGTAGATCTTTAGTTATCACTGGAGGGATCCCCAACAATTTGAAGGAGGTCAAGATCTCCCAACACAGATCTTTAGTTATCACTAGAGGGACCATCGACAGGAGGTCCTGATTCTTTTTTAGTTAGACCTCATTTAGAATACTGTGTCTAGTTCTGGAAACCTCACTTACAACAAGATATTGATAAGATAGAACGAGTCCAGAGACGGGCAACACCAATGGTGAAAGGTGTAAAGGATAAAAGCATATCAGAAAAGACTGCAGAAACCTAATACAGTGCCTTGAAAAAGTATTCATACTTCTTGAAATGTTCCACATTTTGTCATATTACTACCAAAAACGTACATGTATTTTATTGGGATTTTATGTAATAGACCAACACAAAGCGGCACATAACTTTGAAGTGGAAGGAAAATGATAAATGGTTTTCAATTTGTTTTACAAATAAATATCTGAAAAGTGTGGCGTGCATTTGTATTCAGTCCCCTTTACTCTGATACCCCTTACTAAAATCTAGTGGAACCAATTGCCTTCAGAAGTCACCTAATTAGCAAATAAAGCCCACCTGTGTATAATTTAATCTTAGTATAAATACAGCTGTTCTGTGAAGCCCTCAGAAGTTTGTTGGAGAACCTTAGTGAACAAACAGCATCATGAAGGCCAATGAACACACCAGACTGGTTCATCTTGATGAAAGTCAGTCGATCAACCGAGTCGGTGGACAAACCTGACCCTGCTGACAGAGAGAGGACGTGCGTACAGCAGCTCCTGACATCCAGGGCTGCACTGCTTTCTCTTCCCAGTTCTCCCTGGCTTTCCCCCGTGCCTGGTCCCCCCACCCCTTCATAGAAAGGACAGACAAAACGATCACGAAACCCTCTGCCGCCGAGCACCCCCCCCCCCGCAGTCGCCGTCAGGCAAGACCACGGCTGCGGCCTAGCACCATCGGGCATCGGTCCCCCTACAGGCGCATCCCCTGCTCCAGCACAGTGCCCAGCTCACCAGCCGCCACCCGCCGCACTCGGCATCACCTCCACCCGCAGCTGCCGTCAGGAAAGTCCCCGGCTGCGGCCTAGTTGCGGCCGGACACCGCCTTAACTTAAGTATCCCCTCTCCTACAGCCGGACCTTCAGTTAGCCGCTCCCCCCCCCAGGTCCAGAGCCAAGCCTAGGCGCCAGAGGGCTCCCGAAGCAGCACTAGCAGCTTCCTGGCCCGACAGGATAGTCTGCGGCTTCGGCCTAGCCCCGGCGGCCATCTTGAGCCACCCAGCCTCGGCCCTTAACACCCTCTCCCGGCCCCCTTGGATCACTCCGACCCGGTAAACCACCGGATGGCACCCCCTCACTAACCAAGTGCCCGTGTCCCCCACTGGATCACTCCCAAAAGGCTGCCAGGAGGACGAAGCAAAGATCCGGCCTGGCAAGCAGCGGCCATCTTGGTACACCCAGGAGTTGGCCTCAATCACTGACACACTAAAAAAAAAAAAAAAAAAAAAAAAAAAAAAAACTTTTTTTTCTCTCATTCTATATATCCTACTGTTATTGCCCCCCCTCCCTCCCACCCCACCACTATTCTTCACAAAACCTCTAAAAACGCTTTCTCCACTCATTACGGTTCTTCCCCACCCGTCGCACTCAGGCTACCCAACCTACAGCTCCGACCACCGCTACTGCACCATCTTCCCAGATCCTCACACACGGTCGAGCAAAACGGACGTTGTAACAGGACCCCTAACCTCATCGCCTCACAGAGCAATCCACACACATGGTCCAGGGGAACGGACGTGTGTGGCAGGAGCTCTGACCTCACCGCTGCACAGAGCAATCCACACGCACGGTCTAGGGTAACGGACGTGTGTGGCAGGAGCTCTGGCCATCCAGGACCCTCCCTAGACTCCTCCATTTTCGCTCCCCTAACAAACGTAAACCTGATGACCTGGGGCTTTCCCTGGACCACACTCTCCCCCAGTTCAGATCACCCAGCTCACCATCACGTTGTCCGCAGCCGCTGACTGCTCCCTGCCGCCATCTTGGCACCCGCCTCTAGACTACTAGACCTGCAGGACAGACAGCGACTGCGGCTTAACTCCGACCATCCCATCACCCTCTCCCCGTTTCGCGCTCCAGCGGGCCCGTGTGTGGTGACCTGGTAAGCACACTCGGGCACCTCCTACCTCTAGGAAGTTGATCCAGGGTTTACCCGATCGCCTCTCGAGGGGTCAGGAAGGAATTTTCCCCTGCTGTAGCAATTGGCCTGACTCGGCTGGGGTTTTTCGCCTTCCTCTGGACCAACAGGGGGGAGGTTAGGTCATTGGGCCCTATTCACCATCCCACCACCTTTTTTTTCTTCCCATCATGTGCAACTTTAAATACTCAGCGGACACCCTCCAGAGGCTAAGGAATACTGCCTCAACATTACCAACCTCCACCCAAAAAATACTACGAAAAGAACAACTGCTAAGGATCAATCGACAATCGACTATCAAAAACACGAAAACACCACTTCAACTACAACATATAGCTTGCGCCCTGATCAACACCAGATCGGCAGTCAAGCACAGACAGGAAATTCACGACTTCATCACGCAAAACGACATAGATTGCCTCTTTATCACGGAAAGCTGGCTAACACCTGACTGTAACACCATCCTAACAGAATTGGTGCCTGAGAACTACTCCATCCTAACTGAGCATAGAACAGGACAAAGAGGAGGAGGCCTAGCAGTGATCTTCAAATCTCACCTCTCTATCATCAAACCAACTCTACAGAACTCATTGCCGTTCATGGAGACACTCACTCTGCAACTCCAAACAACACCCCAGGACACCATTCACATACTGCTATGCTACAGACCGCCAGGACCAAAGGCAAATCTCCTCACACCCTTTACCGAATTCATCTCGACATACACTTTAAAAACCAAAAACTTCCTATTACTCGGGGACTTCAATCTCTGGGCTAACTCCACTCAGGACCCCATCGCCACCTCCTGCATCAACCAATTGGAAGAATTAGGTCTGCAGCAACTGATAAATGCCCCCACGCATGGATCGGGGCACATTCTGGACCTCATCTTCAAACAAAATCTGGACATCAACACAGTGGACAACATGCCGTTACCATGGACGGATCACCACGCTATCAAATTTAAACTTACCACCAACACCATCTCCCAAAAATCAGAACACTCAATAACAACAAAATGGACAAGATCTCAGAAGAAACTACACTCGGAACTCTTCAAAACTACTCTATCAAATAAAATAGGAACGCAAAATCTCAACCACTCAACGGAACAAACACTCAACTCCTTAAACAAAGCATTACTACAAACAGCAGACACAGTCGCTCCGAGACGCAGGGCCCTCATTCGCAGAAACAACTCCGGCTGGTTTAATGACACTCTTACCCTACTGAAGCAAGAACGCAGAAGAGCCGAAGGAGCCTGGAGAAGAAACCCAACTAAGGAAAACCACATTAATTACAAAGCACTCACTAAGAAATATCACAAAGCAATTTTCAAAGCAAAAAAGGAACATTTCTCAAACACCATCAAAAAAGGCCTAAACCGACCTCGTGAACTCTTCAAACTAGTAACTCAAACTATGAACCCCACCTGCCTAGAACCTTCAGCAAACGAAACACAAGAGTTCTGTAATGAGCTATCGGACTTTTTTATCGACAAAATCGAAAACATTCGAGAATCAATTCAACAGAAAAAAACAACCAACCCTGCTCTGCCAAAGCAAATAGAGGAAATCAATATGAACACTATACAATTGACAAAATTTTCGCTGGTCCCGATCACCATCGACACCACCAAAAATATAATCAGAAGCCTCAGAGACAGCACATCTCCAAATGACATAATCTCTACAAAACTCCTGAAAGAATGTACCGACATTTTAGCACCCACCATAACACACCTCGTAAATCAATCATTCAAAGAAGGTATTGTTCCAATCTCTCTCAAGCAAGGCATAATCAAACCCCTCCTAAAGAAACCCAACCTGGACCCCAAAGACCCAAACTACCGCAGACCGGTAACAAGCCTCAACACCATCTCCAAGATCATGGAGAAAGCAGTAGTACAACAGCTACAACTCTATTTGGACACCCACAAACTCTTGGATCCACTACAATCAGGCTTCCGCCCAGGCCATGGCACAGAAACAGCACTTCTTAAAATATGGGATGACACCCTCGAAGCAGCAGATGACGGAGAATCATGTCTCCTGGTGCTGCTGGACCTCAGTGCAGCGTTCGACACAGTAGACCACAAAACTCTACTCATTCGCCTTAAAGAAGTAGCCGGAGTCGCAGACCCTGACCTACACTGGTTCGCATCCTTCCTAGACAATCGTTCCCAGACAGTGAAACTAGGAGCCTTCACCTCTGAAACTCGCACAATTTCTTGCGGAGTCCCCCAAGGATCACCCCTGTCACCCGTGCTCTTTAACATCTACCTCCGCCCACTCCTCAAAATCATCAGCAAACAGGGCCTGTGCTACCACTCATATGCTGACGACACCCAACTCTACTTTCGTATCACCGGGAAAAAAGACCAATATCACGGATTGGAAACCTGTCTCACATTGATCGATGAATGGATGACTGAGAATTCCCTCAAACTCAACGGATCCAAAACAGAACTCCTTCTCCTCAACGCAAACCGAAAGACAAAAACTAAGACTTCTTGGACACTCCCCACTATCCTTGGACAGACCGTTACCCCGAGCACCAAAGTCAAAAGTCTCGGAGTCATCTTTGACTCGGAGATGTCGATGGACGCACAAATTGGATCAGTAGTCAGCGGAGCTCACCATCTCCTCCGTCTACTACGTAGACTCATCCCCTTCATCCCAAAAGAGGATACAGCAGTAGTAGTTGGAACAATTATCAACTCCCGACTCGATTACGCAAACGCCCTCTACCTCGGACTACCCAAATACCAGATTTCGCGCCTACAAGTCATCCAGAACACGGCTGCCAGGCTGGTAACGGGAAAAAAACCTTGGGAATCCATCACCCCATCACTAAGGACCCTTCATTGGCTAACCGTAAAGGATCGGATCACATTCAAGACCCTCTGTCTCACCCACAAGTGCACACAGGGAAACGCTCCACAATATCTATGCGAGAAGATAAAACACTACACCCCCAATCGCAATCTCCGATCAACCAACCAAAACCTCCTTCACATCCCCAAGTCCCGCTACAAATCAAAGGGAGAACGAAGATTTGCAGTCCAAGGACCACGGCTATGGAACGCTCTACCCACCAACATCCGCATGGAAGAAAACCACCGGGCCTTCAGGAAAAAACTTAAGACCCACCTATTCTGAAGGGTCAGGATGTCACTGGATGCAAAGCGCCTTGAGGCGATTTAGTTCGCATTTGTAGCGCTATACAAGTTATTCACTCACTCACTCACTCAGAAAGGTCAGGGATAAAGTTGTGGACAAGTTTAAACCAGGGTTAGGTTATAAAAAAAAATATCCCAAGCTTTGAACATCTCATGGAGCACTGTGTCAGGAAAGGGTTCAGCCGCTGGTGGTGCTGTTGGTCCTATGGATTGCAGTACTAGTGTCCACCAGCAGGTGTCTTCTTGCAGCCAGTATCTATGGTGGAGGATCTCACCTGCTGGTGGTACTGTCTGATCCATGGGCTGTAGTACCAGCGTCGACCAGCGGATGTATTCCGGCAGTGTGGTGCAGGCAGCACTTCCTCCGCTCAGCTGTATAAATACCTGGCGAGCCCTCACATGCTCGCCTTGGTATCTCTCTCCCTGACCTTGAGCCTGTGATCCTGACTTTGAGCCTGTATCTGACCTGATCCAATCTGATCCCTATCCCAAGCCTTTTCTGGACCTGTCCCTCCTGTTTCCTGATTTCCTTGGATCCCTGCCCTGCAGCTTATCCATCCGTCCCCTCCCTGTTCCTGTTGATCTCCCTGTGAATGACCTCGGCCTGGCTTGTTTACGATTCCGGTATCTCCCCTTTATTTGTATATACTATTTGTTGTTGGTTGTGCACTGGTTGTTTTCACTTGTTTGTCGCCTTTTTAATAAACACCTTTTTTTCACTTACATGTGTAGCAAGGTTCTACTACTAAAGTATCTCTAAGGAATGCGTTGTATTATTATTTAAGGATTCGGCTCCCTCTGGTGTCCATTTGATTTAGTGCATTAAAACTTTGTTTGGGTTCATTTACCCACCATGCAATAATTTGTGGTTTATGTAGTGAAGGAGGAAGTGACTCTATTGGCATGAGCGGAGGAAAGACTATAAGTACCCACAATGACACTGTGTTACCAGAATGCAATGAGAAATCGCACAGCCTGCTGGGGGAGGGGATAAAAGAGGAGGCGGGGCCGTTGCTCGCTCTCTCTGGACGCCATCTTTCAACGTGCAAGAGGCCTGTGTGAGTAGGCCCAGGGCTGAGAGAGCCTGGGCCTAGATTTGAAGAGCAGATCGCCTGAAATAGGGATCCTTGTGGACAGCCTGGCTGCTTCGTAGCATTGAAGCCACCCATTCACCAGCACTCTGTGAGGGGCCGTACTGTGAACCGGCGCCATCGCCCACCCCAGAGACATCTGCCAGGGAGTTCCGGACGGAGCATACCAGCGGGCTGAGGACTCGTAGCGGTAAGAAGGCACTTGCCTACTAAGTTGTGACTGAGTTTATAGAAGTGTTTCCTGTTACCCAGTACTGCGCTGGCTGACACCTGTAGTGTCACAGCTAGGAATTCATTACACCTGAGTGTGGTACATCCGGATTGACTGTGTAGCGGTTCTTTTTTAACCACACTACATCTTTATAGTTGTTATTCTATTTCATCCTACTTGGATTACAAATAAGTGCACCAACAGAGCTAGCTGAAGACGGATTGAACTTAAAGGAACAGTCATCGCTTTGCTATTCTCAAAGCTTGTCACATAGGGATACTACAAGGTGGAACTGTCCTCCAGAGGGAGCCATTTAGCAGCATAGACTCTTAGTACTTAAAGTGGCTGTAAACCCAATAATTTTTTTTTTTCCTAACAACCTGTAAGAGAAAGGCATAATGAGCTAATATGACTAGCATAATAGCTCATTATGCATCACTTACCTTAGATCGGGGCCCCCGAAGCTGTCCTCATCTCCCTCTTCAGTCGCAGCCATCGCTGCAGCGATAGCCGGAAGGTTACTTCCGGGTTTCGCCGCTCCAGCCAATCACAGCGCCGCTCCGGCGCTGTGATTGGCCGGAGCGGCGAAGACGTCACTCCACGCATGCGCGCGGGAGCCGTCAAATTCGGCTAGGCCCAGTGATTGCTGGGAACAAGCCGAATTTGTGAATGGGATTAACCCCATGAATGCGCCGTTGTTTACCATAGACAGCGGCGCCTGTCATTTTAGTAAATATCTCCTAAACCGTGTAGGTTTAGGAGATATTTCTTGCACCTACAGGCTTACCTGTAGGTGCAAGTTGCAAAAGTGGGTTTACAACCACTGTAATGTGACTATTGCATTGTTATTATTATTCTGTTATTCTGGTGCGTGTGTGTGGGACTTAGTGGGGAGGTGTTTCAATACAGCCATATATATAGTATTGGGAAGTTCCCCCACTGTACACCTACTCACATCCACCCCTCCTCAGGTTATAGTATTGGGGTTCAATGCTAAGAAAATCACGAATTAATTGTGTTTATATGGCCTTTACAGGGATCTGTGCATAGCCAAATGTGTTTGTACAATAACTTTTTTCATTCTTATCAAGTAAACATTATACAAATGGTCAAGCTACACTTGTGTGAGACTCTATCTCTTGCTACAGCGGGTAAGGTGACGAGTGCCAAGGTGACGGTAAATATACAGTACTGTGTGATCTCACTGTGTTTTCTCTCTCATTGGTGTTTTATACTAACACTGCTGTACAGTTGTGCCAAGGGGGTCGAGCCAAATTTCTGGGGTTGAAAGGCAGAGTGCAGGCCCAAAAATTCACAGCAGCTCCTTCGGGGGTAGTGCTACACATGCGTTTTGGGTCTCCTCTGTGTATTCGCACAGTCTGGTCTACTAGATTCCCTGACAGTATACCAAGGCCATCCCTGACCAGACGTGGCTGCATTGAGGAACCATCCTGGTGTTGTTCGTTCTGTTGTTATGGATTTCGATGAAATCATTTACTATTCTCTGCTGGCAGCAGAGGATGGTGAATATTGTCGCCAGATTTTAAAAGGGTGGACTAGTGACCAGCTGAAGGAAACCATCCGATCAGCTCATTCCTTGGTGGATCAAGGTTATATGCAGTTTAAGGATGTTCATCCGTTAATCCGGTTATGTGTAAAGCCAGCCCTGGCATGCATTCCCGAAGGAAGTGACAATTTCTCTCCTCCCTTAAATGGTGACCAAGTTGAACCCCTGGTATGGTTATTAGGGGATGATCCGGCTTCTTTCGATGAACATTATTTCTCTTGTTCCCAGCAGATGTTATCTGATTGTATTAGTTCAGTGCAGTCTCTGATTAGACAGGGTGTGTGTGAACCAGCTTTTGTTCAGCCTGTGCTGCAGGCATGGTCAGATCTCCTGTATTTAGCCAAGCCACAACAATCCAGCCCTGCCATTGGTCATCTGCCTTCCCAAGAACATATCTCCCTGTCGCCCATGGCAACCTCAGCTACAGCCCAGTATACTCAGCTTCCCACCAATTCCTGTTACCCAGTCTCTACTTACTGCACTTATCCTGCCTTCAATCCACCTGCCTCTTCCCTTCCACCTGTAACAATTCCACAAAAATCTCCTCCGGCCACTGCTCCCATGTCTCTACCGTATTCCAGCCCTTCTTTTTGCCCAATTACATCCTTCTCATACAGTCCTCCCGTTACTTACAAATCTGCAGTGGCTAAGCCAAAAAAGAAGCAGAAGTTCTTTACGACCCACACAATCCTGCCAGTAACCCAATCTGCCTCCACACCGACCAACCTGCTCCAGCCTGCGTTCATGCCAGTTGAACCTGATGACCCACCTAAATCTGCCAACTCTTTGCTTGCTGTCCAGTCTGTAGTGCCTGCTACCCAGTCTGACGTCCCGGTGCCTGCTACCCACCCTGAAGTCCTGGTGTTCCAGCCCGAGTTGCCAGTGTTCCAGCCCGAGTTGCCAGTGTTTCAGCCCGAGGTGCCAGTGTTCCAGCCCGGGGTGCCAGTGTTCCAGCCCGAAGAGCCAGAGCCAGCATCCCGGCCTGAGGTTGTGGTGCCCGTTTCCCGGCCTGAGGTTGTGGTGCCCGTTTCCCAGCCTGAGGAGCCTGCTGCCCAGTCTGATGTGTTTCTGTCTGCTGCCCAGCCTGATAAGCTTCTGTCTGCTGCTCAGCCTGATGAGCTTCTGTCTGCTGCCCAGCCTGATGAGCTTCTTTCTGCTGCCCAGCCTGATGAGCTTCTTTCTGCTGCCCAGCCTGATGAGCTTCTTTCTGCTGCCCAGCCTGATGAGCTTCTGTCTGCTGCCCAGACCGATGAGCTCCTGTCCGCTGCCCAGCCTGACGTGCTCCTGTCCGCTGCCCAGCCTGACGTGCTCTTGTCCGCTGCCCAGCCTGACGCGATCCTGTCCGTTGCCCAGCCTGACGCGATCCTGTCCGCTGCCCAGCCTGACGTGCCCCTGTCCGCTGCCCAGCCTGACGTGCCCCTGTCCACTGCCCAGCCTGACGTGCCCCTGTCCGCTGCCCAGCCTGACATGCCCCTGTCCGCTGCCCAGTCTGATGTGCCCCTGTCTGCTGCCCAGCCTGATGAGCCTCTGTCTGCTGCCCAGCTTGATGTGCTTGTACCT
This sequence comes from Rana muscosa, assembly GCA_029206835.1. Lineage (NCBI taxonomy): Eukaryota > Metazoa > Chordata > Amphibia > Anura > Ranidae > Rana > Rana muscosa. The sequence goes on from CM055127.1 coordinate 169,219,668, forward strand.
GCTGCCCAGCTTGATGTGCTCGTACCTGCTGCCCAGCTTGATGTGCCCGCTGTCTGCCCGGATGTGCCCGCTGTCTCCCTAGATGTGCCCGCTGTCTGCCCGGAAGTGCCTGCTGTCTGCCCGGAAGTGCCCGCTGTCTGCCCGGATGTGCCTGCTGTCTGCCCGGATGTGCCCGATGTCTGCCCGGATGTGTCTGCTTCAATGTGCATGTTGTCCAGTTTAAAGTGCCTGAAGACCAGCTTGAAGTACCCTCATCCTTTGTGCTACTCGATACCATAGACTATGGACAATTAAGACTGGTTGGAGCGTCCGGAGGCCACTCCTTTAGGGGGAGTACTGTCAGGAAAGGGTTCATCCACTGGTGGCACTGTTGGTCCTATGGATTGCAGTACTAGTGTCCACCACCAGCAGGTGTCTTCTTGCAGCCAGTATCTATGGTGGAGGATCTCACCCGCTGGTGGTACTGTATGATCCATGGGCCGTAGTACCGGCGTCCACCAGCGGGTGTATTCCGGCAGTGTGGGGCAGGCAGCACTTCCTCCGCTCAGCTGTTACATGAGGACAATCATTACAGTCCTATAAATACCCGGCGAGCCCTCACATGCTTGCCTTGGTATCTCTCTCCCTGACCTTGAGCCTGTGATCCTGACTTTGAGCCTGTATCTGACCTGATCCGATCTGAGCCCTTCCTGGACCTGTCCTTCCTGTTTCCTGATTCCCTTGGATCCCTGCCTTGCAGCTTATCCATTCGTCCTCTCCCTGTCCCTGTTGATCTCCCTGTGAATGACCTCGGCCTGGCTTGTTTACGATTCCGGTATCTCCCCTTTATTTCTATATACTATTTGTTGTTGGTTGTGCACTGGTTATTTTCACTTGTTTGTCGCCTTTTTAATAAACACCTTTTTTTCACTTACATGCGTTTTGGGTCTCCTCTGTGTAGTCGCACAGTCTGGTCTACTAGATTCCCTGACACACTGTTCAATTCATCATCCGAAAACTGCAACTGCAAAACTTCCAAGACATGGCCGTCCACCTAAACTGACCGGGCCGGGCAAGGAGAGCATTCATCAGAGAAGCAGCCAAGAGGCCCATGGTAACTCTGGAGGAGCTGCAGAGATCCACAGCTCAGGTGGCAGAATCTGTCCACAGGACAACTATTAGTTGTGCTTCTCCACAAATCTGTCCTTTATGGAAGAGCGGCAAGAAGAAAGACATTGTTGAAAGAAAGCCATAAGAAGTCCCGTTTAGGAAAAACCATGTGGGGGACACAGCAAACATGTGGAAGAAGGTGCTCTCTCTGGTCAGATGAGACCAAAACTGAACTTTTTGGCCTAAAAGCAAAACGCTATGTGTGGTAGAAAACTAACACTGCACATCACCCTGAACACACCATTCTCCATCCAATCTGACAGAGCTTGAGATATGGGTAAAAATGTCCCTCTAGATGTGCAAAGCTGGTAAAGACATCCCCAAAAATCCCCAAAAAGACGTGCAGCTGTAATTGCAGAGAAAGGGGGTTCTACAAAGTATTGACTGCGGGGGGCGCCATACAAATGCGCGCCACACTTTTCACATATTTATTTGTAAACAATTTGGAAAACCATTTATTATTTTCCTTCCACTTCACAATTATGTGCCACTTGGTGTTGGTCTATCACATAGGTGTCAAACACAAGGCCCACGGGCCGAATCCGGCCCCCAAGGCCATTTCATGTGGCCCTCCCACCTCTCCTGCAGCTGCAGGTGAGCTCCAGCCCTCCTCTGGTCCTCCTCCAGACCCTTACTTTCTGCTTTTAAGCAATGCATCCAGCTTCTTCCCAGCAGCAGCATGAGGAAAGGGGGGTGCACTGTGATATAAGGGAGAGTGGGGGACTCAACTTCTGATGGTGGGGTGGCTCTTAACATCTAATGTAAGGGGAGGGGATGCGCTGAACATCTAATCTTACAGATACAACAGGCCCTTTTGAGGGCAATCAAAATGCTGATGCGGCCCACCATGAAATTGAGTTTGACACCAATCCCAATAAAATACATTTACATTTTTGGTTGTAACATGACAAAATGTGGAAAATTTCAAGGGGTATGAATACTTTTTCAAGGCACTGTATGTACAATCCGGAGGAAAGAATGGAAAGGGGAAACATGACGGAAACCTTTGAAATACCTGAAGTGGTTAAATAAGGTTCAGAAGGGCAAGATTTTCCATATGAAGCTAGATTAACATGACCTCAAACCATTAGGAGGAAAGTTCAAAACTAACCTCGGAAAGTTTCATTTTACTGAGAGAGTAGTTGATACTTGGAACTGACTTCAGGCAGAAGTAGTGAGTCTGTTAACAGCAAGTGAATGTAAACATGCTCGGAGAAAACCAATCACATTGGTCGAGTGACCAACCAGGCAGACCTTCCAACATTGCCCTTAAATTCCCCCAGCTTACTTAGGGGAGCTTATAATTTCCTCCTTAATACAATATATGTGACCTCATGCTCTAGCATGGCTGGATTCCTTCTACATACAGTGAGCACCATTCCACATTCTTGGTTCAAGAGCATCTTTGACAGAGATTTATGCCAGTTCTTCCTGAGGAAGCAGGCTTTGTCCCTTCGAAACACGTCAGACATATCAGCATGAAACACCCCGTATTGCCATCTGGGGTTACATTAATTAACAACTGGCAGTATGTTTAACTGCAGTTCTTCACAATTAGCACCTACGTGTTAGGTTTTTGCATTTTACATTTTTTATTTATTTTTTTTCATAATTTTTATGGTTTTCTGGATAATTCGTACGAACAAGAGTTTATCATACAGCATGTGGTTAATAACGCTTATATTGGAAGAATGGTGAATACAGTATGTGAGGTTTTATATTTTGTACAAATAAAAAAGTGAATGCTAATTTTATGGTGTGGTATCTTGAAAGTAATTTTTCTTTTTTTTTTTCTTTCGGGATTTATTATTTTTCAGTGTCTTATATGGGAGGATGTGGTACCAGTAAAACCTTATGTAAACCTTAAACAAATCCTTAGTAAACCTTAAACAAAAGAGATGGCCTTGTGCAATCCCCTTCTCAATTCTTTAGTCTACCATACAATCTATAACTTTTGGGGATGTAATTCTTTAAAAAAGAAAAATGTGCATGACTGTCCCTCTTTTGAAACTGTATGTGAATTTTGTTGTGTGCGAATGGGCAAAATTGGATGTTCTCCGGCTATATTCTGTGCAGATCGAGAATCTGTGAATGGGAGAAAATATTGCATTTTGGTCACTAGATGGCACTGTCTATTGTAGGAAATAAGTATGCTCCTCAGTTCCATCTAGTTGCCATAATACAGTGTTTTCCGCATTCACCTATTCGATCTGCAGAGAAGATAGCTCAAGAACATTTGGTGTGTTATTTTTTTCTGTTTTTTAAATATTTACTCCTCCATTATAAAGAATAAAGTAAAAATAGTTTGACAGTACAGTGGAACCTTGGATTACAAGCATAATCCGTTCCAGGAGAATGCTTGTAATCCAAAGCACTCGCATATCAAAGCGAGTTTCCCCATAGAAGTCAATGGAAACTAAAATAATTAGTTCTGCATTGACTTCTATGGCATGCAATACCGCATGTGGCCAGCGGTGGGGGGGGGGGGGGCGCCAGAGAGCCTCAGAAAGGCTCGGGGACAGCTCGGCTGAACTCGGAAAAACTTGGAAAGGCTCGGGAACTGAGTATTACTGAGTGTTTCCGAGTATTTCCGAACAGCACCGATCGGCTCCGCTCGGCTCTGCTCGGCGCCCCCGCATCTCTGGCCAAATGCGGTACTGAACACCGATGTGGCTTGAATCCTGTTCGTGTTGCGAGACAACACTCACAAACCGAGTCAGGATTTTCCCCAAAAAAATGCTCGTTTTGCGAAACGCTCGTTAACCGCGTTACTCGCAATCCGAGGTTTCACTGTAAGTGTGTTTCCTTTTTTCCTTTTATAAACTTTGACTGTTGGGTAAAAAATATCCTAGCTGTATATTATATCTTATTAGATTGTAAGATCACAGGAGCAGGGCCCTCCTAACCCTCTTGTATTGAATTGTATTGTAAAGAGAAAAAAACGAAGGCAGGCGCTGCTAGAGTAAAAGGTGAGCTTGGGGTGCAGAGCACTAATTGTCACACTGATTGTCCTGGCCAATCAGGAAGCGATTCTTGAGGCCCGTTTCCTGATTTGCTTAAAGGAGAAGCAATCCTATTGGCCTAGGAGGAGGGAGGTGTCGCCACACAGGGGAAGCCGAGGACACAGTGGGAAGCCGCCGCAGGGAGGAAGCCCGCACCATTGATGGGGTTAGTGCTAGGCTGCTGACTGACTGGGGGGGGGGGGTGCAGGAGACCCGGCTGACCAGTGGGGGGGGATTTGTCACCCCACCCAAAAAAAACTTACCACCAGTCACCATTGGCAGCAACCCCTCATCTCCACCTCTGCTGGTCTCAGCTTTCAGCAGACTTCAGAAGCTGACTTAAGCCCTCCTCTGGTCCTCCTCCAGACCCTGCACTTACCTGCTTCCCAGCTCTGCCCCCGCATCTTCCTGGCAGCACCACACTGTAACGTAAGGGAGGGTGGGGGACTCTTGACTTCTGATGTAAGGAGGGGTAGGGTGCTCTGCAAATCTAGTCCTACAGATACAACCTGCCCTTTGAGGATTGTAGCATCCAGATCAACTCCCACCGCAGAGACAATCAACCACTGAAGAATAGTCTATCCCATCTGCAAACTCTGTCCATATCAGATTTTGGTTAGAATGCTGTCACCCTGTGGTGACATGGTCACTGTAACCATTTCACTGCCAGGTCTGTATGTTTCACGAACCTGACAAGCAGACTCAGCATTTGGGTAGCTGCGCTGCCCCCAGATTGCTTCCACACACCCCGGTACCGGCGCCCCTCCGGTGCTGCTGGGTAGAGGGTAAGGAGAAGAGAAGAGACACATCTGCTCTCCTCCCTTCCTTGTTGCCAACCCAGAAAGCACCGTGTTTGGCATCACTTTCAGGTCAGCCTCTCAGTGTACACGGCCAGCAAGGCCGGGAAAGAATGTATTGCAATGTGATCTGCGTTGCATTACAGTCAGTGGAGCACAGGGAAGACATACAAGGTAGACCCTGGATGTTTCATTAATGAGAACCTGTCAATAGTAAAAAAAATTAAGTTACACCCAAGCACATAAAATCCCCCACTCCCAAATTTTTTTTTTCGAGGCCCCCCACCCCCACATATGTACACGTACGAACGTAAACACACGCGTGCGATACACATGTTACATATTGCTGTACACGCTGGAGTCAGAGAAATATTTGTAGCACCAGACCTTCTCTGTAACACTAAACCGATGACCTATAGGGGGCTTTGAAAGTGTCGCCTATTGAAAATATAGGGTACTGAAATTTGGCACCATTTTACGGGCACACGCAAATTTTTGGTTTGACATGTTGGGGATCTTACGCAAAAACGGCTCTGGCAGTGAAAGAGTTAAAGCAATTGTGATATTAAAAAGTATTTTTTGAGGTTAAAGTGGTTATAAAGCTTTGTTTTTTTTTAAAATAACAAACATGTCATACTTACCTCTTACCTCTACAGTTCATTTTGCACAGAGTGGCCCCGATCCTCGTCTTCTGGGGTCCCTCGGCGGCTGTCTCGGCTCCTCCCCGCAAGAGCGAACCCCCTTCATGGGAAGCTCTCTCCTGAGGGGGTTATCTTGCGGGCGCGCTCCCGTGATACAGTCGGCGGCTATAGCCAAATGTATCACTCGGCCTCGGCGTGCCGCGTCATTGGATGTGATTGCCAATCAACGGCCAGACTCCATGGCGAAGAGAACGCCGGGGACACGCACAGCAGGTGAACGGGCTCAGGTAAGTAAAACGGGGGGGCTGGGGGGCCGTCATTGCCAGGTGTTTTTTCACCTTAATGCATAGGATGCATTAAGGTGAAAAAAAAAAAACAACCTTTACAACCCCTTTAAGGGCAACTCTACTCATATGAATATCTGAGCTGTTCCTGGTTAAGACAAGTTGAATCCCAAATGACTTCCTTGTCCTCTCTGGGACATCAGTGAGGAGAGATCTCCGCCGCAGACCCCAGTTCTGCCAGTTGGTACAAACCCAAATATCGGCATCACATGGCCCCAGGGAAGGTAGACACACAAACTGCTGTAGGAAAATCTTCCCACTGCTTTGGCCAACATATATAAGAGGCTGGTGGGAATTTTAAACCACCATTGCCTATCAGAATTTAAGGAGCTCATTGCTCAAGAAACCTCTAGCAACCTCTGGAGGAACCCTGGTTGAGAAACCCTGGACTAGATATTCTATGGTCGATAAGGATCCATTCCACTGAGCCTGCATTGAGTATCTACTGGATGTGGCTCAACACAGGTCCAACGTTGTGTGTGTTATATGCAATGCACATAATCTAAATGGGCCCCAAGACCAAGGACATCACATCTGTATTGTTCGCCCCAAAAAGAACCAAGACCAATATTAACGAGATGGGGTGTCAAGACATCAATCCCAGGATGATCAATCTGGCCAAGAAATAAAATTTGTGTGTTCTTTTTTTCTTGGAGTTCCTTGAGGGACACAGTAGAAGTATTCATATATAGATGGGCCATGCAGTTTCCTTCAGGAGGTGGACACTGTCAAACTAAAAAAACAGTTGAAGGCGTGGCTTGGCGCGCAATGGCGACGGCAGCTTAACAGAGGAGCTCCGCCGACTTCCCAGCCAACAGCTTGTCTTTCTGCACGCTATCCCCGCAGGATGCACAGGAGATCTCACGGCACCCCGCAGACGAGATCACGCCGCTCTCTGGCAGCCTGCAAAGGATGGGACATAGCGGACATATTCAGAGTCCACTCGGCCGCACGAAACAACGAGGCCCGGGGCAAGATGGCGCCGATACACGCGGAGGAAGAATGCAGTGAGGACTCCCAGTCTGCCACAGAGGAGATCAGTAAAGGTACCCCTTGCACTAATCGCCCCATAACGTTTGGGGAAATGACTAGCATTGCAGCGGACATTAAGTCCACGTTCTCGGCTGCGATTACAGACCTGAAATCGAACCTCCTGGTGCTTAATGAAAAGATGGAGGGAGCAGAGGCCGCAGGGAGACATAGGGACAAGGAGCTGCGCAGGCTGGAGAAGGTCACAGCTTCACACTCCTCACACCTCATTGAGGTTAATAGGCATTTAGAGGACCTGGACAATCGAGGAAGGAGGTGCAACATTAGGGTCCGGGGGATACCGGAGACGGTTGAAGCAGACCAGATAATGATGGCTCCACAGAGGGTATTCAACAGCCTGTTAGATAGGCCCGAGGACACGGTTATAGATTTCGTCAGGGCGCACAGAGCACTTCGAGCCAGAGGGCCTGAATCCCAACCCCCACGGGACATAATTTGCTGCCTTCAAAACTTTAACCTGAAGGAGGACATTATGAAAAAAACGCGCAGACAAGAGCGCATAATTTTTAATGGAGAAACTATCATGCTTTTCCAGGACCTCTCCCAGATAACCTTAAAGAACCGCAGGGCACTGCGCCCCCTTCTGGACAAGCTCAGAGACAGGGAGCTCAAGTACACTTGGAGGTTTCCGTTTGCTCTTATGGTGAACCACAATGGTAAGCAACACCTGCTAAGATCAGGGCCGGATTAACATAGGGGCTATTGGAGCTGCAGCTCCAGGCCCCTTCCTCAAGATAGGCCCATTTGCCCAAAAAAAAAAAAAAAACAAAAAAAAAAAAAAAAAAAAGATTGGCTTCGAGGATTGTAGCTCGGCGACCAGGGGCCACAGAGACCCCATATTTGGGAGGTATGCAACTGAAGACCCACCCCACCACTGGTCAAAATATGGGGCTGCTATCATTTATGGTTCCGGAGATACGGGGCTGCTTGCGCAGCCTGTCAGAAGCTATATACAGAAAGGCCAGTTTAAATACAAGCTGACACACTCTGCAGCAGAGAGGATGAGCTCACAGTGCTTATCATAATTATTTGTATATCACTAAGACTGCTTTCACACTATGCCGCCCCGAGCGTTGGCGGTAAAATAGCGGTAAAACGCTGCTGATTTACCGTCGGATTTGCGGCACATTTCGGCCACTAGCAGGGCGCTTTTAACCCCCGCCAGCGACCGAGAAAGGGTAAAAAACGCCCGAGATGTGCCGCTACAGCGGCGTATTTCCGGCATACGGCGGTGCTGCCCATTGATTTTAATGGGCAGGAGCGCATTAGGAGCGGTGAGTTCACCGCTCCTAATGCACTCTAAAGAAGTTGCTGGCAGGACTTTTTCTGACGCCCTGCCAGCGCACCGCTCCAGTGTGAATAGAACACCTGTTTAAGGGCGGATTGCAGGCGCTATTTTTAACGCTATAGCGCCTGCAAAACGCCCTCAGTGTTAAAGGGGTCTTATAGTAATTAACCCCTTGCCACCCAGGCCAATTCTGAAACTTCTCTCCTACATGTAAAAATCATCATTTGTTTTTTGCTAGAAAATTACTCAGAACCCTCAAACATTATATATTGTTTTAGCAGAGACCCTATGGAATAAAATGGTGGTCTTTGCAACTTTTTATGTTACACGGTATTTGCGCAGCAATTTTTCAAACCTGTTTTTTTTTTTTAAAGAGACTGTTTGTTTGATTCATAAAAAAATAAATAAAAAAAACACTAAAGTTATCACGATTTATTTTGTTGTATACTAAGCGATGCTTTAAATTTTTTTACAGGTTACATGTTGAGAGTTACAGAGGGGGTCTAGTGCTAGAATTATTGTTCTCGCTCTAACGATCGTGGCGTATGTAACCTGTGTGTAGCTGGCTCTGATACTAGCCAGTGCCTACCCAACTACTGACTAGTATCTCTCCCCAGCCTGTCCCCACACACCCTCTCACCTGCTGACCTGTGGATGGGGGAATCACTCCTGCAGTGTTATTGTGTTCTGCCTGCGAATACAATGATTAGTGTTGCTAACTATAGCTGGCAGCACTAATTGTTTTGGGAAAAACCTGACAGGCTGGTTGTACTCAAGTCAGATAATAGATTGACTTGTGTAAAACCAGCTAGCCCATACATAGATCGACTATGGCTGGTCTCTGCTTAATTGGCGTAATTTCAATCCATGTATGGCCCGCTTAACCACTACGCAGTCCCTAAACATCCTTCCACAAACCTTTACATTTTTCCTTCCCAGATTCCCTTTATCCTCTTCACCTGTAAATACTCTCCACACTTCTCTCCTGTACATACTGCTCACTGTCATACCCTCCACACTTCTCTCCTATACATAGTGCCCACTGTCATACCCTACACACTCCTCTCCTGTACATAGTGCCCGCTGTCATACACTTCTCTCCTGTACATAGTGCCCACTGTCGTACTCTCCACACTCCTCTCCTGTACATACAGCTCACTGTCATACCCTCCACACTCCTCTCCTATACATAGTGCCTACTGTCATACCCTCCACACTCCTCTCCTATACATAGTGCCCACCGTCATACCCTCCACACTCCTCTCCTGTGCATACTGCTCACTGTCATACCCTCCACGCTCCTTCCCTATACATACTGTTCACTGTCATACCCTCCACACGTCTCTCCTATACATAGGGCCCACTGTCATACCCTCCACACCTCTATCCTGTACATACTGCCCATTGTCATATCCTCCCCACTCTTCACTGTCATACCCTCCACACTTCTCTCCTATACATAGTGCCCGCTGTCATACCCTCCACACTCCTCTCCTGTACATACTGTTCACTGTCATACCCTCCACACTTCTCTCCTATACATAGTGCCCACTGTCATACCCTCCACACCTCTATCCTGTACATACTGCCCATTGTCATATCCTCCCCACACTTCACCGTTATACCCTCCACACTCCTTTCCTGTGCATACTGCTCACTGTCATACCCTCCACGCTCCTTCCCTATACATAGTGCCCACTGTCATACCCTACACACTCCTCTCCTGTACATAGTGCCCGCTGTCATACACTTCTCTCCTGTACATAGTGCCCACTGTCGTACTCTCCACACTCCTCTCCTGTACATACAGCTCACTGTCATACCCTCCACACTCCTCTCCTATACATAGTGCCCCCTGTCATACCCTCCACACTCCTCTTCTATACATAGTGCCCACTGTCAAACCCTTTACACTCCTCTCCTATACATAGTACCCACTGTCATACCCTCCACACTTCTCTCCTATACATAGTGCCCACCGTCATACCCTCCAAACTCCTCTCCTGTGCATACTGCTCACTGTCATACCCTCCACGCTCCTTCCCTATACATAGTGTCCACTGTCATACCCTCCACACTTCTCTCCTATACATAGTGCCCACCATCATACCCTCCACACTCCTCTCCTGTACATACTGTTCACTGTCATACCCTCCACACTTCTCTCCTATACATAGTGCCCACTGTCATACCCTCCACACCTCTATCCTGTACATACTGCCCATTGTCATATCCTCCCCACTCTTCACTGTCATACCCTCCACACTTCTCTCCTATACATAGTGCCCACTGTCATACCCTCTACACTTCTCTTCTGTACATACTGCTCACTGTCTTACCCTCCACACTCATCTCATGTACATACTGCTCAGTATCATACTGTCCACACTCCTCTCCTGTACATACTGACCACTTTCATAAACTCCTCTATTGTACATAGTGCCGGCTGTCATACCCTCCACACTCCTCTCCTTTACATACTGCTCGCTCTCATACCCTCCACATTCCTTTCCTGTACATACTGCCTATTGTCATACCCTCCTCACCTGTACATACTGCCCACTGTCATTCCCTCCACACTCTTCTCCTGTACATACTGCTCACTGTCTTACCCTCCACACACATTTAATGTACATACTGCTCAGTATCATACCGTCTACACTCCTCTCCTGTACATACTGCTCACTGTCATACCCTCCACACTCCTCTCCTGTACATACTGCCCACATTCATAAACTCCTCTATTGTACATAGTGCCGACTGTCATACCCTCCACACTCCTCTCCTGTGCATACTGCCCACTATCATACCCTCCACACTCCTCTCCTGTACATACTGCCCCCATTATACCCTCCACACCCCTCTCCTGTACATACTGCCCGCTATCATACCATCCACACTCCTCTCCTGTACATACTGTAACCCAACCTTACCCTCCACACTCCTCTCCTGTACATACTGTAACCTAACCTTACCCTTCACACTCCTTTCCTGTACATACTGCCAACTATCTTTCTCTCCACATTTCTCTTCTGTACATACTGCCCCCATCATACCCTCCACATTCCTTTCCTGTACATACTGCCCACTGTCATACTCTCCACACTGCTCTTCTGTACATACTGCCCACTTTCATACCCTCCACACTCCTCTCCGGTACATACCACCCTCTGTCATACCCTCCACACTCCTCTGCTGTGCATGCTGCCCACTGTCATACCCTTCAAACTCCTCTCCTGTACATAGTGCCTTCTGCCATACCCTCCACACTACTCTCCTGTACATAGTGCCCACTGTTAGACCCTCCACATTCCTCTCCATTACCTGCACATACTTCCCAGTTTTATACCGTCCATACTCCTCCCCTAAGCCTCTTACCCACAAAAAACAGTTATTTAAAATTATACAGAATATCCTCAATGTTACCAGATCTAGAATAGGCACAATTTTGTTAGTTCAACTGAAGGAAATCTTCTCAGTCCTCATATTTGTTCTGCCCCATTATTAGTACTCATTTCATTTTGTGATTACTATTGTGATGTATAGAGGAACAATGGGGATCTCAGCTACTCTAAATATAGCACTGGTGAAAAAAGTGCCCCTTAAAAATATTTTTGAAATGTTGGCAACTATGCACTTAGGCACTGACCAAAGGCCACCGGGTCAGTAGGGGGCCCCATGAGAGGCTCCTGGGATCCTGTGATAATAAAGCGGTAGTAAACTTCGCTAACATTACTACTTTTTAGAGGCCCTGAGGTAGGTTTTGCCATAATGTACAAGTATGCACAGCATATTAGCACATTAGGGTACATTTAAATTGTCAGACTGAGCCCTCCAGCGCTGTGATCAATCCGGCGGGTCCTGAGCGCTTCCATTTTCACCCGGTCTTCCTTCTGGGCTCTGTGCCTTCGGTCACTTGCCTTGGCCGGGCTGCGTTGATGTCATTCCCACGCATGCTCATGCGCATCCTCTCTTTCTCATCCCCCCTTTCTTCCTCATCCTCCCTCCCTTACCCCTCTCTCACTCTCTCTCTCTCTCTCTTTCTCATCCTCCCTCTCTCTCTCTAATTTAATTTGTTATAACAAAAAATTGTTTGCATATTTATTTATTTATTATTTAGAAAAGGCCCACCAAAATCCTCAGCACCAGGCCCATGATGTTCTTAATCTGGCCCTGGCTAAGATCACCGGAAGACTTACCGGATTTCTGCCATGCTTTGCAGCTTGACATGATTGAGATACCGGAGTGGTACCAGGAATTTCGTCTGCCACCACTGGAGAAAAGCCCGCCTAACTCCCCGCTCTCTTCCCCTGACAACAGGATCGCCAAGAAGCTGAAGACAGGCCGCCGAGGAGGCTCACACGCTGGGTCACAGGCTGGAACACCGAGCTTCAAACCGCACTCATCCAGGGCTCTGGATGGGTATTGAGGGGATGTGGACGGTTTCTCCTCCTCCTTACTTATTTTTTAGCAGCTTTAGCCCTCATGAGTATTCACCCCCTTTACATGCAGGAGCCCGTCCAGTTGAATTCCATCCTTTCAGCAAGTCCTGACAACAGATACGCTTCGCTGATCCTCTAAGCAAACGGACTACCCTAAACCGGCCCTCTTCCCAGACCCCCAATTTCCCCCCCCCCTTTTTTTTTTTTTTTTTCTCATGCTCTAAGTCCTAACCGTCCGGTTGGTAGTAAGTTTAACATTCACCCTCGAACCATCGGGTCATACTTCATGTTGACTGCACCACATGATCCCGGCAGGTCACATTTGTGGCCACTCGGAGGATGAGAACCGAACACTCAGGACTCATACTGCTATCTTGCCCCCTGATCCTCACTTCAGAGTAGGGGCAAGTTCCTGTGACTGACACAACCCAAGGAGGGAGGTTCCTGGATGGCCCTTGGACCAGTTGCTATTAATGCACCCATTCCTGAACATAGTCAGAGTACCTGAGATGACTATGGGGAGACCGCTTCCCATCCCCCGGGGGGTGGAGGGAGGAGGATGTCCGCATCCTTTTTTCTTTTTCTTATTTTTATTGAGTTCCATCAATATAGTTGACGTTATTACTCAGCTTTGTTATTACTTCTATGTCCCAGGTCTTCATGACCCATGAACAAGGAGGCACAGGCGGGAGTCCTGTTAATCTTGTTGATGTTTTCCTCTCTGTTTGAGGACACCCGCATGTGTCTCATGTACCTCATAGCGTGCAGAAATGATTCATTATCACCTTTTTCATGCATTCCACATGGCTGGGAGGCGGGCACCTCAGGTTTCACTACCCCTAGATCCACCTTAACTCAGCGATTTTTCTTCCCCTGAAGATCTGTCGTGTTGCCGCCTTCCTATCCCCCACATAGTGCACCCTGGGTGGTCTCACTGGCTGCCCAGGATTCACTACCTATAGCTCCTTGGGGCTTTGACGCCCCAAGGAAGATTACCATATCTCCTCTCTTTGACCCTTTACTTACCTCTCCTAAATCTTTTCCAACTCTTCTCAGTCTTACTTTCCCCTCTGCACCCCCTCCCCTGCTTCCCCACCTCTTTAACCTTCCCTTGGGCTCTTCTCTAACGGTACTTGACCATTTGTGATAGATCTGTAGTACAATATTCACATTGATCTCTTGTAATTTTGTCTCGATTGTTCTTCCTATTAGACGTAGACCACCAGCTCTCTCTGAACATACATCATGGTATACTTATCTCTTGGCCGCCACCCGACTGTAATTTCGCACAACGCTAAGGGACTAAACATCCCAGAAAAACGCACGACACTCTTGAGAGAACTCAAAAAAGGTAAGCCACAGTTTGTCTTCTTGCAGGAGACGCACTTTAAGACCTCACAGGTCCCCAGGCTCACTGACTCCTACTTTACCGAAGCTTTCCATGCCACTAATGATCTGGCCAAAACCAAGGGTGTGTCTATCTTGATAAGTAAAAACGCCCCCTTTGAAGTCACCGACAAACTTATAGACCCTGAGGGAAGGTATGTCTTCTTGAGGGGGACTTGTGGGGGTAGGCCCCTAACCCTAGCAAATGTATACTTCCCCAACACAGCCCACCTCTCCTTCTGCAGGCGTATGGTGTCACAGTTGAAGGGCTTTGGCTCTGGATGCATGATTGTGGGAGGGGATTTTAACATCCCACTGAACCCCTTAGTCGACACCTCTACGGGTAGATCCCATATCACATACAAGATCCTTAAACAAATTAAAACCCTTCTGAGCTCCTTGCAGCTGATAGATTCCTGGCGTCTCTTGCACCCTGACGACAAGGATTATACGTTCCATTCCATTCCCCATAATAAGTATTCACGAATAGACTACATCTTTACGTCACAAAGAGACCTCAATCTGATTACGGAAGCCAATATAGGGATCCAGTCCATTTCCGACCACGCGCCTATATCACTCTCCTTAGACCTGACTAGGCCACCCCCCAAACCCAACACCTGGAGACTGAACTCAACACTCCTTACAGATCCGCAGAGGCTCCCTGGAATTTCCAAAACCATCAAAGAATTTTTTTCTCACAATGTGACCCCTGAGATGGACCCCATGATGATTTGGGAGGCACACAAATGCACCATAAGAGGGGAGTTGATCCAATTGGGAGCCCACTGTAAGAGGGAAAGGGAAAAAGTGATCAGGCAGCTGACAGACAAAATTCACGCCCTAGAAACGCTACATAAAAAATCCCTATCGGAAAGATCAGCGAGCGCCCTTCTGGACACTAGGAAAACCCTCCAACACATTCTAGACGCAAAAGCCAAAAGATTTCTTTTCTTTAAAAAGAAGATCTATTACGAGCATGGAGACAAGACTGGAAGGTTCCTAGCCAAGGCCCTAAAAGATGCCACATCACACCAGAACATTCTAGGAATTAGAAATAATAAGGGCAAAGTAGATGTTACCACTGAGGGAATTAGCAAACACTTCCATGAATATTACTCCAACCTCTACAATTTACCTTCACAGGGAAACTCCCCTCCCTCCCCAAGGTCTGGATTGCAATTAATCCGGGACTACTTAAAAGACTCCAAACTTCCTACCCTAACAGGTGAGAATGCCCAGCTATTAGAATGTCCCATTGACAAATCTGAAATTTTGCAATCCATTAAAGACTTAAAAGTGGGTAAAAGCCCAGGTCCGGACGGTTTCACTTCCATTTACTACAAGACCTTTACTGACCTGCTCCTTGACCCACTACATAAAGCGCTGAACGCCCTTTCAGCACCCAGAATGGTGCCATCGTCATTCCTCGCTGCCCATATAACTGTCATACCAAAACAGAATAAAGACCCCCAATTATGTGCCAGCTACAGGCCGATATCTCTCCTTAATATAGACGTTAAGCTCCTAGCTAAAATAATTGCCAACAGACTTAGACCATTGCTGCACGATATCATTGGTCCTGACCAGGCTGGCTTTATGCCGGGCAGGGAGACCAGAGATTGCGTAACCAAAGCACTCAACCTAATTTACGCAGCACGAACACAGAAGATCGAGGGCTTTCTCCTGTCCACGGACGCGGAGAAGGCCTTCGATCGTGTGGCATGGGACTATATGCTGGAGACATGCCAACATATTGGTCTGGGCTCTTGCATGATGTCATGGATCGGGTCACTATACTCAAACCCATCAGCTCAAGTCAAGATTAATGGTTCCCTGTCAGACAAAGTCCATATCAACAACGGGACGAGACAGGGTTGCCCCCTCTCACCCATCTTATTTATACTCTCATTGGAACCGTTCATTAGAAAAGTCATTGCAGAAGAAGCCATACAAGGATTTACAGTTGCTGGTCGGGAATTTAAAATAGCGGCGTATGCAGACGACCTACTCTTTTTCCTAACCAACCCCCATATCACTTTACCCTCCTTACTACGCGAATTCTCCATCTTTGGCAAGTTATCTAATCTTAAAATAAATTTCTCGAAATCGGAAGCCCTAAATATAAACTTACCCGCAGCCCCACTGAACAGACTCAAAGCTAATTGCCCCTTTAAGTGGGAATCTTCAGCTCTTCATTACTTGGGAGTCTGGCTGACCCCTAACATTGCTCAAATCTTTGACCGAAACTTCCCGCCTATTCTTAAAACTGTAGACCAGGATCTTAAAAAATGGCACACGCGTAACTTCTCATGGTTCGGCCGGGCTGCCATATGCAAAATGGTCATTCTGCCAAAGCTCCTATACCTCTTCCGCAATTTACCAGTTAGGATCCCCCAGAGTTTTTTCAAAACGATCTCCAGCTTGCAGTCAAGGTTTATATGGGCCCACAAACCACCCAGAATAAAAGCCCAACTCCTGACGAAGCCCAAACTTAAAGGGGGAATGGGTATACCGGATTTTAGAATATACTACTATGCTGCCCACGTCACCAGAATTATTGATTGGCACTGCCATCACTCACAAAAGGATTGGCTCCAACTAGAGAACAGTCTCAGCCCCTTAGCCCTACGATTCTCCCCATGGATACCATGGTCTAAGTATCCAGCGACCCTCAAAACACACCCCTTTATAGGTACATCACTTGGAGTCTTCCATAAATTGACCAAACAAACAGACCTCTCTTCCCCACTGGGTCCCTTGACGCCCTTGTTCAATAACCCAGACTTTCTCCCCGGAGTAGGCAACCGCTTACTGCACTCCCGACATACTTCCACACCGCTGCTCGCCCAGGACTGCTTTCATAAAGGTAGCTTTAAAGATTTCGAACAGCTCACTGCAGGGATGGACACGCCCTCCATCCCATTATGGACGTATTTTCAGATCAGACACTACCTAAACCAACCCCACAGGAGAGACTCTTTTGGGAGGGATCTGACGGACCTGGAGTCAGTGTGCCTGGAGGGCAACCTAGTGCGGAAGGCTACCTCAATTTCATACGCTTGGCTACGAGACCAACCCATGCAAGGAGAAGACAGATTCAGAGAGAGCTGGTCACGGGCCCTGAAGAGGCCTATCTCGGCCAATCAGTGGCAGAGAGCGTGTGTATTTACACATAAATGTTCCCTTAGCTCAAGAACACAGGAGACATCCTACAAACTCATGACTCATTGGTACACCACGCCGGCCAAGATACATAGCTGGTTCCCGCAGACTCCAGACACGTGCTGGAGATGTGGGAAGGAAGGGGGTGATCTACTCCATATTTGGTGGCATTGCCCTGGGATCGCCCCCTTCTGGAAGGCTGTGTGTGAGAAAATTCGGACAATCACTGAGACCTTAATTAATCTGGACGTGGCGTGCTGTCTGCTTCACATCACAGAGGTATCATACAAAAGATACAACAACTCTCTGACCAAACACTTAGTAAATGCGGTGAAAGCTCTAATTCCTCTATATTGGAAATCCACCAGAACCCCCTCACTCAGGGAATGGTTCCAGAGAGTTTCTGAGACTTGTGATATGGAGGAGACGGTGGCCCAGTCCACAGACAACCATGATAAATTTTTTACTACCTGGTCCCCCTGGATTCAATACAAATTTTCACGAGCTTATGGGGACTCAACAGCAGTGGACCTGGCCACCTAACTCCTCAGGACAGGTGCTGGGAACCCGGGCCTACATGTGAGTTCACTGACCCCATGAAGGGCAGGACAGGGGAGGGTGCCTGACAATGCCCCTCCCAAATAGGTACACCCTGTAACAACTGATCTAGAACTATATAAGTTTCATTAACTGGCCTTTTACCTATAAGTGATTACATATTTTACTTTATAGAGACTTCCTAACAAGATCTCACCACGTATAAGATTATGCCCATACCATTCATCTACCCCTTTTCGAGATTCTTTCTTTTACTTCTCTCTCACTGTTCCTTTCTACACTTCTCGGAGCGATGTTGCTCCCAACGCCCGCAGTACTTCCTTTTTATTACAACTCCTGATTTCATTGTTGGATAACCACTTACAGCCGTTCTTAACCGAGGATTACAGGTTATCCTAGACATTACTTCTAGACTAATTGTTTGATAATTCTATTAACAATACTGTGCTGACGGCAAAGGGGGAGCTGCGTCTCCCCTTGTAGATTTCATTTGTATCTCTTTTCAATAAACTTGATGTTATAAAAAAAAAAAAACAGTTGAAGGCCACCCTTCGTATAACCCCACGTGCAGCCAAACTGGCTTGATTTTGTAAACCGACACTACAAAGGGCTAAGAAAAAATAAAGAGGTGGGACCTGTGTTGTTCTATGGACTCTAATGCCTCGTACACACGATCGCGTTTTCCGAAGAGAAAATGTGAGCTTTTTGTCGCAAATTCTGACCGTGTGTATGCTCCATCGCACTTTTTTTGTGAGAATTTCCACCAAGAAAAGATTGAGAGCAGGTTCTCTATTTTCTAGGGCTGTGGAAATTAACTATTAATTCCTCGATTAATCGATTAAGTTTTTTGATCGATCAAAATTCTTTTGATCGATCAAAATTCTGGGTCTTCAGGGAGTTCCGTCGAAGATCTGGTGACGTCACGGACACCGGCGGGGCTTGCCGTGTCCATCTGAAGGGCTCCTTTGCTGTGCCTTCATATCTGCATGCCTGCGGGAACTTACTATCTGCCACATGCAAGGGCTGTTACACTTCCCTCTATCACTTCCCTCTATCAACCTGGGATTCTACAGCCATCCACTGGGAGTTGTGATAGTTCCCTTCACGGGACATCTACATGCCAACGGACTGATGTTAACCCCTCCTCATCTGGATTCAGCAGTGGTATCGTTGTACACATTTTTATATCAGTATCATACTTAGCTACATGTTTTTAGGACTGCTTTTGCTACCGTTTGGTATTACTCGCACCATTTTTACAGTTTATGTAGCTACATCGATTTTATCTCCAGTGCAATATTTATTTTGTTACCTACTTGAAGACTATAAAAGTTTTAATGCTATTCCCATCGAGCGCTGCCTTTGTGTGTTTTTTGTATCCTGCTAATCATTTTTCCAGTGGTTGGGAGCTGCACTGGGAATCGGCCTGCAAGGAGATCAGCTAAAAGTAGTTGGATCTGTATGTGCGTTATAATTAATCAAAATTAGTCGATTAATTGATTAAAAAAAATTGATTAATCGAACACGAAAATTGTAATCAGTAACAGCCCTACTATTTTCGTGACAGGAAAAATTCCTATCGGGAATCGCGATCGTCTGTATGCAGTTACGACGCGGAAAAAAAACACGCATGCTTAGAATCAAACAGAAGAGCCGAATTGCCTATTGAACTTGATCTCGGCTCGTCATTCGCTTTGTACGTCACCGCGTTCTTGGCGGTCGGAATTTCAGCCAAGATTTGTGTGACCATGTGTATGCAAGACAAGTTTGAGCCGTTTTCCGGCTGAAAATTTTTTTTTATTTTTTCTTGTCGGAAATCGCGATCGTGTGTACGAGGCATTAGAAAAATATAATAATTGATACAATTCTCTGTTTTTTGGAAAAATTGCGCATATTTTAAGGGTTTCTAACAAAATTAGTTGATGGCAAGAAAAATGTTCTGACAAAACATTTTTTTTACGAACGTCTAAACAAAAATCTAGCAGCGAAAGTTTCCACTGGGAACTGTGGAAAATCACTGGATTGGACCTTACAGTGTTCTGCACAATTCACATACCGGTACTCACCCAGTCAGCAAATCCAGCGTTGCTCTGCTGTGACCCACCGCAATCACGCACAGTGGGCCCAGTGCCACTATATTTGTTGCTGATGTCATTGGATGCCAGCTGCCCCTTCCTGGCCCATCTGCTCCTCCCTCCCGCCTGAAAGGTGCCAAATGTGGCACCGGAGGGGGGGGGGGGGGAGGAACCGGATCAGCGTAAGTTCCATTTCTGAGTGGAACTCCACTTTAAACTTGTAAACAAAAAGTACCAGTAAAGTTCCGGTCTTCAAGTGTAAATGCAACACATGCAGACAATGACAAATCTCTTTTGAAGAGTTTATTGTATAGGCAACAATGATAGGATGGAGTTTATATATCAAGAAAACTATATGCTGGCTAATGTACAGCACATCTCAGAATAGCTATTAATGGAAGTTCTTGTTTTCAGATTTTTTTTTTATCAATTTTTTTGGCCCCTGTCATTTCCCAGTAGATTCTGTTATTTTTCAGGTCCATCTAAAGATACCCAGAAATCTCTAGACAGGAAGTGCCATTAAATATCTATTTCCTGTTTCGATGGCTAAAGGGAGATTGGCAATTATGTCTGCTTGTAGACAAAAACTGCCTTCATAAACATTCAGCGCAGATTGGCGTGTGTAGTGTAATCTGTACCGACAGAGAGATATGGGCTGAGTCATAGCCAGACCACAATGCCGAAAACAGGGAGGCACCCAGGAAGGGTGGTCTGGTGGTGGTGGAGATTGATAGTTATGAGAAAAAAAAAGAGGAAGGAAGAACCTAGGGGTTTAATATGAAGTTTATCTTAATACATGGCAGCAAGAAGCTTTTTTTTAAAATTATCATACAATTTAAGATGATGAGACTGTACAGGTAGAGGGTACCAGGTACCGGGGCTGCTGTTAGAAACCATGAGGTCCCATACAGCCAACCTGACACCCCCCTCCAAATAAACACAGTTTACTATGCTTCAGTTACGTATGAACACATTGGGGTTTATTTACTAAAACTGGAGAGTGAAAAATCTGGTGCAGCTCTGCATAGAAACCAATCAGCTTCCAAGTTTTATTGTCAATGCTTAATTGAACAAGCTGAAATTAGAAGCTGATTGGCTACTATGCACAACAGAATTTACACTCTCCAGTTTTAGTAAATGAATCCCACTGAGTGATCAGTACCGATCACTCATTGTGTTCATTCAAGAAAGGAAGGGACTGGTAAATGTGACATATTTACTTGTATCAGAACACCAGCAATTGTATTGAGGTAGGCTTTAGGTGCACACTGTGCAAAGAACACTAAAGCAAAATACTGCAGCTCCCTGCCTGTATTTGTATCAGAACACCAGCAATTGTATTGAGGTAAGATTTTGGTGCACACTGTGCAAAGGTCACTAAAGCAAAATACTGCAGCTCCCTGCCTGTATTTGTATCAGAACACCAGCAATTGTATTGAGGTAAGATTTTGGTGCACACTGTGCAAAGGTCACTAAAGCAAAATACTGCAGCTCCCTGCCTGTATTTGTATCAGAACACCAGCAATTGTATTGAGGTAAGATTTTGGTGCACATTGTGCAAAGGTCACTAAAGCAAAATACTGCAGCTCCCTTTCTGTATTTGTATCAGAACACCATCAAATGTATTGAGGTAAGCTTTAGGTGCACGCTGTGCAAAGGACACTAAAGCAAAATACTGCAGCTCCCTGTCTGTATTTGTATCAGAACACCAGCAATTGTATTGAGGTAAGCTTTAGGTGCACGCTGTGCAAAGGTCACTAAAGAAAAATACTGCAGCTCCCTGTCTGTATTTGTATCAGAACACCAGCAATTTTATTCAGCAATTGTATTTCCCTCCTGCCAGCTGAAAGCTGGCAGGAGGGAAAAAGACGAAGCCAGCTTTTAGCTGCTGAAAAGAGAGCCATACAGGGGACCGGTTTTGGTAATTGCCTCCCTCCCTCTGCCGATCAGCCTCCCTGTGCACATCCAATTCACCCAGCTGCCTGGGCCCCCCTGCTTGCCCCTGTACAGGAGGACCGGTGGTACCCCCTTATCCGTGGCCCTGGATGATACAGAGTAGGGATGAGCTTCGAGTTCGAGTCAAACCCATGTTCGTCTCGAACATCGCCTGTTCGGCTGTTCGCCGAATTTCGAACATTATGGGCCGTTCGCGCCAAATTTCGAGTGGCGCGTCACGGCCCATAATTCACTGCAGCATCGCAGTGCATTGCTGGCTGATGATTGGCCAAGCATGCACTATGATCCGAATGCTTGGCCAATGACAGCGCCGTAAGTACAGAGAGCCGTAATTGGCCAAAGCCAGGGTGGCTTTGGCCAATCATGGCTCAGAGGAGTAGGTACACGCCCCACACTATATGCGGCGGTGGTTAAAGACAGAGAGAGACAGTGTAATTTGATTTGAGTTAGATAGAGCAGGCAGGCGAGTCAGTTAGCTGCAGTTATAGTGTGTAGAGGATATATATGCATCCTAGGTGTTGTATATATATGTAGCGGGTGTCAAATTTAGTGGGGTGTATCTGGGCAATAAATGGCTCAGATACATTGATTTTAGGGATTTATGGACACTTTGGAGTGTGGGAGGTATGAATGGTGTCATGTTCCCTGCGGTCCCTGGGTGGCGCTGTCACCTGGGACCGGGGTTGAACTGCCATTCTAGAGCCGTGCCCTTTTTGTCCTCTCGCGGCAGTAGTACGGCGGGGCGGGGAACCCGCTGTGCCTGCTGGGAGAGGATATAAAGGGGGCGGACATCTTGCGCACGAGGTCCATTCCCCAGGCACCTTCAGCCTGGGGGCTGCTGCGGTTCGTCTGTGCCCAGGCGCCCTTGGCCTGGGCGCGTGGAGTCGAGTTCCATCCCTGGCACCTTCGGCCTGGGGTGAGGTACTATATCAGGAGGCCTGGGGCCCAGTACCTTCGACTGGGTCCCGCGAGGGCGAAGCATTCCTAAGGAGCCCCCGGTATTGGGTGCCTGAATCCTGGGCGTAAGGGACCGGAGAGGTGACCTCCCCGTAGAGCCAGCGCAGCATTTGTTGGTGCCGGTGGAGGCCTCTGGTGACCGTCCGGATGGATGTTTTCCTCTGACAGGGGCCGTTTGTTCTAAAGAAGGTACTTCATGTTCTTATAGTCTGTGGCAGAGACCCATCTTTCTCAGGTCAGTGGCAGGCCTCATCCAAGGCCTGTGGCAGGGGCCTCAACGTTCACCCAGGTCAGTGGCAGAGACCAGATTCACGGTCGGTGGCAGCGACTGTGCGCCAAGCCTGTTTGCACTAAACGGAACAGGAGAAACTTTAATTCATCAGTTGTGCCTGGACCTTCTCTATACCTTGTCTGTTCTTTTAAAAGTCAACCAGTTTCAAGGCAATAAAACAGAGTTGGACTTTTCTTGGTGTGGAACTCGTGTTACTGGAAGCTAAGTGTCCCTGTCAGTGTCAGTGACAATCATCCTCCATAGGAAAAGCTGAGGCTCCGGCCTAAAACGCAGACCCGAGTGTAATGGTTTAGCTCATATCTCTGCATCCTACATCAGAGAGCCGAGCTGGTGGTGTGCATCTTTCCCCCTTCTCCCAGATACCCCTAGACAAGCAAGACCAGCCGTGAAGAGAGGGGAGAAGCTGGGGCAGGACCGCTACATATATTTACACACTGTATTCAGTTTAGCTAGATTCGTTCCTGTTATTCTCTATACTGACAGGCAGGCAGGTGATTGTGCTAGCTGCAGTGTTTCACTTAGTGCACTGTGTCCTTTGCACAGTGTGCACCAAAAGCTTACCTGAATACAATTGCTGGTGTTCTGATACAAATACAGGCAGGGAGCTACAGTATTTTGCTTTAGTGTCCTTTGCACAGTGTGCACCTAAAGCTTACCTCTACAATTGCTGGTGTTCTGATACAAATACAGGCAGGGAGCTGCAGTATTTTGCTTTAGTGTCCTTTGCACAGTGTGCACCAAAAGCTTACCTGAATACAATTGCTGGTGTTCTGATACAAATACAGGGAGGGAGCTACAGTATTTTGATTTAGTGTCCTTTGCACAGTGTGCACCTAAAGCCTACCTCAATACAATTGCTGGTGTTCTGATACAAATACAGGCAGGGAGCTACAGTATTTTCAGTTAGTGTACTGTGTCCTTTGCACAGTGTGCAACTAAAGCTACCTGAACACAATTGCTGGTGTTCTCATACTAATACCACAGGCAGGGAGCTGCAGTATTTTCAGCTCGTGGTCCATATTGCCGGGACCACACATTACATTAAAGCCGCAAGCAGTTTTAAATGACTTTTTTTTCTTTAGAAATGTCATTTTGTGCAGGGACAGTTCTAAACACGTGAAACACGTGCCACTTCACAGGCATACTTTAGACACCCCCCAGGTATGATATTTAAAGGAATATTTCACTTTTTTTTTCACTTAAAGCATCATTAAAATCACTGCTCCTGAAAAAACAGACGTTTTTAAAACATTTTTTTGCATTGATACATGTCCCCTGGGGCAGGAATTGGGTCCCCAAACCCTTTTTAGGACAATAACTTGCATATTAGCCTTTATAATTAGCACTTTTGATTTCGAACGTTCGAGTCCCATAGACTTTAATAGGGTTCTAAAGTTTGCGCAAACTTTCGGTCCATTCGCAGGTTCTGGGGGTGTTCCGCTCATCCCTATTACAGAGGGTGCAGCTGTACCCAAGAGATTCATCTTCTAAAAATTAATTACTACCAGTTTTGATTTACTCCAGCTGGAACAATTTTGTATGTTGTAGTTTTGAATGGAGTGGGGTAACTTTAGCACCGCTGTCCATTTAAAAATAAAATAAAACCTGCCTCATCTCTCCCTCTTAAATTGCAACCTAGCTAAGCTGCTTAAATGTGATAAATTAATGCACAATGATACATAGGTTTATTCATAAAAATACACATAGAAAAACATGGTACATTTCAAATGTGAAGAGCTGATATGCATATAATTGACAATAGAAAAATTCATGATTGCACATAGTACTCTGCACTTTCTCCTGAGGAAGTGCAACCTCATCCATGAAATGCGTCGAGATTTTTAGATTTTAGTCTTTTATTCAATCAGGTGTAACATATAAATCCTATATATGAAAATTATGTACTATGTGTTATCATGATTTTTTCTACTGTTGTCAATTATATGCATATCAGCTCTTCACATTTGCAATGTACCATGTTTAGATGGTATTTCTCAGCTTTCAGGAATCAGGTGTTGGGAATCTGATGTCACACACTGCGCAATGCAGAGCAGAAAACAAAGTGTGATCTGGGACCTTAGTCAACGAAGTCTCATAAAGAATCATGCACAGCTGGAGCTGTCAATTACAGGCTTGGGGGGAGAGTCGCCAAGGATTCCCTGATGTCTGGATATACTGTCAAAAGTGACTCATACAGACAGCAGAGAGAGCAGACAGGAACCACACTGGGTGCTATGGACCACTACATGCTACAGGAGGACATGCTTAGTTAATTTTTCATTTCAGAAGTTTACAACCACTTTAAGATAAAACCTGCCTTGTCTCTCCCTCTAAAATTGTGACCCTATCAGACTGCTTACATACTGTCCTGCTGCTCTGCAATATTTTTGGCGTTGTCTCTCAGATATATATAAAGAATAGATTCTGCGCATACCCAAAATTATGTGAAAAAATTGTGAAAGTGTGTGTGCTGCTACTCGAGAATCTAAATACAAATTCAACCAATATATACACAAGTGAGTGTGAATTCACACATAAAATATATTAAAAAAATATGTCCGCTGTAGTGACAAAAAAACTTCAAAAACAAGTGTCTGTAGGTGCCTTAAAACGGAATCTTGAAAATCCATGCTATTGAAGGATGTATAACAAACCAAGCCTCTTACCAGAGAAGATGGATGCCAAGTTATAGGGATCAAAAGTACTTGATTCAATTTAGGATCAGCTGCAGTGCTCCACTCCTTCAGCTCCGTCAGGAGATCTGGTCATGTTGGTTCATCTGGATATGGAAATCCTTCCAATGTACCACAAAATACTCCAAGCTCCCTGCTGAGTGTTCACCAGCACGGGGAGATATCAAGAAGGGAGAGACTCCATAGTGCAGTATGTACTTATCCAGGCGTCCAGCTGCCACCCGTCTTTCTCAAGACCTTGAATATTCCCCAACCTCACCCAGAATGTCCTGCATCACCACATCGACAGGGAGGATTTTACTCCATAGGGATACCTGACACCGTGCACTCCACATGAAATAACGGACTACTAGACTAACTAGAAAAAGTGTTTCCAAATCCTAATCCCGACGAGTCTGGAATGCCCCATACAATCATTCTGTATAACTCATATGGGGGAGCTTAGAGCCCTCCCCATCTTCTTGTACACCTCTATAATAAAAGGGCACTGAAGTAGAAAGTGATCCATGGAGTCCACCACTTCTCCACACTCCACTCTCGGGCAGCCCTGATCACTCATAGAAAGAAACTTCAAGTTGCCCTTCACATATAGTTTTCCATGAAAAGCAAGCCAAGCCTGATCCCTAAACTTCATTGGTATTCTCTCCAAATTAATCAATCACAAACCCACCCCAAAAAACAGGCTTGGGCAATCCCTTAAGGCCAGTGATCCACAAAAGGCGGAGCTTATGATCCGCTTCTCAAAAAGCTTCCTTAGAAGAGATCTGACTTCTCCTGCTGTTACTTGCCACTGCCAAAGCATTTTCAAGCACGGGGCAACATAAGTCAGGAGCTTATCATGCTTGACCCTTAGGCTTCTCACTGGTCCACCATTCTCCCAGTCTCACAGAAAGGGCCTAAACCAGGACTGGAAAATACCCAGATGTTCCATATTGCTGCTGCAGAGGGAGGGGGACAGAGGCCCCCGTCATTAAGAGCTCAGCAGATGCCTGAGGTATTGAAGAGCTGGGCTCATCCTCTGGGCAGTGGCATAGCGTGGGGGGGACAGGGGGGCCGTGGCCCCGGGTGCAACATTGGGGGGGGTGCAAAATCCCGCACCAGTTTGTGTCACTTTTCGAAATTCGGTGAAATTCCATTAATGTGTCACCAGGACCCCGGCCGCCATTTTGCGCCCTGTGATTGGGCGAATGTGGTCATGTGCTGCGGCGGGCTAGCCAGTCCTTGAACGTGGGCGGCGCATGCATGAAGGCTGCTCCTGGAGTCCCGCCCGCACTTCCTTAAGCCGCCGCAATCTTCTCTTGGAGTCCCACCCACACTTCCGCCTGAGTCCTGACCGCGCCGATTTGAAAGAAAAGGAAGTGCAGTGCGATTACTTCATCTGGGACTGAGTGGGAATCATTCCCAAGCTGATCAATTGACAACAAAAAACGGAGGTGAGTCACGACTGAGCCGGTGAGGGATCATGGAGGCAGCCATCTCAGATCATGGGAGCAGCCGCCGGTCAGCAGCACTGCAGTTAGGAAGAGTCACGCCACCGCGCCCCCATGCCAGGTGTTGTTAATGCCATTGCCAGCCAGCACACACATGCAGCATCATGCCTGCGAGCCTAAGTACAGTTGATGCCAAAAGCCCCCCCCTCCTACTGCTGCAGGATTAATAAATTACAGGCTGCGTATTGTATTGTGTATTGTGTAGTTTGTGTAGTGTAGTGGTCAGTATAGGAGTCAGGTAGATTAGTGTAGCGGTCAGTGGGTAGTGTATTGTGTAGTTTGTGTAGTGATTAGTATAGGAATCAGGTAGGTTAGTGTGGTGTGTAGCGGTCAGTGGGTAGAGTATTGTGTAGCGGTCAGTGTGTATTGTGTAGCGGTCTGTGGGTAGTGTATTGTGTAGTTTGTGTAGTGGTCAGTATAGGAATCAGGTAGGTTAGTGTGGTGTATTGTGTGGTGTGGTGTGTAGCGGTCTGAGGGTAGAGTATTGTGTAGTGTATTGTGTAGTGGTTAGTATAGGAATGAGGTAGGTTAGGGTAGTGGTCAGTGTGGTGTAGTGTGTTGTGTGTATTGGTCTGTGAGTAGAGTATTGTGTAAGTGTAGAAAAGAGAGGGGGTGACTCCACGCAAGGGAATTCAAACGCTGCACAGTAGGCAGAACTGCTGCCTCTACTAATTACTACCACCTGTGTAGGTGGAGCAAGAAATGTGAAAGGATAAAAGGTGTAGTTGTGGCGCTGTTCTGGCGTGTGAACCCACCTATTTTAGTAATATTACTGTGTGATCTTGAAATTGAACCTCAAAAATTAAACAAAAGAAAAACCAAGTGTTGGCTCAGCCGGGTGTTTGCTACAGCCCGAATTGTGGGGAGGGCTTATTTAGGGGATTTGGATGAATCCTGGTTTGGAATGTGTCCATAAAAGGTTGTATAGTGAAAAGATTGGTGAATATCCAAACTTCAGGTGGTGTCTCGGCCGGGTGTTTACTGAATCAAAAAATGGCTGATGTAGTGTATTAGTCCTAGATTGCTGGTATAATGTGAGATGTGGGGATCTCACATCTCACATTATACCAGCAATCTAGCACTAATACACTACATCGGCCATTTTTTGATTTAGTAAACACCCGGCCGGGACACCACCTGAAGTTTGGATATTCACCAATCTCTTCACTATACAATCTTTTATGGACACATTCCAAACCAGGATTCATCCAAATCCCCTAAATAAGCCCTCCCCACAATTCGGGCTGTAGCAAACACCCGGCTGAGCCAACACTTGGTTTTTCTTTTGTTTAATTTTTGAGGTTCAATTTCAAGATCACACAGTAATATTACTAAAATAGGTTGGTTCACACGCAAGAACAGCGCCACAACTACACCTTTTATTGTTTAAGTGTAGTTTGTGTAGTGTGCTGTGTATTAGTCTGTGGGTAGAGTATTGTGTAGCGGTCTGTGGCTAGTGTATTGCGTAGTTTGTGTAGTGTCAGTATAGGAATCAGGCAGGTCAGTGCTATTGTAGGAAGGGAAGGGACGGGACTCGGAATGCGAAAAGTCCACAGGTTAGGGGGGGTGCAAATTACTTGCCTTGCCCCCGGGCGCTGACAACCCACGCTACGCCACTGCCTCTGGGCCTACTTTCTCATTCTCTGCTGACTCTGTCGGTACCTGCATCTCTTCACTGACTGGGTCACTCTCCATGCAGGAATCAGCTCCTCTCCTCAGTTGGCTGAAACGTTCCTCATTCCTATATTTCTCTTTAAATGCTCCGCTATTCTCCTTCAGAAAGCTCACCAGTTCTTTCTGCTCCCTCACAGCTTGCTCCAAGTCCTTCAACTCAGGCCTCAGAGCCGGTCTCTTCTTGCTGTACACTTTGGCTCAAATAATTTTTTTCTTCCTAAGTTCAGCCTTCAAAGCTACCGATATCTCCTCCTCTTTATCAATCCGTGTCAGCTTACCAACAACCCTCATTCTAAAGGCAGACAGGGACTCATCTTTCCTTGGGCCATGCTCAGTATCTTCCACAGGCTGAGGCCTATCCAAGGGGCCTCTGCCAGGGTCCTCCCCAGGATTTGGCATCGCTCCTGGGGAAGAGAAGCAACTCTAGCCCCTGGTCTTCTGGAAGCACATGAGCTAAGGAACCAATAACCTCACACCTCACTGTCAAGGAGCAGAATGACAGTTTCCCATCATCCCTGTGCTGAGTTCCTGGTTCTGTACACCCGCTGTGCCCATTATGAGGGGTTCCCTCCCTCCCTGTGCTGAGTTCCTGGGTCTGTACACCTGCTGTGCCCATTATGAGGGGTTCCTACCATCCCTGCTGTGCCTATTATGCGGGGTTTATACCACCCCTGTGCTAAGTCCCCTGTTCAGGACACCTGCTGTGCCCATTATGAAAAGTTCACACCGACCCTGTGCTGAATTCCTCAGTCTATACACCTGCTGTGTCCATTATGAGGGGTTTCCATCATCCCTGTGCCGAGTTCCCAGGTCTATACATCTGCTTTGCCCATTATGAGGGGTTCCCACCATCCCTTTGCTGAGTTCCCAGGTCTGTACACCTGCTGTGTCCATTATGAGGTGTCCCCCTAATCCCTGTGCTGAGTTCCCAGGTCTGTACATCTGCTTTGCCCATTATGAGCGGTTCCCACCATCCTTGTGCTGAGTTTCAGGGTCTGTACACCTGATGTGCCCATTATGAGGGGTTCCCACCATCCCTGTGCTGAGTTCCCGGGTCTATACACCTGCTGTGCCCATGAGAGGGGTTCCCACCATCCCTGTGCTGAGTTCCCGGGTCTGTACACCTGATGGGCCCATGAGAGGGGTTCCCACCATCCCTGTGCTGAGTTCCCGGGTCTGTACACCTGTTGTGTCCATTATGAGGTGTCTCCCTAATCCCCGTGCTGAGTTCCCAGGTCTGTACACCTGCTGTGTCCATTAAGAGCGGTTCCCACCATCCTTGTGCTGAGATAGGATATCTGCACCCCTCTTGTGCCCATTATGGGGGTTCCCACTATCACTGCTTGATTAATATTTATTTTATTTCATGGAGAATGTAATGTAGCGGCCTCACCCCGACCTCTTTAGCTAGGGGTATGTCGAGCGACAGAGTGAGGTGCGCTACGGCCCATGTCCTCCCCATAGATGTGGGTGAGGTGAAGGCCAGTACCAATCTTTTCCTCGGGCCAAATGTGTGCTGGTTACGAGGGTCAGTCCTTCCGTGCCAGAATCTCCCTTTGTTCCCATCAACAGAGTCCATACACCCATCAAAGTCCAAACTCAGGTTTATTGCGTATCTCCACATACAGTCAAATGCAACGGCATGATACGATGGGGAAGCAGGTCGAGGCACTGTACAGGTTCCTAGTCCCTACACTCCCTGTGCTATGACCAGGGGTTGCAGGAGTCTTGATGAAAGCTCCTCCGCTGCGCTGTGGCCCCTATCAGGGGAAGATGTCCTCCAAGGGAGTTACCGAAGGCCCATCCGTCACCGGGTTGACACTGCACCGGGTCTTCGGACGGGTGACCTCCCCAGCCTCCTCACCTCAGATGCGGGTCCCCTCGCAAGGGGCGCCCTGGAGCAACTTCACCCTCGCGGGACCCAGTCGGAGTCACCGGGTCCCAGGCCTCCTTAATAGTACCTCACCCCAGGCTGAAGGTGCCCGGGATGGACTCCATCTTCATTCCGGCCAGGCCTAAGGCGCCTAGGCCGGAACCTTGAACCGCCCGCACCCAGGCCTAAGGTGCCTGGGTGCGTGAAGAGATGATCCCCCCCCAAAAAGACCTCGTGGCGAGGGCGTCTCCCCCTTTTATCTCCTCCCATCGACACCACGGCGGGTTCCCCGCCCCAGCCGTACCATCTCCAGGAAGGGACCAAAAAGGGTAGCACTGCGGTAGTGATTTCACCCCGAGCCAATAGGTACACTGACACCCACTGGTCGAAGAGAATATTACACCACCCAATCCTCCACGAATAAGAAAAAGGGGTCTAATCCCTGACATAATTACACACCTGGGTCTCTCTACCCCCAGGTGTATCCCACTAACTTTGAAGACCCCGCTACAGTAACATGAGAAGCTATAACACACAAAGTTGGATTAGAAGACCTAAAAGTCAGGAATTATGGAATTGGGATCTTGCCTTTGGAACATCTAAAAAAAAAGCAAAAAAAATGTGAATCCGAGCTCCACCTTTAGTTAAAACCTCATTTGTTGGTGGGCTCTCTATGGTAGAACCTATTCTTCAGGGGGGTCACATTTTGATGAACAGTTTTACCAACATCAGATATTCAAAATTTGGCTTTGGCTACCTTACAAAGTCTTGACTACCAATCGCTCTGGTGTAGCTGTGCGATGATGAGGAGGCGTCATCAGTTCTTGCGGTAACTGGCTCTACCTCACAGAAGGAAATGAGCACACATAGGAAGGCAAAAAAAGAAGAAAAAGAGAGAGAATGTGTCAACCACCCGTCTGCACAACTTCTGCAGGAAGTGATGATAAAGAAACCATATTGTGACATTCAGTGCAGAGTCTGGGAACCCGCAGGGTGGAGACACAAGATCTGGACGCTGGAGAGGAGCAGACTGCAGGTAAGTGGCTTTCTGTGCCCATTTCTTTTTATCATCCAAACCAACCTGCAATTCATATTGGAGTCCCAACATTCAAAGTCCGGGATTACTTTATTACTTGGATAATGTGACCGACTCACCTCGTTGGAATGCAATACACATGTTTATAGCACTTGTATTAAAATATATTATATTTCAGAGTTTGGTGGATGCTGGAAAGTTAAACCCCCCTAACAGTCTCTGCTACTATCACTCAGGGTCTGTACTGGGGAATTCCTCCGTTCCCAAGAAGATGCAGCAGGTGTACAGACCCGGGAACTCAGCGCAGGGATGGTGGGAACCCCTCATAATGGGCACAGCGGGTGTACAGACCCGGGAACTCAGCGCAGGGATGGTGGGAACCCCTCATAATGGGCACAGCGGGTGTACAGACCCGGGAACCCAGCACAGGGATGGTGGGAACCCCTCATAATGGGCACAGCAGGTGTACAGACCCGGGTACTCAGCACAGGGATGGTGGGAACCCCTCATAATGGGCACAGCAGGGGTACAGACCCGGGAACCCAGCACAGGGATGGTGGGAACCCCTCATAATGGGCACAGCAGGTGTACAGACCCGGGAACTCAGCGCAGGGATGGTGGGAACCCCTCATAATGGGCACAGCGGGTGTACAGACCCGGGAACTCAGCACAGGGATGGTGGGAACCCCTCATAATGGGCACAGCAGGTGTACAGACCCGGGAACCCAGCACAGGGATGGTGGGAACCTCTCATAATGGGCACAGCAGGTGTACAGACCCGGGAACTCAGCACAGGGATGGTGGCAACCCTTCATAATGGGAATAGCGGAGTGTACAGACCCGGGAACTCAGCGCAGGGATGGTGGGAACCCCTCATAATGGACACAGCAGGTGTACAGACTCGGGAACCCAGCACAGGGATGGTGGGAACCCCTCATAATGGGCACAGCAGGTGTACAGACCCGGGAACTCAGCACAGGGATGGTGGGAACCCTTCATAATGGACACAGCAGGTGTACAGACCCGGGAACTCAGCACAGGGATAGTGGGAACCCTTCATAATGGGCACAGCATGTGTACAGACCTGAGAACTCAGCACAGGGATGGTGGCAACCCCTCATAATTGGCACAGCAGGTCTACAGACACGGGAACTCAGAGCAGTGATCCCACCAATAGATTCTCCAAGAGACAGAAGAAATTTCAGGGAGTTTAACTCTCCAGCATCCACCAGCCACTGAAATATCAGATTGGGTGGATCAGCCACATTCAGACTTGCGTGTGACAAGTTCCCGGTTATCACCGCTGACCTCCTGATACTGCAATATTCCCTTCATTTTTATCTTACATCTATATCACCTGTCAGTCAGTGTTACCTTTAGTCTATATTCACACCTGCGTTTTGGCACGACCGTGTGTAGAGGTGAGGGGTCCCGGTGATTGGCTACAGGAGGCAGCCCTGGTATTGAGAGAAATGGAAGGCTGTCGGCTCCCACAGCTCATTGCAGCCGCTGGCATCTTAATCGCTATGCAGACTGTCTGTGTCCAGGGCCGATCATTAGTTTTTTTTTTCAGGTGGGCCAAAACGTAGGTGCGAATCGAGATGAAAATGGAACACTGACAGGTGATATGGATACAATGTAAACCAAAATGAAAGGAATATTACAGTATCAGGAGGTCAGCGGTGATACCCAGGAACTTGTCCATAGATTTCCAGATCAGTCCTGAGCCTGGCCTGGAAATCAGGACAACTGGCAACTATCTCCACTTGACCTCCGGAAGATTTACCCCTCTTCATGACCAGGCCATTTTTTGCGATATGGCACTGCGTTACTTTAACTGACAATTGCGTGGTCATGTAACGCTGTACCCAAATAAATTGTATGTCTTTTCCCCCCACAAATAGAGCTTTCTTTTGGTGGTATTTGATCACCCCTGGGTTTTTTTTGTGCGCTATAAACTAAAAAAAAAAAAAAACTATTTTGAAAAAAAATATATATATTTTTTTACTTTCTGCTATAAAACACATCCAAGATTTAAAAAAAAAAAAAAAACGTCATCAATTTAGTCCAATATGTATTCTGCTACATATTTTTGGCAAAAAAATCCCACTGAGCGTATATTGATTGGTTTGCGCAAAAGTTACAGTGTCTACAAACTATGGATAAATGCTGTATTTTTTGTTATTCTAGTAATGGTGGCGATCGGCGACTTATAGTGGGACTGTGATATTGTGGCGGACATTCTGACACTAACTGACACTTTTGACACTTTGTGGGAACCAGTGACAAGAATACAGTGATCAGTGCTAAAAATATGCACTGTCACTGTACTAATGACACGGGAGGGGGGGTTAAACATCTAAAGTAAGCAAAGGATTAAATGTGTGCCTAGCCTGTGTTTGTGTGTATTGTGTGAGGTGCTTTTACTAAGAGAAGTGATGGATTTTTATTCCCTGTTTTGCAGGGACAATAAATCCATCACTTTCCCACGGGTCAGAACGAAGCTCTGCCTTGTTTAGCTCCTTTCTGTGTCTCTGCCTGACGATCCGCAGGTGATGGCAGATATCCATTGCCTGGCCCCCCCGCAGATCGGCTTCTGCTGTGAGTAATGACAGCAGAAGTGGTGCAGAAGAGCTATGACTAAGCACGGTTTGTTAGTGTGAAACGCGTCAGTTCTCCTGTCCTTTCTGTTCTGCTCTGGCATGTATTTTTGATGTCCATTTTTGAATAAAAGGCAAAAACTTTTTTGGAGTGCGGCTGTCCAGAATTTCTTCCCATTTTTGCATTGTTACATGCATTGCCAGCACCTGGGGCTTCTAATCTGGAGGAAAGGCTTTTACTTTTGCTTGAACTTCCTGGAGCAATGATATCCCTTTCTCTAGAAGTGGTGCACTGGCGCCCCCTAGGCGGAAGTGTGGAATCACTTATATATATGTGATTCTGCACAGGAGGGGCCACCCTGTAGCAGTATATCTGCTATAGGGCGATCCGATACGTAAGTGGATATTTAAAGAGCAGTGGAACCTCGGATTACAAGCATAATCCGTTC
Source organism: Rana muscosa (assembly GCA_029206835.1). Classification (NCBI taxonomy): domain Eukaryota; kingdom Metazoa; phylum Chordata; class Amphibia; order Anura; family Ranidae; genus Rana; species Rana muscosa. The sequence continues at coordinate 169,254,585 of CM055127.1, forward strand.
CAGGAGAATGCTTGTAATCCAAAGCACTCGCATATCAAAGCGAGTTTCCCCATAGAAGTCAATGGAAACAAAGATAATTCGTTCCGCATTGACTTCTATGGCATGCAATACTGCATGTGGCCAGAGGTGGGGGGGGCGCCGGAGAGCCACGGAAATACTCAGGGACAGCTGATCTCTGGTATTTTGCTCTCTAGGATGGGTTTTGGGTGATCGGTCATCTTTACATACATTTCATATATAAATAAGGGACAACAATGAGTTTATGGTGATAGGCCGCCTCACCTCTCAACAAGCAGAGCCTTCATGATTAATATCTGAGGTGGCCAGCATACTCGGAAAAGTTCGGAAACACTCGGGAACGGAGTATTTCTGAGTGATTTCGAGTATTTCCGAACGGCTCCGAACCGTTCCGAGTGTCACCGGCGCCCCCCGCACCTCTGGCCAAATGCGGTACTGCACACCCCATTAGCTTGATTTCTGCCCGTTTTGGGAGACGACACTCGCAAACCGAGTCAGGATTAAAAAGAAAAGAAAGTTGCTCGTTATTCGAAACGCTCGTTAACCGCGTTACTCGTAAACCAAGGTTCCACTCTGATTCATGACATATCAGTAAAAGTGGGCTCAGTGCAAGGCCTTGTGGGTAATGTCATTCAAATTCTCTAAATAGGTGACAAAAGCTCAAACCCAGCGGCGGCTCTGAGACCGCATTCACACCTGAACATGGCGTTTTCAGGCAGAAAGTCGCGCAATTTTACCGCGATTTTGCGGCGTTTTTTACCGCGTTTTTTGCCGCGATTTTGTACAGGTCCAAGGGTCACCAATGTAAAAAGCAGAAAAACGCCCATATCTGCCCGATTCGCGTGACAAAAAAAGGGTCCGGAACTTGTTTGAGCTTCAGGCGTTCGGCTTCAGGCGTTTTGGAGTGGAGATGTGAACCATCTCCATAGAGAATAATGGATTTTTTTCCCCTCTAGCGTTTTGTAGCTTCAGGCTTCAGGCTACACAATGCTCAGGTGTGAATGCAGCCTAATTAGGCAAGTTAGGCGGTCGCCTAAGGCCTCGCACTCACAGGGGCCTCGCGGCCGCCTAATTTGCCTGTGATCAATACTAATGTCGGCATCATCGGATCTCTCTATTACCCCTCTCTCTTTCTCACCTCCCCCTCTCTCCCCCCCTCTTGCATTGGCTGAATATGTCTGATGGGTGAGGAGGGTGCCCTGGAAGTGGTGCTGATCACCTGTGTGCTAGATCCGTGCATTTTCTGCAGCCATTTTTCTTGTTTGAATTATTTTTCCCACTATGGACGTGAGTGGGGCCTCATGTCTAAGTTTTGCCTAAGGCCTCACAAAGCCTAGAGCCGCCTCTGCTCAAACCTTTTTTCGTTTTGATGGGAATGACTAAACCCCCTGTTAGGTCATCTGTGTCAACGTCAATTGATTACATTTTATTTCCTGCCCTCTACTCATAACAGGAAATGAGGGAAGTCCCCTCTTAGACAGTTGTCTCTGGAACTAGTGTCCCCATTGCAAGATTTCCTCTCTGTTCCTGTTCTGGTAAAAACACAATATATTGGAAGTTCCATCACTTTCAGTCTCGATGACAATGGTGACGGGGACAAAAATAAAGGATGGACCTTCCTAGTGGGGACAAAGGCAGCTACGATATGTGTATTTCATCTGCAAATTTATCCTGAACTGTAATATCAGTTGTAGGGTGGTGCTCCTGTATACATAACCAGACTCTATATATAAATCATGTATAATAATAATAATAATAATAGCCGGTTCACACCAGGGCGACTCGTCAGGCGACTCAGTCGCCTGACAAGTCGCGTCCCACGCTTTTCAATGGAACCGTTCTAAGTAAGAGCGACTCAGGTCGCTCCGACTTAGAAAAAGGTTCCTGTACTACTTTTGGGGGCGACCTGCATTGACTTCTATACAGAAGTCTTATGCAAAGTCGTCTTGAGATCGCGCCGCCGAGGTCGCCCCCACAAGTCGTGCCGCGTCGCGCCGCCCTGGTGTGAACCGGCTCTAATAGGAAGCATTGGAGACTCAGAAGCATTTTTAGGTCTGTTTCCATTAATGGTAATGCAAAGTCACATATTTCTCTTTTCTCTGAGAAAGGGGAACAATAAAAGGCAAGACTGCAGAAATGCACCAGCCAGCACTCTGCCGGTTATTGGTTGCCGTTCTTTCCGTCTATTACCTCATTTATGTAAATCAGGTTCTGCATGACTTGTCCCACACAGACAGTGAAAGCTTTGGAGTCTGTTTATAGAAAATTCACAAAGCAGTCACGGATAATTATTTATTTTTCCTGTGATCTCCAGCTCCATCTTGTGGCCATAATAAGGTATTTTCAAGATTGAGGTATTTCAGTAAAGTACCACATTATGACCAATAGGTGAATCTGACGGTCATAGGAAGTAAATATTAAGTACAAAATACAGATATTAATCATGAAGGCTCTGCTTGTTGAGAGGTGAGGCGGCCTATCACCATAAACTCATTGTTGTCCCTTATTTATATATGAAATGTATGTAAAGAGGACCGGTCACCCAAAACCCATTCTAGAGAGCAAAATACCAGAGGTGGCCAGCATACTTATCAAGTGTGACCCCCCCCCTGACATCACCAAAGGACCACCCAGAGACTGCAGACATGATACAGGAGATGATCAGAGACTGCAGACATGATACAGGAGATGGTCAGAGACTGCAGACATGATACAGGAGATGGTCAGAGACTGCAGACATGATACAGGAGATGATCAGAGACTACAGACATGATACAGGAGATGGTCAGAGACTGCAGACATGATACAGGAGATGGTCAGAGACTGCAGACATGATACAGGAGATGATCAGAGACTGCAGACATGATACAGGAGATGGTCAGAAACTGTGCAGACATGATACAGGAGATGGTCAGAGACTGCAGACATGGTACAGGAGATGGTCAGAGACTGCAGACATGATACAGGAGACGATCAGAGACTGCAGACATGATACAGGAAATGTTTAGAGACTGCAGACATGATACAAGAGATGATCAGAGACTGCAGAGATGATACAGGAGATAATAAGAGACTGCAGACATGATACAGGAGATGGTCAGAGACTGCAGACATGATACAGGAGATGGTCAGAGACTGCAGACATGGTACAGGAGATGGTCAGAGACTGCAGACATGATACATGAGATGATCAGAGACTGCAGACATGATACAGGAGATAATAAGAGACTGCAGACATGATACAGGAGATAGTTAGAGACTGCAGACATGATACAGGTGTTTGTGTGTTTGTGGGGGGGGGGGGGCAGAGTGCATACAAGTGTGTGGGTGCTGAGTTTTTATAGGTATGAGGGGAGCTAAGTGCGTACACGTATGGGGGGGCTGTGTGCGTACAGGTGTTTGTGGGGGGGGGAGGCTGAGTGCATATAGGTGTGTGGGTGGCTGAGTGCATACAAATGTGGGGGGGCTGAGTGCATACAAATGTGGAGGGGGGCTGAGTGCGTACAAATGTGGGGGGCTGAGTACCTACAGGTTTGGGGGGGCTGAGTGCATACAATTGTGTGGGGTTCTGAGTGCGTGCAGAAATGTGTGTGTGGGGGGCTGAGTGCATTCAGGCATGAGGGGGCTGAGTGCATACAGGTGTGGGGGGCTGAGTGCATACAGGTGTGGGGGGCTGAGTGCATACAGCTGTGGGGGGTCTGAGTGCTTACAGGTGGGAGGGGGCTGGGTGCATACAGGTGTGGGGGGCTAAGTGCGTACAGGTATGAGGGGCTGGAGGATGGGATGGACAGTGCATAGGCCCTGGGGATTAGGCCTTAAGCTGTGTAAGGGGCCCCAAAATTTCTGATGGCTGCCCATGATACAGGAGATGGTCAGATTCTGCAGACATACTACAGGAGATGGTCAGAGACTGCAGACTCGATACAAGAGATGGTCAGAGACTGCAGACATACTACAGGAGATGGTCAGAGACTGCAGACTCGATACAGGAGATGGTCAGAGTCTTGAGAAATTATACAAGAGATGGTCAGAGACTGCAGACTCGATACAGGAGATGGTCAGAGTCTTGAGAAATTATACAGGAGATGGTCAGAGACTGCAGACTCGATACAGGAGATGGTCAGAGACTGCAGACTCGATACAGGAGATGGTCAGAGACTGAAGAAATTATACAAGAGATGGTCAGAGACTGCAGATATGATACAACAAATGGTCATGCACTGGAGACATGCAGACATGGTATAGAAGGGACACTGTGCAGGAGACAAGTAAGATACGTGATAATATACATGAAATAAACCGAATCCTTTCACTGCTAGGCCAAAGAATATTTTTCATCACTGGCTTGAGCAAACACCAAAACAGACCAATATTTGCAGGGGCCACACAGTAGGTGCCAAGGGCTCTGTAGGTTGGGCACCACACATGCTTACACATTTGCTTTTTTTTTTCATGTGTCCCACTTGCAGAGATTCATCCTCACTTCCTGTCCTGGTGACACAACAGGAAGCGAGTAGAAATCTTTTCACTCTAACACTATGAATTTCAAATTTCCAACAAGTGCACCGAATTTCCCGACATTTCCAGCAGCTTTAGGCTAGAACTGGCCGAGACGTGACCTGTCTTCTGTCCATCTGGAGATCATCACTTCCTATTATACCATTCCACAAGTATCATATACTCAGCTCTGATAGGCCCACAGGACTTCTAAATCTCTTCAATTAATTGAATTTAAAAATTTGTGTCATCTTAAAATTGGCATAGCGTGGCTTAATATCACACCCCACCCCCCACCTTGTTTTCCCCAAAACGGTTACTTTGTAACGGACTTTTTCATTTAACAGGAAGTTGCTCAAGTTTGTGGCACAGGAGAGACCTGCGGCTTTCCAAAAAGGGGGGGGGGGGGGTTATTGGGAAAGAATATAACGAGGCCTCGCTAATTTGTGCTTCAGACTTTACATGATCAACAGGACCTGGTGACGGGGGCCCTATAGCAAATCCACTGAGGGCCCCCTCTTGGTTTTTTGCTTTTCTTCCCTTTATTTTCAGTTGGTGATCCTGCCAACAACCCATCTCCTGTCCTAGGGTGACAACGCTCACTGTACTGCATTGCTTCTATAGAGGAGCAGCCTCGCCTTCCTAGGTTGCTTGCTCCTGGTGTGGACTACAGAAAACCTCCCGCTTATGTTATAAAGATTAGGCGAGGGGGGAGGTGTTTTGCAGTCCAAATTAGGAGAGCAGCCTAGGGTGACAACTCTACTCCTCCATAGACAGGGCCACCATCAGGGGGGTACAGGCAGTACACCTGTAAGGGGCCTGGAGGTCCCCAGGGGCCCGGATGGCAACCCCCCTTTTTTTTTTGTGTAATTTTGTTTTTTGTAAGGGGCCCAGAGGTCCCCAGGGCCCCCGGATGGCAACCCCCCTTTTTATATATATATATATATATATATATATATATATATATATAAAAAATTTGTATAAAAAAAAAAAATTGTAAGGGGTCCAGAGGTCGCCAGAGGCCCAGAAGTCCCCAGGGCCCCGGATGGCAACCCCCCTTTTGCTTTGTTTTTTGTTTTTTATAAAAAAAAAAAAAAATTTAAATTGTATTTTTTATAATTTTTTTTTTTTTTGTAAGAGGCCCAGAGGTCTCCAGGGCCCCGAGTGGCAACCCCCCCCCCCTTTTTTTTGTTCTTTCGTTTTTTTTTTGTTCGTCAGCACCCAAAGCCCCCCGACCTCAACAATTCGCGGCAGCCCCCTCCCGTGGCGGCACCCCCCCAGTTCTCCTCTGCTCCAGGGGGCCCATGCCTGAAGCTGTGTAAGGGGCCCCAAAATTCCTGATGGCGGCCCTGTCCATAGATATAGTACAAGAGTGAGCATTGTCAACTCAAAGCTGCCTATATACACTAGAAGATTTTCTAACAAACCTACACAAATTTTCAGTACAACTTGGAGAAGGTCGTTCTCTCAGGTCCTTCAAAATTTAGTTTTGCTTTTAACAATCGATTTTGGAACAAATTAAGACTTTTCTGGCACTTTTTGTTTACAAGTTTAAATCAGTGTTTTTTGCTCAAAAATTACTTATATACCCCAAACATTATACATCTACAGTGGAACTTTGGTTTACGAGTAACGCGGTCAACGAGCATTTTGAAAGACGAGCAAAACTAGCAGAATTCATGCTAATGGAATGTGCAGTACCACATTTGGCCAGAGGTGCGGGGGCACTGGTGACACTCGGAACAGTTCGGAATGGTTCGGAGCCGTTCGCAAATACCATATCATCAAATCGCTTCTCAGGCGTGCCGGTGAAAACGGTAAACCCGAGAAACACCAGAAAGTCAAAACGATTATTCTCAAAACTAAAAAAAAAAATCCAAGTTAAATTTTACTAGTGCCTGTCCAGCTTAAGACAGGAAGTGTGTTACTGGCAGGATCACCAGGTGAAAATACAGTAAAGGGGAAAAAGCCTAAAAAAAAGAAAACATATGCAGTCACCACATCATAGAACTGGTAAGTTATACTGGGAGCATTTGTCAAAACTGGGAGCATGGCAACCAATCAGCTTCTATCTTATGCTTGTCCAGTTAAAGGGGAGCTCCACCCTAAAGTGGAACTTCCGCTCATCGGATTCCTCCCCCCCTCCAGTGCCACAATTGGCACTTTTCGGGGGGGAAAGGATACCTGTCTTTGACAGGTATCCTTTCCCACTTCCCACTTTCCCACTTCCGGGGGTCCGGCCATGACGTCACCGTGGGGCTCCCTCCTCCTCCTCCTCCCCCGGCTAATAGAAGAGAGGAGCGGGGCCTCGCGCATGCGCAGTAGGGTTCCCGGTGTGAAGCCGAAAGGCTACACTGCCGCCCGCAATGGCTGCGGCAGCACCCGACAGCTGATGGAAACTTCAACTGCGGTGCCGACATCAAGGGACTGCAGGACAGGTAAGTGTCCATTTATTAAAAGCCAGCAGCTGCAGTATGTGTAGCTGCTGGCTTTTACATTTTTTTTTTCCTGGAACACCCCTTTAACCTCTTCTGGACCGCCCGGTCGCAATGTACTGCGGACGGGTGGCCCGTACAGGCACAGCGATGTACCTGTAAGCCGCTGGCCTCTTCTGGGTTTGTGGCACACACATGTGCACCCCCGTGCCGACAGCCGCTGTAATTAGACGCAGCGGGATTTTGTCAGCAGGTCCCAACCAATGATTCATGGCCCGGGACCTGCTGATCGACACAGCCCAGAGCCCTGTGTTGGTAAACAACACAGGGCTCTGTACAGAGGAAACAATCTCTCTGTTTCTTATCCCTGCAAAGCAGGGATAAGAAACAAAGATGTTTAATAAAAAGCAGCACACATTGGGGGTTATTTACGAAAGGCAAATCCACTTTGCACTACAAGTGCAAACTACAAGTGCAAAGTGCACTTGGAAGTGCAGTCGCTGTAAATCTGAGGGGTAGATCTGAAATGAGGGGAAGCTCTGCTGATTTTATCATCCAATCATGTGCAAGCTAAAATGCTGTTTTTTATTTTCCTTGCATGTCCCCCTCGGATCTACAGCGACTGCACTTCCAAGTGCACTTTCAGTGCAATTTCAAGTGCACTTTGCACTTGTAGTTTGCACTTGTATTGCAAAGTTGATTTGCCTTTCTTAAATAACCCCCATAGTGTCATTAGTACAGTGACAGTGTATAGTATTAGCACTGATCACTGTATTAGTGTCACTGGAGATGTCACTGTCAGTTAGCGAGTTCCCACCCAGCGCCGGTTAGTTTGCCCACCGCACAGTCCCACTATAAAAGTCGCTGATCGCCACCATTACTAGTATAAAAAAATGAATAAATAAATAAAAATTCCAGTATATATACCATAGTTTGTAGACGCTATAACTTTCACACAAACCAATCAATATACGCGTATTGGGATTTTTATATTTTTTTTTTACCAAAGACGTATTAGAATACATTTTGGCCTAAATGTATAAAGAAATTTGATTAAAAATATATATATATATTGGATATGTTTTATATTAGAAAGTAGAAAATATTGTTTTTTTTTATTTTATTTTCAGTCTTTTTGTTTAATTAAAAAAAATTAGAAAGTAGAAAATATTGTTTTTTTTTAATTTTATTTTCGGTCTTTTTGTTTAATTAATAAAAAAAAAAAACAGTAGTGATCAAATATCACCAAAAGAAAGCTCTATTTGTGTGAAAAAAATGATATAAATGGCAACATTTTGGCAAAATTTCACAATTGTTACTGAAATTTTCGAGAGATGAATGCTCTAAATTTTGCTCATCCCTTGCAGAACTAATCTCTCTAAAATGTAATCTTTCAACAAATTGAAAGAACTGGTTGACCTCTCTTTCTACTTTTGTTACAGGTTCCTTCCCTGTGGTCAACTTTCTCAAACCAGTGATTAAAAAAGTTTGGAAAAAGAAAGAAGTGATAGAAGAGAGGACATCTAATAGACAACTATGGGGAATTATCATCTGATGGGCATGCTGCTCCTTCTGTTTGTGGCAAGTTCAAGGTCCCAGGAAAACTTTATTGACAATGAGAATACCACCTCCCCTATTGAAACAGTTCCTTTGTCATCTACTGGTTCTCCATTAGTCCTACAACAGGAGGCTGAAACTTCGGCTCCTCCCAAGGTCGCATTTATACCTGTTCCTTTGTCATCTACTGGTTCTCCATTAGTCCTACAACAGGAGGCTGAAACTTCGGCTCCTCCTAAGGTCACATCTGTACCTGTGGCAACAGAAATGTTCACTTCCCAAGAAGAGCCAACTACTATGTCCAATGGAGTAGCTTCAACTACCATTATCACAGAAGATTTCAAGGTTACAAATGAATGGTCAACTCCAGCCTCAGCGTTCAATGATCCATCTACAACTTTGAAACGCGTAGACATGGCTACCATAACAGCCAAAGTTGAAGATGATGGGTCAGAGAGTCTCACAGATGACCAAAACACCACCAGTCCATCAACTACCCAAAATGAAACACACAGTACAGATGAGGAAGAATATGTCGATCAGACGGATAGGAAAAAGGGTAAAGAAGTGGACATTTCCACTACCAAACATCCTGGCCAAGAGACAAACAAGGACAAGTTAGGTGAAAAAAAAAGATACAATGAGTTGGTCAAAGTGATCTTAATTGGAGTTGGTATTTTTGTTTTAATCTTGCTCCTGGCAACCATGGTCTTCTTTATGTTGCGGAAGAAGAAGAGAAGCGGCTCGTTTCGCACGCAAAGTCAAAAGAACGCCAAGCGAGACGTGTGGGCAGGCCAAGTGCCTGAACTGGGAGAAGGAAGGGCAGCTCAAGATCTCGCCATGGCGGAAAACGGAAGAGCTGGGACCGAACTGGAGACGGTCAAGGAGGAAGAAGAAATGATCACCTTTGTCACCGGGGAGAAGAAGACGGATTCGGCGATGGAGATGAACGAACTGGGAGCTGCGGAAAAGGCTACAGCGAATGGAGGGGAAAAGCTGGGCAAAGGGGACACCGCGGAGGAGAAGACACCATTACTGGAAGAGGCTTCAGAAGAGTCTCCAAAACCAGATGAGCAGTTTCCAGTCCCTCCTATGGAACAAGAACTGATGGCAAACGGGGTTCAGTAATGGCTTAGCCATCGGGGCTGATAACTATTCTTCTTCTCGGACAATGCTAGGGATGATCAAACCTGATTGGACGGACCCGGATTGGCTGTGTTCAGTCTCAACTGAATTTCTGTAAATAGGGAGAAGGTCTAAAATGTAGGTGGCCTTGGACTAACTGCAATGTTAAAGTGTCAGTCCACCCAAAATGAAATGTTTCAGTTATAACTACAGCCAATCCCTGATGAGGTCAAGCCACTTGAGTTCCCGGATCTGTTCTTCTGCAACAGAGTGTCAATTACAGCAAGAGGGTGGAGCTCAGGACACTGGTCCCCAAATGTCCCTTGCTTGAGGAGCCACGAAAAAAAAAAACCTACGGAAGGGACTTACAGTAACTATGCCCCATTGGATCATTTTATCTCACTTCCTCTCAGGACAGGAAATCATAAGAATCCCTCCAATGGGGACACCAACAAAAACACATTGATTAGTAGAGTGAGGAAAGGTTAGAACATTTTTCCTGCTGAAAACCATACCTCCTATTTTCTGGATCAGTGTCACAGAGGCAGGAAGTGAGATAAAATCTCCCCAACGGGGTCACAGACAGAGAACATAACCTGCAAGAAACATGAACACTTTCCACAAATAAAACAGTTGGCTTTATCCTAATTATTCAATAATCTATTCCACCCCCCATCAATATGCATATTAAAGTAACTGGGCAGGTTTTTACGTTTGATCATCCCTAAAGATTAGCCGCAGCTCGTTCCTCCTATCCTGATATAGATATTTATATGGCTCTGCTAAGGAATATTTGCATCTAAAATTTCCACCTAACATATTTCCACCTGGTGCGATTCCATAAAATAATTCTTTTTGGGATCGTCATCCCTCTAACAGTCAGACACTTGTAGAAAAATTTGTATATGACCAACTCCCCGTTTTCACCAAACTTGTGATAGGTCATCTGAGTTGTCAGCATAGGCGTGCGCACAGGGTGTGCCAGGTGTGCCCAGGCACACCCTAATTACCCTGTGCAGCACAAATCCCCCCTACTGCCCTAGCTCCTCCCCTTTCCCCCGTCACAGCGCTTCCAGCTTCCCTCCTCTCCTCTCCCGCCGGCTGTTGCTGTGAAGATATTTTAGAATGAGTGGGGGGAAGGTGTCGGTAAATATGTAATTCACTGGCCCCTTCCCTTTCTGAATGAAGATCGTGAGTGATCGGTAGTGTATGTTTGAGCTCTGGGGTGCACACCCTAATGCAATAGGCTGCGCACACCGATGGTTGTCAGTTAACAGGATGTGCTGGGGAGGGAAGGGGGGGGGGGGTGGGGGGGGCACAGAGGAAAATTGTTACATTGTGTCATACAATGAGCTTCCCCTGTTTTGTGATAGGTCAGTGGGACTGTCAATCATGTGATGTGTTGGAGGGGGGCGGGAACAGAGACACAAAATGTGATGTACATTGAGCTTCCCCCGTATTGTGATAGGTCAGCAGGGTTGCCAGTCAGGTGATATTCTGGAAGGGGGCGGGCCAGACCAGACTGCGTATTAACTCTCCCTATAGCCAGGAAATAGGTCAGTTCATTTGCTGTATTTATTCATTTCAGCTTCTCTTCATTTCTAAAACAATATCTTGATTTTCATCAGACCGGGGTCCTTCCATGACGGCTTATTTAATAAAGCAGAAGCCCTTTAAGTCTCAGCAACCAATCAAAAGGTTTTATGCACTTTGCTTTGGTGACATAGGGCTATTGGTTTAAAAAAAAAAAAAATCCAAAGGTTTTTTTAACAAAGAAAAAGTTGATTAGGAATCACAGGTACTATATCCCATTTTACAAAAATCAGGGGTCAGTTTCCACCTTGATGGAAAATATTACCAAATGGAAAGCGACCTTGTGACCATAAAACAATTAGAGCACCTAGGGGTGTAATTATTAAAAAAAAACAAAACAAGCAGGGCTTTTCTTCCTGTGAAGCTGTATGCACAACTGTTCTGTAGGGACAAAACCGAATGTTACCAGGCTATTTTCGGTCAAGAGCTTTTTCCTCTGAGCCCAGGGGTCCTACCCTCCAAGCCCACTGATCCCAGGGGCCCTTTACTATTCATTCATTAAAAAAAAAAATAGAGTGCTTTGGGAAAATACCACATTATGGCCACTAGACGGAGCTAAGGATCATAGCAAATATGTATTTATCAGTGCCATCTAGTGGCCATAAAGAGGTGGTTTGTTTCTTTTCTGTATGAATAAATAAAATAAAAAAACATTTAACCTGGAGGGAATATAGCCTAATAACAGTCGATTTTGCCTTATTCAAACAGAGCAAACTTAGATGTTTTGATGTACGAACTGCTATGTGAGTTTTTTTTTATTATAAATATGCCCCTTAGTGGTCCTATTAGTCATTTTTGGGATAGAAAGCTAGCTATATATAGATATATAGTATTAGGCAGTCCTCCCTCCAGGTTAAATGTTTTTTTTTATTCATCATATATCTATCTATATATAGATAGATATATATATCTATATCCTGTATATATATATATAGAGAGAGAGAGAGAGAGATTTATATATAGATGCATATATCTATATCTATAGATATTGATATAAATATATATATCGATATATATGTATCTATAGATATATATATATATATCTATCTATAGATATATATATATCTATCTATAGATATATATATATATCTATATCTATATATAGATCTATATCTATATAGAGCTATATATAGATATATACAGACATATATCTATATATGAATATATATAGTTGACCATATACCTAAGAATCTGATTGCGCTTAAAGTCTCTTTTAGCTTTAATAAAACTATGTAAGGGTCTGCCTGATTGGACGAATTCTTCACGTAGGCCCTCCCATTATATAGTATGTGTGAATCTCAGGTTACATTTTAAATGGATGGTACAATTTTTGAACAATCTCTTTTAGATTTACCAACATCCAGAGGTGTGACTAGACCCCTTAGGGCCCCGTTGCAAGAAACCCTGAAGGCCCCCCCCTGATTGTTGTGCCCTTTCCATTGAGCCCAGGGTCCTACCCTCTAAGCCCACTAATCCCAGGGCCCTTTACTACCATCGTGGGCCACTTTTTAAGCCCCGGTTCACACTGCTGGGACTCATCATGTGACTTGCATAAAGTCACACGACAAGTCAAAACACATTCATTTCAATGGGTGCCGTCTTAATCAATGCGGCTCAAGTCGCAGCAACAACAAAGAAAAAGATTCCTGCACTACTTTTCTGTGACTTTGGTGCGATTTGAGTGCCATAGACTGCAATGTTAACCACGTCACGCAAAATCATGTACCTGTACGTCATTTTGTTGAAGTGGTTGTACCAGAGAGATGCCTGCAGCCAGAGGCATCGCCCCGGTACATTTTTTTAGAGCTGACGGTCAGCTTTCAAGTCATAACAACTGATGATGCTAATGAGCCGCTCAGCCGTTATCACAAGCAGCAGGAGGGGACATCCCCCCCCCTCCCCTCGCCTTCTGCCACTTCGCCCATGTCTCCCATCCCACCGGCAGATCCGAGCGACCAGCCGGCACATTCGCCAGCTGGCCGGAGTCCCGAACAAAGCCAGAATCGGCTTTGATTGAGTCTCCGATGTAGTAACTGGGAAGCGACGTCACGACGTTACAACGTCACAACGTCACTTCCAGTTTACTTGTCAGCCAACGGCGCCAGTTTAAAAAAATGGACTGTATTCAAAAACGCAGATTTTGGCGTCCTGAATACTTTGAAGTGCAGAGGAGGGGTTTGGGGTCTTTTAGACCCCCAATCCCTCCATAAAGAGTACCTGTCACTGCCTATTGCTATCACACGGGATGTGTACATTCCTTGTGACAGCAATAAAAGTGATCATATATATTTTTTTTTAAAGGAACAAGTTAAAAATAATAAAAATAAAGAAAGAAATAAAGAAGAAAAAAATATTTTTTTTAAAGCACCTCCGTCCCCGCGCACCAAAGAAACCGCATACGTAAGTCACGCTCGCAAATGTATACAGTGTTTCAAATCATACATGTGAGGTATCACCGCAATCATCAGAGTGAGAGCAATAATTCCAGAAAAAGACCTTCTCTGCCACTGTAAATGGGTACTCAATAAAAAAATTTAAATGTCGCCTATGGAGATTTTTAAGTACCGTAGTTTGTCGCCATTCTACAAGAGTGTGCAATTTTAAAGCGTAACATGTTAGGTATCTATTTACTCAGCGTAACATCATCTTTCACAATTTGCAAATAAAATGGGCTAACTTTACTGTTTCGTTTATTTTTTTAATTCGGTGAAGTGCATTTTTTTCCACAAAAAATTGCGTTTGAAAGACTGCTGCACAAATACCCTGTGACATAAAATATTGCAACGACCGCCATGTTAGTCTCTAGGAATGTTTGGGGGGCTCTAAGTAATTTTCTAGCAAAAAAATACTGATTTTAACTTGTAAACAACAAGTGTAAAAAATAAGCTTGGTCTTGAAGTGGTTAAATCACAAAAGTCACAAGGTCATCGAAAGCAAGTCGCAGGACTTTGAGGTTGCAGCAGTGTGAACCGAGCCTTATAGTCCCACAGCGGGACCCTTTTACGTGTTCTGCATCTGCCCCCTTTCCTGCCATCTTGCCCCCCCCATGGTAGCGGAATGCCAAGGCCCAGTCACAAGTGCAACCTTTGCGACCCTGGGAGTTCCGCCACTGCCGACATCTACGTGGTATGTGGCTTGCCTAAACCATTCCATCAACTGATGTCTGATCAGTAAGGTCCTTACACTATAAAGGAGATTGTGCCCAATTACATTGTAACATGTTTAGTTATTGATATAAATAAAAAGATTGTACAGTTAGATTGTAACATGTATGGCCAAGGTTGGCCATACATGTTCACGTCTGAGTGTGAAATCCCCTTTAGATCTTCCAGAACTATATAATATGAGGGCCTTCATTAAAGCCCAATTGTGACATATAAAAAAAAATAAGAATAATTCATGACCCGACCAGTGTGCAAAATTACAAAGCAGCGCAAGCTGCAATACTCCCATCTGCAGTGTCCCTGCACTACTCTTTTTTGGCCACTAGATGTCTTCAGTCTTCTCTGAGTTGATTATACACCCTGCCTTGTTCAACTCAGAAGGCTGAGGACATCTTGTGGCAAAAAAGAAGTACTGCAGTGGACATCGCCACAAAAGAGGGGAGTATCGCAGCTTGAGGACATACAGTACTATACCTGCAGTATGTCATGGCTCTGCCCTTTGGGGGGTAAGGAAGGGGTGGGGGTTACCATGGCAACCATAATTCATAGTGTATTGATGCAAAAAGTGCTCTTGACATGCTTTGTTAAATAAGCTTATACATCTCCCATATAGACAGCATCCTATAGATCCATACATCTCAGTGTTATTGTATAGTGTTTCTAGTCTTTGTATATTCTACAACTGTATTATAGCTCCATATGTGAGCGTTTTATATGCCTAATTCATATATAACATAATCTGTAACAATTTTAGATTTAGATCTTCGTAGAAAAGCTAAGCAATCGTATGTAAAGGGCAGCAGCCCATAACATCCAATCAGAAATCATCCTACAAGATGACGATAATGCTGATTGGTTAACAGGGGTTACTAAACTATGCATGGGATGATTTTGCTTAAAGTGTATCTGTAGCCAAAACCTTCAGAGTTTGGAACCTTGGTTGGGAAGTAGTGGAAATCCATCCAAAATTAAGGGGAACCCTCCCCTTAGGTGTCCCCATTGGAAGATTTCACTTCACCTCCTGCCCTGGAGACACAATGGGAAATAAAGGGAAATTTCACCTCAACTCTTGTTCCAGGAAAACTTTGGATTCTTCATACTTTTCCAGACAATAGTCACTAGAAGACCGAGAGGATGAGTCTTCCCAGTGGGGACACCAACAGCAAAAAAAAACAGACAGGGGGTCTAACCCTCCCCCTTCCCAGTGGGCGGAGATACAGTGTAAAGAGGAAATCACCTACATGTGGTAGAAGAATGAGAGGCTATGTATGTTTTTTGTAGTATATATAGTATATGATATTTTGTGTAACATAAACTCAATAAACTCATATATAAATTCAAACACTTGGTGTATTCATTCTTTATATATTTTATTTTATATATATATATATATATATATATATATGTATATACTGTACATGTCTATATATAAGAATATATACAGTATATACATATATATATAATTTAGAGCTGCACGATTCTGGCTAAAATGAGAATCATGATTTTTCTGCTTAGAATAAAGATCACGATTCTCGCGGTGTGACATCTTCTTTCACATTATACAAAAAATTGGGCTAACTTTGCTGTTTAGTTTTTTTTTTAATTCATTAAAGTGCATTTTTTCTCAAAAAATTGCATTTGAAAAACCGCTGCGCAAATACGGTGTGACATAAAAAATTGCAACAACCACCAATTTATTCTCTAGCGTCTCTGCTAAAAAAATATATATATCATGTTTGGGGATCCAATTAATTTTCCTGCAGAAAATAATGATTTTTTTTACTTGTAAGCAACAAATGTCAGAAAAGGTTTGGTCTTTAAATGGTTAAACTTCCTTCATCTACACGCCGGAGTTCTTTCCATTGATAAAAGAACGAAAAGTTACTTTGTTTCCACTTATTCTCTGTTGTATTAAAACTTGGCAGGCTGCCTGGATTTTGTTTATCCAGCTGTGAGAACTCTCTGCACTTGTTTTAGAGACATGTTGTTTTGAAGATCGGGAAGGGAAAAAGATTGTGATTTAGATTCTTTACGATTAATCGAGTTTTGGCTGAAGTTGGGCTTTAACCACTTGACCCCTGGAAGGTTTTACCCCCTTCATGACCAGGCCATTTTTTGCTGTTCAGCACTGCGCTACTTTAATTGGCAATTGCGCGGTCATGCAACGCTGTACCCAAACTAAATTTATAGAATTTTTTCACACAAATAGAGCTTTCTTTTGGCGGTATTTGCTCACCACTGTTTTTTTTTTCTTATTATATAAATAAAAAAAACACAGAAGATTTAGAAAAAAAAACCCTGATATTTTCTACTTTCTGTTATAAAACATATCCAATAAAATCAAATGTGTTCAAAAATTTAGGCCAAAATGTATTCTGCTGCATGTCTTTGGTTAAATTTTTTTTTATAAAAATCCCAATAAGTGTATATTAATTGGTTTGTGGGAAAGTTATATATTTTTTATACTAGTAATTGCGGTGGTGACAGTCTAGCTCACTTCCCGAGGCCCTTAAAATGCCAGGGCCTTACAAAT
The DNA here is from genome assembly GCA_029206835.1 of Rana muscosa. Classification (NCBI taxonomy): domain Eukaryota; kingdom Metazoa; phylum Chordata; class Amphibia; order Anura; family Ranidae; genus Rana; species Rana muscosa. The sequence continues at coordinate 169,271,507 of CM055127.1, forward strand.
ACCCCCCAAATTACCAATTTTTGGAAAGTAGACAGTCCAATGTATTTAGTAAGAGGCATGGCAAGTTTTTTAAAGTTGTCATTTTTCTCACAATTTTTTGAAAAACGAAAAAATGATTTTTTTTTTTTTTTTACACAATTTTTTTTTTACATACTGTCACCAGTGCAGTACAGCATCATCATATGACCAGGGAATACTGACTGGTGACAATATGTAAAAAAATAAATAAAAAAAACTAGTAGAAAAAGAAAAGAATTTAAAAGAGAAAAAAAAGTTTAAAAAATGTTTTAAAAATTGAATAAAAAAAATATATTTTTTACATACTGTCACCAGTGCAGTACAGCATCATCATATGATCAGGGAATACTGACTGGTGACAATATGTAAAAAAAAAAAAAAAAAAAAAAACTAGTAGAAAAAGAAAAGAATTTAAAAGAGAAAAAAAAGTTTAAAAAATGTTTTAAAAATTTAATAAAAAAAATATATTTTTTACATACTGTCACCAGTGCAGTACAGCATCATCATATGATCAGGGAATACTGACTGGTGACAATATGTAAAAAAATAAAAATAAAAAACTAGTAGAAAAAGAAAAGAATTTAAAAGAGAAAAAAGTTAAAAAAATGTTTTAAAAATTAAATAAAAAATATATTTTTTTTACATACTGTCACCAGTGCAGTACAGCATCATCATATGATCATGGAATACTGACTGGTGACAGTATGTTATAAATAAATATTTTTTATTACATTTTTATTTTTAAAACTTTTTAAAACTTTTTTCTTTTAAATTCTTTTCTTTTTCTATTTTTTTTTTTTTTTTTTTTACATACCGTCATCAGAATCATTCAGTGTCACTATAGTAACACTGTACTACTCTGAGTCGGGGGGCGATCAGGGATTTTCTTTTTTTTTTTTTTTATCACTGTAACAGCAATGTTTTGAACTGTCATGAATGGGTTACATTCAGAACAGCTGTGATTACTAGTGATTGGCTACATCTAATCACATGGTACAGGATGCTGTGATAGGCCCAGGTACCATGTGATAGCTGTGGACCAATCACAGCATCAGTGTATAGGAAGCACAGCTGTTATGAATGACATTCATTGCAATCACATGACCTGGTTAAACTGTGTAATGGTTTCTTCTATCTCTCCATTGGTGAGGTCCCTGTGTCTGCACACTTCCTGGAACCACTGTAAGGTAAAAGAAAGAAGCATCATCCATGTATGTTCTTTCTCTATGTATCCCTATTCCCTGCACATTATCTTCCAAAAATTCAGTTTCAGTGCTTTTTTTTTTTTATGGTTTATATACTGCAGTACTGCCTCATGGCCAGCAGGTGGTGATATTTTGTTATAGCCTCATCATAACTATACTGAAAAAGTGGAATAGATGGACAATATTGCTGACAGATGGGAGGTAACATCTTAGCGTTGTCACCCTGCAACAGGAAGTGCTGTTACTGGCAGGATCTCCGGTAGTGATGAGCCGAACACCCCCGGGTTCGGTTCGCACCAGAACCCGCGAACGGACCGAAAGTTCGAACGAACATTAGAACCCTATTAAATACAATGGATGCGAACGTTCGAATTCTAAAGTGCTAATTATAACAACTATTATGCATGTTATTGTCCTAAAAAGGGTTTGGGAACCCGGGTTCTGCACCAGGGGACATGTATCAATGCAAAAAGAAGTTTTAAAAACGGTCGTTTTTCGGGAGCAGTCATTTTAATGATGCATAAAGTGAAAAAAAAAAAAAGTCAAATATTCCTTTAAATATCGTACCTGGGGGGTGTCTAAAGTATGCCTGTGAAGTGCCACGTGTTTCCCGTGTTTAGAACTGTCCCTGCACAAAATGACACTTCTAAAGGAAAAAAAAGCCATTTAAAACTGCTTGCGGCTTTAATGTAATGTCTGGTCCCGGTAATATGGATGAAATTCTTTAAGAAAAATGGCATAGCTACCCCATGACCCCCCCCCCTACCCCAGCCCATTACCAGCCCCTTTGGGTCTTGTATGGATATTAAGGGGAACCCCGCACATAAAATAAAAAAGGCCCTATATACTCTGAACAGCCGTATACAGGCGGTGCATACAAGACAGGGACTGTAGGTTTGTTCTTATGTAGAGTCTGTTTGTAATTTTGAACAGGTACATTGTTGAAGTGTAGCTCCAGACCAAAAATCTATTTTTAAACTTTTTGGAAAACATAGGTAAGGGTTATCACCCCTGTAACATTTGTTTTGCTGTCTGTGCCCCTGTTCAGAACATTTCACCTCACTTTCCGTCCCAATGACAACTGTTTTTGAAATGTGGTGTTTTTCTTGAAACAAGGATTGCTGATAAAGCATCAGTACAGAGGAGACACCTTTCTCCCATATTTATTCTTACAGGAGAGAATTTTCCTTCCTAGTGGTAGATTTCCTCTCACTTCCTGTTGTCTTCTTGCGTTTGCAAGTAGGAGTCGTTTGTAAGTTGGATGTTTGAAAGTAGGGACCTGCCGTATATACTCTGCAGAAATAGGCCCCTTAGTTGTTGGTGTTGGCACAACACTGTAAGCACTCACAGTTACTCTTGGTTGGTGCTGGAACGCCCTGCTGTCAACTATTATATCAGGAATTTTAATTACATATAATTGTTGAACAGTGGTAGTAAAAATTGGGCCTTTGATGGTGGTGCTGGTGCCACAACACTGTAAGCCCTGACAGTTACTCTTGGTGGGTGCAGCAATGGGCCCTGCTGTGAATTATTAGATCAAGAATTGTAATTACATGCCCCTGTTGAACAGGGGCTGAAAAATTGGGCCTTAGGCACTGGTGGCACAACACTGCAACCCCTCACAGCAACTGTACTTGGAGCACAGCAATGAGCCCTGTTGCAAAGTATTGCTTCAAAAATTGTAATGACACGCCCCTGTTAAACAGGGGCTGAAAAATTGGGCCTTAGGCACTGGTGGCACAACACTGCAACTCCTCACAGATACTGTACTTGGAGCACACCAATGAGCCCTGTTGCAAAGTATTGCTTCAAAAATTGTAATTACACGCCCCTGTTAAACAGGGGCTGAAAAATTGGGCGTTAGGCACTGGTGGCACAACACTGCAACTCCTCACAGATACTGTACTTGGAGCACACCAATGAGCCCTGTTGCAAAGTATTGCTTCAAAAATTGTAATTACACGCCCCTGTTAAACAGGGGCTGAAAAATTGGGCGTTAGGCACTGGTGGCGGCACCCATAAACAAAAATCATCTTACAAGCTATCATCATCAATCGTATCATTGAGGACTCGGAGGAGGAGGATAGCCAGTCAACATAACAGCACAGGCACTCAGCATCAGCATCAGTCTTGAAGGGATGTGACATGTTAAAATCAATTAGTCTGTTATATCAGCATCAGGTGTGTGGTAGCTGGTGGTGATCCAAGACTGGTTCATCTTGATGAAAGTCAGTCGATCAACCGAGTCGGTGGACAGGCGCACCCTGTGATCCGTGACAAATCCTCCAGCAGCACTGAATGTGCGTTCCGAAAGAACGCTGGATGCAGGACAGGCCAGTAGCTCAATTGCATACTGTGCAAGCTCTGGCCAGTGATCCATCCTCAAGACCCAGTAAGCCAGAGGATTTTCGGTGGGGAAGGTGTCCAAGTCTGACCTTGCCCCTAGATATTCCTGCACCATGTTTATCAGACGCTGGCGATGGTTGCTGGAACCGATCATACTTTGGGGCTGCGGACTAAAGAATTGTCTGAACGCATCGGTCAGACGGCCACCTTCCCCACCGCTCCTTCTTTGACTGGCCGAAGCCTCAGCAACTCGTTGTCCAGGACCAGGAGTTTGCAACCTCCCCAGTCTCTGGGAACGCGTTGCACAGACCTTTCTGCAAGGCCTCCCGGAGTTGTCTCATCCTCTGCTCCCTCTGCGACGGTAACATAAGGTCCGCAACCTTACCCTTGTACCGTGGATCAAGGAGAGTGGCCAGCCAGTAATGGTCCCTCTCCTTGATCCGAAGAATACGAGGATCCTTCCGCAGACTTTGCAGGATCAGGGAGGCCATGCAGCGTAGGTTTGCTGAGGCATTCGCTCCGGAGTCCTCTGGGTCACTAAGGACGACATGATCCGCAGCCACCTCCTCCCAGCCACGTACAAGTCCACTGGTTTCTTGGGACTGTAAATCATCCCTAAAAGACTGCTGCTGATGATGCTGAGTGCCAGCCTCCACCTCCATGCTGACACAATCCTCCTCCTCCTCCTCCTCCTCCTCCTCCTCCTCCTCCTCTTCCTGTGCGATGGGTGGGACAGAAGGAACACTGTCTGGGTAAAGGGGGCCTTGAGAGGCAAGGAAGTCCTCCTCTTCCTGCCTCTGTTCTGCCTCAAGTGCCCTGTCCATTATTCCACGCAGCGTGTGCTCCAACAGGTGGACAAGAGGTACAGTGTCACTGATGCATGCACTGTCACTGCTCACCATCCTCGTGGCCTCCTCAAATGGTGCCAGGACAGTGCATGCATCCCTGATCATGCCCCACTGGCGTGGAGAAAAAAAACCAAGCTCCCCTGACCCTGTCCTGGTGCCGTAGTCGCACAGGTACTCATTGATGGCCCTCTGCTGCGTGTGCAGCCGCTGCAGCATGGCCAACGTTGAGTTCCACCTGGTGGGCATGTCACATATAAGGCGGTTCTTGGGCAGGTTCAACTCCTTTTGCAGCTCAGCCAGGCGAGCACTGGCATTATAAGATCTGCGGAAATGCACACAGACTTTCCTGGCCTGCCTCAGGACATCCTGTAAGCCCGGGTACCTGCCCAAGAAGCGCTGCACCACCAGGTTAAGGACGTGAGCCACACAGGGCACATGGGTCAGTTGTCCCTGTCGGAGGGCGGAGAGGAGGTTGGTGCCATTGTCGCAAACCACCATTCCTGGCTTAAGCTGGCGTGGCGTCAACCACCTCTCGGCCTGGCCCTGCAGAGCAGACAGGACCTCTGCCCCAGTGTGGCTTCTGTCCCCCAAACACACCAGCGCAAGCACGGCATGGCATCTTTTTGCCTGCGTACTTGCGTAGCCCCGTGAACGGCTACGGAGCACCGCTGGTTCATAGGACAAACCACAGGAAGAGGCCATGGAGGAAGAAGAAGAGGAGGGGGTGGAGGAGAGAGGTGTGTCACAACCAGTAGTAGCATTTTGGAGGCGTGGCGGTGGGACAACCTCCAACACTACTGCACCTTGTCCTGAATCCTTCCCAGCTGCCAAAAGAGTGACCCAATGGGCCGTGAAAGAAAGGTAACGTCCCTGTCCATGCCTGCTGGACCATGAGTCAGCGGTAATATGCACCTTACCGCTGACCGCCCTGTCCAGCGAGGCCAAGACATTGCCTTCCACATGCCGGTAGAGAGCCGGAATAGCCTTCCGTGAGAAAAAGTGGCGTTTGGGAACCTGCCACTGAGGAACTGCACATTGCACAAACTCACGGAAGGGGGCCGAGTCTACCAACTGAAAAGGCAGCAGTTGAAGCGCTAGCAATTTAGCCAAGCTAGCATTCAACCGCTGGGCATGTGGATGGCTGGGAGTGAACTTCTTTCGACGGTCCAGCAGCTGGGGCAGGGAAATTTGCCTGCTAGAATCGGACGTCGGTGTACTGCTAGCAGAGTGGGCGCAAGTACTTGGCTGTGACACACCTAATTCTACACCTTCATTCCTCTCAGTGCATGTTTCAGAGAGGACTGAAGTTATAGTGGGGTTGGAGATCCCAGCTGATGCGGTGCAAGGAGAGGTCCGCTTTGTTCTTTGGTGTGGGTCTTTGAGGTAGGCTTGCCAATGAGCTGCATGGCAGGTCAACATATGTCTGGTCAGGCATGTGGTACCCAAGCGGCTGATGTTTTGGCCACGCGATATACGCTTGAGACATATGTTGCAAACAGCAGCTGTGCGATCTGATGCACTAGCCTCAAAAAAGGCCCACACCAAAGAACTTTTTGAATGACGGGCAGAGGCAGCGCCCTGCACAGGCGGAGCTCTGCGGTGTGATTCCGTCGGTGTACTGCCCTTACGCTGGCCACCAAAGGGCATCCTGCCTCGTTGGAGATGTGCCTCCTCCTCATCCTCCTCCTCCTCCTCTCTCCTATTAGGCACCCACGTGGAGTCAGTGACCTCATCATCCCCTCCCTCCTCATCACTGGAGCCAATCTGGCAGTATGCTGCAGCTGCTGGAACATGACTGCCAGATTGGTGTCCTTCTTGAGCATCCCCTCTGTCTGCTCTCACGCTACTGCCTTCCTCTAGCTGGGTTTCATCATCAGACCCTTCGAAACGCTGGGCATCCTCCTGGAGCATGTACCCAACACTGTGCTGAAACAGTTCGGGGGACTCCTCAGGAGGAGGACATGGTGGGTCTAGGGAAGGAGTGACTGATGATTTGTCTGACATTGATACCAGGGAAGACGACGCTTTGGCAGCTGCTTTTCCAGTACCCTGAGCCTGGGTGAGAGAGGATGAGGAGGAGGAGGAGGGCTTGGTCATCCACTCTACCAAGTCTTCGGCATGATGTGGCTCAACATGTCCAGCTGCCGAAAAGGACAAGCGTGTCCCATGGCCATGTGCTGATGACAATGCACCGCGTCCACGACCAGCACTGTTGCCCCCAGACACAGAGCCTGCTTGCCCTCTTTTATTGCCTCCTGACTGTCTGCCTCTCCTTGTTTGCCTTCCAGACATTCTAATAGATGGCCTGCAGGGAGATGGGAAAAAAGCAATAAGGGCTACCTTCAGGTGTCCTTCTCTGTCCCTTGAAACAAGGACTTGCAGAGTGAAATAAACTGACACTCTCCCTACCTACAGTTTTCTGTCCCTAGAATAAATGTTTTTTTTAAGCACAATATAGCACAAGGACAATTCACTCACTGTCCTTACAGGTCCCTGGAAACAAGGACTTGCAGAGTGAAAGAAAAAAAACACTCTCCCTACCTACAGTTTTCTGTCCCTAGAATAAATGTTTTTTTTAATCACAATATAGCACAAGGACAATTCAGTCACTGTCCTTCCAGGTCCCTGGAAACAAGGACTTGCAGAGTGAAATAAACTGACACTCTCCCTACCTACAGTTTTCTGTCCCTAGAATAAATGTTTTTTTTAATCACAATATAGCACAAGGACAATTCACTCACTGTCCTTACAGGTCCCTGGAAACAAGGACTTGCAGAGTGAAATAAACTGACACTCTCCCTACCTACAGTTTTCTGTCCCTAGAATAAATGTTTTTTTTAAGCACAATATAGCACAAGGAGAATTCACTCACTGTCCTTCCAGGTCCCTGGAAACAAGGACTTGCAGAGTGAAATAAACTGACACTCTCCCTACCTACAGTTTTCTGTCCCTAGAATAAATGTTTTTTTTAATCACAATATAGCACAAGGACAATTCAGTCACTGTCCTTCCAGGTCCCTGGAAACAAGGACTTGCAGAGTGAAATAAACTGACACTCTCCCTACCTACAGTTTTCTGTCCCTAGAATAAATGTTTTTTTTAAGCACACTATAGCACAAGCACAAAACACACTGACACTCTCCCTACCTATCCTTCTCTTTCCCTAAACTAAAGGAATCCAGGTTAAGCAAGAAAGAAATAACAGTCACTGTCCCTGCCTATGCTGCTCTATCCCTGCTCCGGAACACACTACACTAGGCCGCCGTGCTGGCGGCCTTTTATAGTGTGGGGCGTGTACTAAACACCCTCAGCAATAATTGGCCACAGGCATCCTGCCTGTGGCCAATCATTGCTCTCCTCGCTGCCGGCGCTGTGATTGGCCAAGCATGCGGGGTCACAGTGCATGCTTGGCCAATCACAGCGCCTGGATGACACTGCGATGGCGTAGTGCATTGTGGGCCGTTCGCGTCACTCGAATTTGGCGCGAACGGCCCAAATCGTTCGATCTTCGTCGAACAGCCGATGTTCGAGTCGAACGTATGTTCGACTCGAACACGAAGCTCATCCCTAATCTCCGGACACAGATTCACAAATAAAATAGCTTATAAGCCAAGGGCTAGGGTTGCCACTTCATACCTTTAAACCCAAACACATATTGTGTTAATTACAAAGGTTCTGAGGCCAATTTAATGCAAATAAGGCACTAAATGAGTTTAAATAACCACCTTAATCAGCCACAGAACCTTTGTAGTTAATATGTGTTTAGGTTTGAAGGGATGAGGTGGCAACCCTATTAAGGTCTGTATACCTGCTGTGCCCAATATGAGGGGTTCCCACCATCCCTGTGCTGAGTTCCCGGGTCTGTACACCTGCTGTGCCCATTATGAGAGGTTCCCACCATCCCTGTGCTGAGTTCCCGGGTCTGTACACCTGCTATGCCCATTATGAGAGGTTCCCACCATCCCTGTGCTGAGTTCCCGGGTCTGTACACCTGCTGTGCCCATTATGAGGGGTTCCCACCATCCCTGTGCTGAGTTTCCAGGTCTGTACACCTGCTGTGCCCATTATGAGGGGTTCCCACCATCCCTGTGCTGAGTTCCTGGGTCTGTACACCTGCTGTGCCCATTATGATGGGTTCCCACCATCCCTGTGCTGAGTTCCCGGGTCTGTACACCTGCTGTGCCCATTATGAGGGGTTCCCACCATCCCTGTGCTGAGTTCCTGGGTCTGTACACCTGCTGTGCCCATTATGATGGGTTCCCACCATCCCTGTGCTGAGTTCCCGGGTCTGTACAACTGCTGTGCCTATTATGAGGGGTTCCCACCATCCCTGTGCTGAGTTCCCGGGTCTGTACACCTGCTGTGCCCATTATAGGCCCATATCTCTTTTGGGTGGAGTGACCCTTTTAATTATGGTACATCACGAAATACAGAAGAGAGGGAAAATAATGTCTTCTGGAACAGGACGCGTGTGTAACATGAGACCTTTTACAGGAAAAAGAAAAAAACATCTACAAACAAAATTTCACTTGAACGTGTGGAACAACCAACAGGTAAGACCAGAAAAACCGCATTCGTCAGTCTGTCCTGAACATTCCGCTCCGGAGACATTGATCTGTATTTGTTCTCTATGCCGCGTATTGTAATCCACTGTGAATGTGTCGCCTGCATAGAAGGGATGAAGGAGCTGCATGGAGATGTAGCAAAGTCCCAGGCCTCCTTTAGGCCGGCTTCACACCTATGCGAATTGAATGCACTTTTCCACGCATCCAATTCGCATAGCAGGAGAATGCCCTATGACCAAAAGGCCCCTAAATCCATTATTGTATATCATGAGAGAGGGGAATGAGGGAGGGTTGAGGGAAAGGGGGTGAGAGGGGGGTGAGTGTAAAAGAGAGGGGGTGAGTGTAGGACCCCTTTCACACTGAGGTGTTTTTCAGGCGCTTTTGGGCTAAAAATAGCGCCTGAAAAACGCCTCTGCAGCAGTCCCAGTGTGAAAGCCTGAGTGCTTTCACACTGGGGCGCTGCCAGGGCGTTAAAAAAAGTCCTCCAAGCAGCATCTTTGGGGCGGTGGAGGAGCGGTGTACACACAGCTTCTGCCCATTGAAATGAATGGCCGCCGCTGCAAAGCACTTCGGCAGCAGCGCTACACGGGTGCATTTAACCTTTAATTCGGCTGCTAGCGGGGGTTAAAAGCGCCTGCTAGAAGCCGGATAGCGCAGCTAAAACGACAGTAAAGTGCTGCTAAAACTAGCAGTGTTTTACCATCAATGCCCGCCCCAGTGTGAAAGCAGCCTAAGAGTCAGGGAGTGAACGAGACAGAAGGGGAGGGGGGGTTGCTGAGAGACAGAAGGGGAGGGGGGGGGGGGGTTGCTGAGAGACGGGGAGGGGGGGGTTGCTGAGAGACAGAAGGGGAGGGGGGGGTTGCTGAGAGACAGAAGGGGAGGGGGGGGGTTGCTGAGAGACAGAAGGGGAGGGGGGGGTTGCTGAGAGACAGAAGGGGAGGGGGGGGGTTGCTGAGAGACAGAAGGGGAGGGGGGGGGTTGCTGAGAGACAGAAGGGGAGGGGGGGGGGTTGCTGAGAGACAGAAGGGGAGGGGGGGGTTGCTGAGAGACAGAAGGGGAGGGGGGGGGGTTGCTGAGAGACAGAAGGGGAGGGGGGGGGGGTTTGCTGAGAGACAGAAGGGGAGGGGGGGGGTTGCTGAGAGACAGAAGGGGAGGGGGGGGGTTGCTGAGAGACAGAAGGGGAGGGGGGGGGGTTGCTGAGAGACAGAAGGGGAGGGGGGGGTTGCTGAGAGACAGAAGGGGAGGGGGGGGGGGGGTTGCTGAGAGACAGAAGGGGAGGGGGGGGTTGCTGAGAGACAGAAGGGGTGGGGGGGGTTGCTGAGAGACAGAAGGGGTGGGGGGGGTTGCTGAGAGACAGAAGGGGTGGGGGGGGTTGCTGAGAGACAGAAGGGGTGGGGGGGTTGCTGAGAGACAGAAGGGGAGGGGGGGTTGCTGAGAGACAGAAGGGGAGGGGGGGTTGCTGAGAGACAGAAGGGGAGGGGGGGTTGCTGAGAGACAGAAGGGGAGGGGGGGGTTGCTGAGAGACAGAAGGGGAGGGGGGGTTGCTGAGAGACAGAAGGGGAGGGGGGGGTTGCTGAGAGACAGAAGGGGAAGGGGAGGGGGGGTTGCTGAGAGACAGAAGGGGAAGGGGAGGGGGGGGTTGCTGAGAGACAGAAGGGGAAGGGGAGGGGGGGGTTGCTGAGAGACAGAAGGGGAAGGGGAGGGGGGGGTTGCTGAGAGACAGAAGGGGGAGGGGGGGGGTTGCTGAGAGACAGAAGGGGGAGGGGGGGGGGGTTGCTGAGAGACAGAAGGGGAAGGGGAGGGGGGGGGTTGCTGAGAGACAGAAGGGGAAGGGGAGGGGGGGTTTGCTGAGAGACAGAAGGGGAGGGGGGGGGGTTGCTGAGAGACAGAAGGGGAGGGGGGGTTGCTGAGAGACAGAAGGGGAAGGGGAGGGGGGGGGTTGCTGAGAGACAGAAGGGGAAGGGGAGGGGGGGGGTTGCTGAGAGACAGAAGGGGAAGGGGAGGGGGGGGTTGCTGAGAGACAGAAGGGGGAGGGGGGGGTTGCTGAGAGACAGAAGGGGGAGGGGGGGGGGTTGCTGAGAGACAGAAGGGGGAGGGGGGGGGGGTTGCTGAGAGACAGAAGGGGAAGGGGAGGGGGGGGTTGCTGAGAGACAGAAGGGGAAGGGGAGGGGGGGTTTGCTGAGAGACAGAAGGGGAGGGGGGGGTTGCTGAGAGACAGAAGGGGAGGGGGGGGTTGCTGAGAGACAGAAGGGGAGGGGGGGTTGCTGAGAGACAGAAGGGGAAGGGGAGGGGGGGGTTGCTGAGAGACAGAAGGGGAAGGGGAGGGGGGGGTTGCTGAGAGACAGAAGGGGGAGGGGGGGGGGTTGCTGAGAGACAGAAGGGGGAGGGGGGGGGGGTTGCTGAGAGACAGAAGGGGAAGGGGAGGGGGGGGTTGCTGAGAGACAGAAGGGGAAGGGGGGGGGGTTGCTGAGAGACAGAAGGGGAAGGGGAGGGGGGGGGTTGCTGAGAGACAGGAGGGGGGGGGGTTGCTGAGAGACAGGAGGGGAGGGGGGGGTTGCTGAGAGACAGGAGGGGAGGGGGGGGTTGCTGAGAGACAGGAGGGGAGGGGGGGGTTGCTGAGAGACAGGAGGGGAGGGGGGGGGTTGCTGAGAGACAGGAGGGGAGGGGGGGGGGTTGCTGAGAGACAGGAGGGGAGGGGGGGGGTTGCTGAGAGACAGGAGGGGAGGGGGGGGGTGCTGAGAGACAGGAGGGGAGGGGGGGTTTGCTGAGAGACAGGAGGGGAGGGGGGTTTGCTGAGAGACAGGAGGGGAGGGGGGGGTTTGCTGAGAGACAGGAGGGGAGGGGGGGTTGCTGAGAGACAGGAGGGGAGGGGGGGGTTGCTGAGAGACAGGAGGGGAGGGGGGGGGTTGCTGAGAGACAGAAGGGGAGGGGGGTTTGCTGAGAGACGGGGGATGGGGTCTGAGAGACAGGGGGAGCTAAGAGATAGGGGGCTGAGCTGAGAGACGGGGGGGAGGGGAGGAGAGCTGAGAGATGGGGGGGGGGGGGAGGGGAGGAGAGCTGAGAGATGGGGGGGGGAGGGGAGGAGAGCTGAGAGATGGGGGGGGAGGGGAGGAGAGCTGAGAGACGGGGGGGGGAGGAGAGCTGAGAGACGGGGGGGGGGGGGAGAGCTGAGAGACGAGGGGGGGGGGGAGAGCTGAGAGACGAGGGGGGGGGAGAGCTGAGAGACGGGGGGGGGGGGAGGAGAGCTGAGAGACGGGGGGGGAGGAGAGCTGAGAGACGGGGGGGGAGGAGAGCTGAGAGACGGGGGGGGGGAGGAGAGCTGAGAGACGGGGGGGGGGGGGGGAGGAGAGCTGAGAGATGGGACGGGGGGGGAGGGGAGCTGAGGGGGGGGAGGAGAGCTGAGAGACGGGGGGGAGCTCTCTGGGGGGGGGAGGAGAGCTGAGAGACGGGGAGACGGGGGGGAGCTCTCTGGGGGGGGGAGGAGAGCTGAGAGACGGGGGGCGGAGAGAGCTGAGAGACGGAGGGGGGGGAGGAGAGCTGAGAGACGGAGGGGGGGGGAGGAGAGCTGAGAGAGGGGGGGGAGGAGAGCTGAGAGAGGGGGGGGAGGAGAGCTGAGAGAGGGGGGGAGGAGAGCTGAGAGAGGGGGGGGAGGAGAGCTGAGAGAGGGGGGGGAGGAGAGCTGAGAGAGGGGGGGAGGAGAGCTGAGAGAGGGGGGGAGGAGAGCTGAGAGAGGGGGGGGAGGAGAGCTGAGAGAGGGGGGGGAGGAGAGCTGAGAGAGGGGGGGGAGGAGAGCTGAGAGAGGGGGGGGAGGAGAGCTGAGAGACGGGGGGGGGAGGAGAGCTGAGAGACGGGGGGGGGGGAGGAGAGCTGAGAGACGGGGGGGGGAGAGCTGAGAGACGGGGGGGGGGGAGGAGAGCTGAGAGACGGGGGGGGGGGAGGAGAGCTGAGAGACGGGGGGGGGAGGAGAGCTGAGAGACGGGGGGGAGGAGAGCTGAGAGACGGGGGGGGGGAGAGCTGAGAGACGGGGGGGGGGGGGAGAGCTGAGAGACGGGGGGGGGGAGGAGAGCTGAGAGACGGGGGGGGGGGGGAGGAGAGCTGAGAGACGGGGGGGGGGGGAGGAGAGCTGAGAGACGGGGGCGGGGGGGGGAGAGAGCTGAGAGACGGAGGGGGGGAGGAGAGCTGAGAGACGGAGGGGGGGGAGGAGAGCTGAGAGAGGGGGGGGAGGAGAGCTGAGAGAGGGGGGGGGAGGAGAGCTGAGAGAGGGGGGGGAGGAGAGCTGAGAGAGGGGGGGGAGGAGAGCTGAGAGAGGGGGGGAGGAGAGCTGAGAGAGGGGGGGGAGGAGAGCTGAGAGAGGGGGGGAGGAGAGCTGAGAGAGGGGGGGGAGGAGAGCTGAGAGAGGGGGGGAGGAGAGCTGAGAGACGGGGGGGGGGAGGAGAGCTGAGAGACGGGGGGGGGGGGAGGAGAGCTGAGAGACGGGGGGGGGGGGGAGAGCTGAGAGACGGGGGGGGGGAGGAGAGCTGAGAGACGGGGGGGGGAGGAGAGCTGAGAGACGGGGGGGGGGAGGAGAGCTGAGAGACGGGGGGGGGGAGGAGAGCTGAGAGACGGGGGGGGGGGGGAGAGCTGAGAGACGGGGGGGGGAGGAGAGCTGAGAGACGGGGGGGGGGGGGAGGAGAGCTGAGAGACGGGGGGGGGGGAGGAGAGCTGAGAGACGGGGGGGGGGGGGGGAGGAGAGCTGAGAGGGGGGGGGGGGGGGGAGGAGAGCTGAGAGACGGGGGGGGGGGGGAGAGCTGAGAGACGGGGGGGGGGGGGGGAGAGCTGAGAGACGGGGGGGGGGGGGAGAGCTGAGAGACGGGGGGGGAGGAGAGCTGAGAGACGGGGGGGGGGGAGGAGAGCTGAGAGACGGGGGGGGGGAGGAGAGCTGAGAGACGGGGGGGGGGGGGGGGAGGAGAGCTGAGACGGGGGGGAGGAGAGCTGAGAGACGGGGGGGGGGGGGGGAGAGCTGAGAGACGGGGGGGGGGAGGAGAGCTGAGAGACGGGGGGGGGGGGGAGCTGAGAGACAGAGGGGGGGTCTAAGAGACAGAGGAGGGGGCTAAAAGAGGGGGGGACTGAGACAGAGGGGAGGGCTGAGACAGACCACATAGCACTGTCCCTTTCTGCAGTCCCTCCTCTGCTCACCCCCACCCCCCCGCTGTCTCAGTGTTCAGGCATGTTTGTGTAGGATGCCGGGTACCTGATGGCCAGCAGCGGCAGCGCCGAGTCTCCCTCTTGATCTGGGTGGTGCTCTCGCTGCTCTGCTCCTTACAGTGGCGCATGTTCTCTTCCTCCGGGCTCCCAGTCAGCCTGCCCTCCGGCCCAGGCTGCATGGTTCCTGGAGCAGAGAGGAGGTGGAGGAATCGAGGTTCTGGGAGCGCTGGGGTGGCCGCGCTCACTCCTGTTCGCCTATTCGTTGGTCAGGGAGGGGGTGGAGCTCTTCTCCCTCCTCGCTGGCCACCTTCCCCAATTCCCCGCTGCTGTTTGCTGCCACGCTCCCGCTGCCGCCGAACTCTGCATAAAAAAGACGGCCCACAAAAATATATATATATATTTTTTTTTTTTAAACAGCCCACTGAGCCATCGGCCCACCAGGAAACTCCTGGTAGTCCCGATGGCCAGTCCATCCCTGTCTTCCTCAAGCGTCACCCCCCGCTTCCCTGCTGGGTCCCTAGTTTGGCACTCCAGATACTTCTCAAGCCTCACTCCACTGGACTGCTCGGTCCCTGGCTTGACACACAAGGCTGCTCTGCAAGCGTCACCTCCCCTGGCTTGATACCTGCTGAAGTTTCCCTGATTCTTCACTGTCCCCAGTTGGTGACAATGCTGCTCCGGTACTTGCTTCAGTTACTCACAGTGGTCCATGGTAAAAAGGCGGATGGTCCCTTAGTGGCGACAGCTTCCCCTCTACCTCTGACCATGACAAATTCTCCGGCCAGCAGAACCGTCACTTCTGGTTGGACTGCAAGCCGCATGATTAGGGTAGTTCAGATAACTTACCACCTCAACACAAGTATGTACTTACCCCACATCCTACTTACCCCCCAGTAAGGACACTGACACCATGTTGGATTTAAATGGCCGTTAGGCCTTTTATTAACACAAAACATATTTAACATAAACTTTTGTAATGCTCCATCTCTAGTTGAACAAAAGATTGCAGATCCTTGACGTCATCAACTTTTTGGAATCTGTGGTACCTCTAGGTTAGATTCTGTCCCCAGCTGCAACACCGCCTCGAGGACTACTAACTGACCACAGACCCCTACCACCTTAATGCCTGGTAGTCTAGACTGAACTAGACAAACCAGGAGGAATCCATACCTGGGACGGGTCCCCCACCATTTGATCAAATACCCCATATATTTTAATCCTCGTCAAGGACCCCAATCGCCATTGGTGACCGGACATACTTCCAATATTTTATTAGGGCGGGAGGATTCACTACCGAGTCCGACTTCCCCTGCAACTGATGCCTGATTACTCCACCCACAACTACTTATTCAGCTCCTCCCCATCCTGCACTAAAAATACATCAATCAGGTAAGGGCCGGTTAATTTTTCCAAAAACTGTACCCAACCCCTTCTTTGACCTATTCCCCTCCGTCAGTTCCTTCCACCCTGTCATGTATGCTCTACGCTTACACTGCTTTCCATCTCCGTACATGTCTATGCCAACCCTGCGCTGCTCTCTTGCTTCTGGATAGGCCCTCAGACAGCCCAGCAAGCAGATGTGCCCAGGATAGGCCCAAACTCCGGCCTTGCAGTCCGGGGCAAAACGACACACGTCCACCCAGACAGCCGTCCAGGTGGCACAAAACCCCCGATCACCGGACTCCACCCGAATATATAGGCCAGTGATGGAGAACCTTGGCACCCCAGATGTTTTGGAACTACATTTCCCATGATGCTCATCTACACTGCAGAGTGCATGAGCATCATGGGAAATGTAGTTCCAAAACATCTGGGGTGCCAAGGTTCACCATCACTGATAAATCTCTTGGCCTGCTGGGAGAGCCTATAAGAAAACCCCTGCCCATTGGCTGAGACACCCCATATACCCATAACCTGACCTTGCTTTGCCCTTGTCTTTTCTAATGTCACCAGATACCCGGCCACCTAGTGGCAGAAGAAAGAAGTGCAGCAATTCTAGACTCGGAGTGAAATCAATTGATCCCTAACAATGAGCCAAGGCAACTACACCTGGCAGGTAAATTTTAGGAGCAACCCCACCTAAACATCAGGGTGCTACAGAGACAAGAATGCTACAGATGGAAACAAATCCAATAGGTGGATCAGGTGTTCCCCTGCAAACCCGGTCACTATAACTTCTCATATAAGCCTTGTTCATTTGTTACATAGTCTGGTTAAAAAAAGACACAAGTCCATTCTAGTTCAACCAATAAAAGGGGGAAAAAATTAAATACAAATTGTTGCAATAAATCTTTCAATAAAATAACACCTGCTGATCCTGCCATGAGGTTCCTTGCTCAGACACTTCCTGTTATCAGTGGACAACTGTCTCCTATTTTTCCTCCTGTGTTGTCATCCTGTCACACGCCCCCTGGTGGACTATAAGTGCCTGTACTGTCACACAGTACTCAGACATGGTCAGGAAGCCAGAACTCCTCATCTGCATTCAGTAACTCCGGCTCCGTTCGCACCAAGGCTTTTTTTTCCCCATACTTTTTGCAGAAATGCAGAACATGTTATGTTAACCTGGGTTCCTACGGAACACGTTCACATCAATGCATTTTTGGAAAGAGGTCAGGGACTTTTTTTAAAAGCAAAACAATGCTTTGTTTTTTGGTTCAATAGACTTCAATGGAGACCCTGCAGAAAAAGCATGTAGTGCATTCTCCGCACGTTTTGCATTATTTAACCACTTAAAGTGGTTGTAAAGCCACTGTGACAACTTACACCTACAGGTAAGCCTAGATTAAGGCTTACCTGTAGGTGCATGAAATATCTCCTTCTCCTACACGGTTAAGGAGATATTTACTATAAATACAGCGCCGATGACGTCACAAGCATGCGCACTAGCGCATGCGTGTGACATCATCGCCGCTCCGGCCAATCACAGCGCCGGAGCGGCGATACACTGACGGCAGTGACGGGATATCGAGGCAAGATGACGGCGGCGGAGGGGAACGACGAGCAGTTTGGGGGCTTCGATCTCAGGTAAGTCATTCATAATGAGCTAATATGCTATGCATACTAGCTCATTATGGCTTTCTTTTGCAGGGGTTTAAAAAAAAAATGGGTTTACTTCCTCTTTAAGGACATTAGGACTGGAAGGATTTGCCCCCTTAATGACCAGGCCATTTTTTGCGATAGGGCACTGTGTCGCTTTAACTGACAATTGCACGGTCGTGCGACATTGTACCCAAACAAAACTGATGTCCTTTTTATTTTTTCCAACAAATAGAGCTTTCTTTTGGTGGTATTTGACTTCTTCTTTCTTCTTTCTTCTTTCTTCTTTTTTTTCGTACTTTCCCGGGTGTAATTCAAACTGGCAGAGACACCAGTGATGTGCAGTTCCTTGCGGTCCAGTGGGTGGCGCTGTCGCCCTGGGCTGGGGTTGAACCATTGCTGTGTGCTGTGCCTCCTTTTTGTCCTCTCTCGGCAGCGGTATGGTGGGGCGGGGAACCCGCCATTCTTGCTGGGAGAGGGTATAAAGGGGCCAGCCATCTTTGTCACGGGGTCGAGTCCCAGGCACCTTCAGCCTGTGGGCGGTGGTTCGTGTCGGTCCTCTAGGCGGCCTAGGCCTAGAGGACGTCCGGAGGTCGTGTTCCATCCCAGGCACCTTTAGTCCTGGGGTGAGGTACTCGAATGGAGGTCTGGAGCTCAGTGCCCAACACTGAGTTCCGCGAGGGAAGGAGATCCTAGGGAACCCCGGGAGTGGGTACTCGAATCCAGAAGGCGTAATGGACCGGGGGGAGCTCCTCACTTGAACGGGTGCAGCAGATTGCCAGTGACAGGTGAGCCTCCCATCGGAGACCGTCTGGAAGGAAAATTCCCCCCTCGCTAGGAGACCTCAGCCCACTTTCAGGGAGGAAAGTGGAGAGTCAGTTGTGTCTGGGCCTACTCGCATCCACACCTCCTTGTTTGTTCTGTTCTTTAAGGGAGTCTAACTGATTGTGCTGCTCACTCGAGAAGAATAAAGGAGTGTTGGACTTTAATGGTGTGGGGCTCTTTTCTGGTGGACATTGTTCAAGGTAACTCCAGGTGCACAACACTGACCCGAAGGTAGAGAAGGAACTTTGCTTACACCGCACGGACACATGTGGTGAAGGCTTGGCGTGGTGACCCCGCTCTCTCCTCTCTAAGGTACCCCTAGACAAGAGAAAGACGAGCTGATGCAAAGAGGGGAGTGAGGAGACCGCTACAGATATATAATATATATATATATATATATATATATATATATATATATATAATAAAAAAAAAGAGGGTTGCCATCCGGGGCCCTGGGGACCTCTGGGCCCCTTACAGGTGTACTGCCTGTACGGTGTACCCCCCTGATGGCAAACCTGGTTCTAACTGTAGGGGGGATGGGACTGACTGGGGGAAGAGACCGATCGATCGCTGTTCATAATCAGTATGAACAGCAAATCTGTCTCCTCTCACTCGGACAGAACGGAGATCTGTCTGTTTACATTGACAGACCTCCGTTCTGTCTCTCGGGTCGTGGGTGCCCGGCACAGTCATCACGGCCGCCGGGCACGTGCATCAGCTCCTACATCACGCAGCGGGCGGGCGCGTGCTGTACAGCTGCGGCGATTTGCGCAGGGGAGCCAAACTGCTGCGGTATAACGATGGCGGCTGGTCGGCAACAGGTTAATCTGGCCAAATAAAAAAAAAAAAAAAAAAAAGCATCAAAAACACGTGTCCGAAAAAATGCAGAAATGCTCAAAAGCAACATGCATAGATGTGAATCGAACCCCCTTTCACACGGCTCTGTAGCATAATCCCGGTAAAACCATGTATACGTTTTTACCACGATTTCACTGTGTTTCAGATGCGTTTTCTGGTGTGTATTTGGGCACCAAAAGCGGTTTTACCGCGATTTCCATTCATTTCAACGGGAAGCTGCTTTTTTTTTGCTGCGGGTTTCAAAACACCAAAGATACAGCTTGCAGGACTTTTCAAAATGCACCGCACCCACAGCGCAGTGGTGTGAAAAGTCCCATAGTCTGGTTCCTACCACAAAAACGCACTCCAGGACCATTCGGGATGTGTATCTGCATGTGCATTTTTGACGCTATTCCGCATGCATTCCTGATGCTTTTTTTCCCCCATTTTTTTTTCTTCTCTGTACTGGGCTCCAGTGTGTGTTTTGATGCGTTCCGGAGCATTCCGCTGCCTTTTTGATGTGTTTTTACCGTGTTCCAGTGCAGAAAAAATGCAGCATGTTTTTTTCTGGAACCGTAACACGTTTTTGGTGCATTTTTTTTTTTCCCCTCTTTTTTTTTTCTTAACTTCAAATAAGGACATGTGTGTTCCGGTGCGGTTTTTGATACTTTTTACAGCATTCCAGTACAGTCAATTGCAGGAAAACGCAGCATGATCTACTTTTTTTTTTTTTTGTTTTTTTGTTTTTTTCTGGAACTGGAAAGCCCTGGAACTGACCACACTGGTGTGAACTATACCATTGGAAACCATATAAACTACTTTCCATGTGGTTTTGATGCAGGAAAAAAAAAACTAGAACCATGTGTACCATGTGATCCAGGTGCAGCGTGCCTCCAGAAGTAGTGCATGCACTACTTTGGTGCGATTTGAGCGTATTGAAAATGAATGGGCTCAAATCACAGCTCACCAAATCGCTTGTGAATTGCACAGGAATGTGGTGTGCGATTCATAGTGTGAACCTAGCCTAGTATATGTACTACTTTTGGTACAATCAGGTGCAATGTTGGCCCATTCAAATGAATGGGCTGCAATCGCACTGCACTGCACCCGGACTAATGGAGTGGAACGGCCGTTATTCAGACAGTCATGGAAACAATGGTTTATGTTCTTTAAGCTAGAGAGCTCATGGAGGCATTTTTATGACCTAATGGGTCAATTATAACCGGACAAGGTGTCATCACAATGTTGAAGATCCAGTGACTCCAGTAATATGAATCTCCTCCACCTTCTTCCATTAATCCCTTAATTGTGACTTGCAACATGAGAACATCCTCCAACGCCCAGCAACGACCCACCATCCACAGGCTGGAAAGAATGTCAGGTGTGCTCCACCTCCCCCACCCAGGTCTATATGATGATCGTATTGGTCACGTCAGCGGTGTAACTGTTACTCAACTGACACACCTGAACCCCCCCAGGGCTCTGAAACCAAAGACTTCAGGCTGCGGGCCCATTCCTGGAGAATGCAAACAAGGCCAGACACCTATTTGATGGTTGGAGCGTTTTGAAACAATCTGGACGTAATGGTCACATGCAGAAGGTAAGCTCTTCGGGACACCTAAATTCCACCATCAGAAAGAGGACTAAACTGAAAGACCCAACAAAACTTGCTGCAGCTTTCTTTCTTCTTTATTTTGTAATCCATCTTTGTCAGTCTTTTAACCAGCGGCGGTGCGTCCATAAAGGGCGCAGAAGTGCCACCTTCCCTCTCCTGTCACTCTCTCTCAGCATAGATTTATGCAATGCATGAATCTATCTATGGTCGCCGCTGCCGCGTCCTATTCATGTGCCCTGCCCCTTGTCGGGCGCCGGGTAGGGTGACCACCTTTCCAAACCCAAAAATCAGCTTGTGCTGTAACGAATCAGAGCACAGTGATTGGACACAAGAGGCGGGATTTATGATTTCTCCAATCACAAGCAGGGGGCGGGGATTGTGCTCCTCCAGGCATTCCCGGCCAGGACAAGTACTGTCAGTGAGTAAAGCGGTGATGTGGCGGCCTTTTTGGGGGCATCAGATTGGCCCGGGGGGGGGGGTGGTGGCTGTGTCAGTTTCATTCCGGGACACTGTATTGTCCTGGCATGAATGTGCCCAGGACAGACCTGCAAAATGTGGGACTGTCCCGGGCAATCCGGAAAACGTGGTCACCCTAGCGCCAGGCCTATGAATTACAGCGATGAGTGTGTTTTGGAAGCGCCTGATTAGAGCCTGTGGGCTCTAATAGGCTTCCAAAAGGGGTAAACAGTGGGCGCAGTGCTGTGCGTTCGCTGATTACTGAGTGGTGTGTTAGGGAAGTGATACATCGCTTCCCTAACACTGACCCACCTCTCAGCCAATCAGGTTACTCAGGTCTGGTTACCTGTCATCTGGCTGAAACAGGCGCTGCTATTGGACGCCTGATGGGTGGAGAGGACGGGAGTGCAGGAGTCATGAAGGACCCCCCTTGTTGTCGTCACCCGCTGACCCACAAGACAGGGTAAGTGACGGGCAGGTGGGGGGGGGGCACACTCACACTGGCAGGATTGGGCACAGTGTCAGCGTTTGATGGGCACAGTGTCAGCGTTTGATGGGCACAGTATCAGCGTTTGATGGGCACAGTGTCTGCAATAGATGGCACAGTGGCAGCGTTTGATGGGTTTATTTTCAAAAAATTTTAGTTTGTTTGCGCCCCCCACCGCCAGCACCAGCCGCCACTGCTTTTAACCTTCTTCTCTAATTTGAAGTCCAACCAAAAATACCTTCATTCAAATATAGTAAATGTGGCGAAGACATCATCACTGCGCTGTACATGGAATCTCAAAGTGGTCAAGTCCGCACTTCTTGGCTCTCTTTTGTTGGTCTACTGAACACTTCCTCTTCTTATCTGCATAACATAACGAAAAGATGTTCACGGTCCAGCAAAAAGGGAACTGAGCAGGGCTGACAACTCTAATTGGCATTCAATACAGCAAGGACACCGCATTGTCAGCTCAAACAGGAAGTTAGGAGCTCACTGGATTCTTTCAAGATCAACAGGTATTTTCCTACAAATGCAGCACCCCTTCATCACACATTTAACAACCAACCCATTTCAGAGCCAAAATTTAGATTAAGGTTTGATCAGAACTTGAATGGACTCGGATTTCCAATTATAATCTCTATAGGTGGAATGTTACTGGATTCGGAGAGTCAAGAACCAGGTGTGCCGGCATTATTGGTAATGATGAAGGAAAGAGCGGTGGGAAGAGCCATGAAGATGAGTAAATGATGGTCGGGACTAAAAGAGATTCTATCATTTAAATAGGCAAAGTAACAGGGTCTATTAAAGGGCAAAACAATAGGTCTGCTTGACAGATGACCCCTCTGCAACTGATATTTGCCCTCTGCTTGCTGCCCCACCACCCTGTTTGCCTACAAGAGCTTCCTCCAAGATGTCTGCCTCCAATTCTTGGTTGGCTCAGAATCCCTTACCAGGACTTCCAAAGGCACTTGCAGAATCCCTGCCAGGGTGCTCAGAGTCTCTAGTAATGGCGCTGGGCTTGTCCTCTGACCAGAAGGCTATTTAAGCTCTATCCTTTGATGTGGATGGTGCTGTGTCTTATCCTCAGCTACATGAGGGCTAAAGAGCCATAAAAATTGCCTTCTATTTACCTGCTTGTTGCCAACCCAGGTTGACCTGACTTCTCTCTTGCTTGCTGCCTGCCTTGACGCTTATCTGGAGTTGACGATTCTCTTGCCTGCTGCCTGCCTGGACCTGACTACTCTTTCTTGTTGCCGGCCTTGACTCCTACTTGGACGTGACTACTCCCTTTCTTGCTGCTTGCCTCCACCCCTGTTTTGGACCTGACTACTCTTTCTTGTTGCCGGCCTTGACTCCTACTTGGACGTGACTACTCCCTTTCTTGCCACTTGCCTCCACCCCTGTTTGGACCTGACTACTCTTTCTTGTTGCCGGCCTTGACTCCTACTTGGACGTGACTACTCCCTTTCTTGCCACTTGCCTCCACCCCTGTTTGGACCTGACTACTCTTTCTTGTTGCCGGCCTTGACTCCTACTTGGACGTGACTACTCCCTTTCTTGCTGCTTGCCTCCACCCCTGTTTTGGACCTGACTACTCTTTCTTGTTGCCGGCCTTGACTCCTACTTGGACGTGACTACTCCCTTTCTTGCTGCTTGCCTCCACCCCTGTTTTGGACCTGACTACTCTTTCTTGTTGCCGGCCTTGACTCCTACTTGGACGTGACTACTCCCTTTCTTGCTGCTTGCCTCCACCCCTGTTTTGGACCTGACTACTCTTTCTTGTTGCCGGCCTTGACTCCTACTTGGACGTGACTACTCCCTTTCTTGCCACTTGCCTCCACCCCTGTTTGGACCTGACTACTCTTTCTTGCTGCCGGCTTCCTCCTCTGCTTGGCTGACTACTCTTTCTTGCCGCTTACTTCGGCCCCCTGCCTGGATCTAACTACTCTTTCTTGCCACTTTCCTCCATCTCTGTTTGGGCCTGACTATACTCACTCTTGCTCCCAGCCTCAACCACTGCTTGGACCTGACTACTCTCTTTCTTGCTGCTTGCCTGGACCCGACTACTCCCTTTCACGCTACCAGTTTCAACCTCTGCTTGGACCTGACTACGCTCTTGCTGTGACCCACGGTTTGTTTAGTGTGCCACTAAGGCTCGATCACTATGGGGAGTAGTGTGGGTGATACTGCAGCCACTGTAGGAGTGCCATCAACGGATGGAGCTCAGCCCAGCTCCTGTAGTCACTAGAAGGAAGGAAATATCCCTGGTACTGCACATCCAAGGAGTTCTATGGTGGTATGAGAGACAACCTCAGCCGGGGCTCCCACCAGGCCACGTCCCATGGTACACAGGGGCGTGGCCTGGTGGGAGCCCAGGCTGCGGTTGTCTCTCTCGTACCACCATAGGACTCTGTGGATGTGCGGCACCAGGGACATTTCCTCCTTTCTTCTACTCTTTCTTGCTGCCGGCTTTGATCTCTGCTTGGCCCTGACTACTCTTTCTTGTCACTTGCCTCCACCCCTGCCTGGATCTGACAACTCTTTCTTGTTGCCGGCTTCGACCTTTGCTTAGACCTGACTACTCTTTCTTGCCACTTGCCTTGATCCCTACTTGAACCTAACCACACTCATTCTTGCCACCTTCCTGGACCTGACTACTCTCTTGTCTATTGCATTGCAAACAGTCACCATCAATGCCCTTCTGTATCAATAAACCCTTGATGAGGTGGTCCTCAGAGCCACGACCAGGTGCCAGTTTGAAGCAAGGAAAAACAGGAACCACTAGGCCCATCAGGAGCTCAGATGACTCCTTGCCATGGATGAGCCTACATCACCTACCTGGGCACACCATATCAGGGCCATGGCCAGCACATGAGGCTGGTTATTGGCACTCGGGCACCCATTACCACATTGTGTGAGACAAGGCTCATGCCCTCATACCCGGAAGTATTGGTTAATCCATGGTGCTCAATAGGCCAAAAAAAGGGATGCAGGGTGAGTGCAGAGGAGGTATGTATTCATTGCAGGAGAAGTCCAGAAAATATGTAACTTTGCCTTGAAGGGGTAAATACGGGCTAGTTTTAGGGGAAGGTGTGTTGCAGAATTGTAACCAGGTGAGCCGACTTTTACATTCTTTTAATTTTTGAACGTTCCTTTTGACTGCGTATGTTTTATTTCTGATCTTTCATAGCACCAGAGCACAAAGGGTTAATCTAGAAACTGGAAAGACAGCATTTTCTATTTATGAGATTTTGAGGAAGGGATGACGCCCCCGACACCAGCACAACCTAAAGACCGACCCATCACTGATAAGTCCTGAGCGCGCCTCCTGGATTGGACGTCGAGTGGTCCTGGTCTGCAGAGCTTACAGTCTATTCGGCTGAAGAGCCAGTGTTTTTAGGTGACAGATCTGGGAGATACAAGTCTATAGACACTGTTCTTTGTCTGTGCACCTTGCATCTGAACTCTGACCTAAAAAGCTGACAATCTATATAGATTCTATATGCTGAAGGAAGTGTTCAAAAGATTTTGAGGAACTTCGGAGATCCTGGCCCACAAAGCTGACAGTCAATTGTAAAGTCCTGATCATTGGATTAGGTGTTCTTCCTTCAAAGAAATAACATTCTAAGCTTTTTTTTTTTTTTTTTTGTCTCTGACATCTGAGGACTTGCCTTAAGAGCTGACGATCCAACTGGACTGGAAGCTACTTCTTTTTCTGGAGTCAAATTAAAATAATCTCTGGATCAGCACTTTCTCATCCTTGTCACAACAACTAACACCCGTCAAGGTGAGTCTCTCTACCTGTAAACAACTTCATTTTAAGGGCCCATTTAGATCTGTGTGTGTGGGGGGGTGCGTTGTTGTTGTTGTTGTTGTTGTGTGTGGTTTTTTTTTTTTTATTATTATTTATGTTTGTTTTTTTTTGTCTTGTCTATGTGTTTTTTCTTTCTGCATTGTCATGCATTATTGACAGGCAATGATCTGGTTTCCAATGAGTTTTACAATTTGAAGTAGATCAAGTTCACAACCATTGACCAAAGCTTGCCATTACCTGGTGTCAAAGCGCACGTTGGATGCATCTTGATGTGCTGCCCCTTCCCCCCCCCCCCCAACACACAAAATCACAGAAGAAAAATGGACATGTTGTATTTTTAAGAATTGAGGCACTACTTCTAGTTTGCGGAAACAGAACACATGCGTTGGAGTGCTCTGTAATGCATGCGTATCTACTCAAGTATTAGCCGAGGCACCTAATTTTAGCACAAAAAACTGGGAAAACTATTAACTCGAGTATAAGCCTAGGGTGTCCATCTGCATGCCTCACTGTGTCCAAGACTAGACTGACGTTTAACATGGGAGTCTATGGAAGGGGTGCCCGGCTTTGAAAAATTGTTGCTCCCCGGCCGTAGGTCCTCTAGACAAAAAACTTTGCACACTTATAGAGAAGAAATGGGGCTACATGTGTGCCAAGATCCGGGTCCAGGGGACCTACGACCGGCCGGTACTGGATCCCCATATCACCGAAGAAATGACCGGGTCTGCAAAGTTCGGGAGATCAGGTACAAAAAGGTGACTCGCGTATAAGCCGAGGGGGGCATTTTCAGCCCAAAAAAATGTACTGAAAAAATTGGCTTATACACTCGAGTGTATACGGGGTGTGTGTGTATGTGTGTGTGTGTGTGTGTGTGTATATATATATATATATAATGTTGCGTCTTCACAACCCCCTAGATGAGCACAGGAATGCATTGCAGAACATGGTCTAACTTGCTTCAATAGGCGAGCAATTTATTTTTAATGCCAATCTTATAAGTCCCCCGATCAACGTTCTACTCTGTAATGTATAAGTAACCTTTCCTTCTTTTTTTTTTTTTTTTTTTAACCATACTATATCAGTTATAGAAGGCTTTCCTACAGTTTTCCTTACTGCTGTTACTGTAAAGAATCCTTCCTGACGCTGAAAGGGATACCTTTGTGCCTTTTTTGTGGGAGTAGTTTCAGTGCTGAGATTTCTGTATACACCATTAATACCGTGTTTCCCCGAAAAAAAGACCTGCCCCAAAAATAAGACCTAGCGTTATTTTCCAGGAGTCCTGCAATATAAGCCTTTTCCCGAAAATAAGCCCTAGTTTTAAAATGCTTGCAAAACGTGTGTGTTTCTGTAATATAATTGTGGGGAAGAGAGCTCTGGCGGGTCACAGAAGTGCAGATCAGCGCTATAATGGAGGTATATTACAGAAACGCACACATTGTACATTATATAATACTGTATTAGAGTAAATTATAGGATTTTAGGAATATTTTAACTTGGTTCACACTGGGGATTCCTGTCAGGCAGGGAGAGAGAGGGGGAGAGAAGACAACACATTACATGTGTTAGATGGGGGACACTTGTAAAAACAATTAATGTCCCCTTCCATCAAGGCGTTTGGTTCCATTATTCAATAGAGCCAGGTTATCTTCAAAAAGGTTCTTTTATTCTTCCAAAGACAAGAAAAAGACAATGCTTACATAATGACAGCTGGTAACACATGGTAAGTTTGTAGCTTCAGAAGGGGGAATGAGGTGACAGATCGTAGGATGGTATATCTTCGAGCAGGGTCCCTTGACCTTCCATAGCGAAGGATCACTTCTCCCGAGAGTTCTCCAGGGCCCCATCGCCCGACATTCCCTCCCTCATGTTCAAAACCCTTGGGTAGATATACTGTTTAATAATGTTATGTCAGCATTATTTACATTTAGCATCGCTCCAAGGAAGGTATCATTAACTGTCCTAGGGAAGTAACACCCACTTGTGTATATTTAGTAACATAACTCCACCCATTATCCTGACATAGTTCCTTAGAATAGATATTACATACACAGCAAATGTCCTTTTGTCTGTCCTCAGCAACCTTCAAATTTAACATGTTTCAATAAAGAGTACAGAAACTTTTATCACTTAAAATAGTAATAAATTCAATATCTAACAACATGGTAAGACCTACCCCGAAAATAAGCCCTACTGTGTCTTTTGTTGCCAAAATTAATGAGACCCGGGCTTATTTTCAGGGAAACACGGTATATTGCCAGGATTGACATATAAGCTCAGTTCAGACTCTTACCCCAGAGCTGAGCTCCTCCCATGACTTAATTGATTTATTTGCCATTCTCTGAACTCTTTCTGGTTCCACGACACCCAACTGCTTATTCAAGATGAGACTTTATTCCTGTAGTACAGGGGTCTCCAAACTTTCTATACAAAGGACCAGTTTACTGTCCTTCAGACTTTAGGGAGCCAGACTGTGGCCATCACAAGTAGAAAATGTAGAAAATGTCCCAGCATCAGTTGTAGTAAACATTGCCCCATTGTTGGTGTCTTTGGTAGGAATTGTGCCCCGTCATTGGTGTCATTGGGCCCCATTGTTGGTGTCATTGGAAGCAATTGTGGCCCCATCGTTGGGAGGAATTGTGCCCCATCTTGGTGTCATTGGGAGGAATGGTCCCTTATCATTGTTTTCATTGGGCCCCACTGTTGATGTCATTTGGAGTAACTGTGCCGCTTTGTTGGTGCCAGTGAATGAAATGGCACCCAAAAGGGCTGGATAAAAGCAAGCCAAGGGCCGCATCCAGCCTGCAGGTTTTTAGACCGCTGCTGTAATAGAGTAAATGGCGCAGTAGAATTCTATATTGGAAAGAATCCTTTTTGGTGCTGGTGGAAACTTAATCCTGATTTCCCTATTACAAAGGGGTACACTTGGGCCTTTTGCAGTGACAGTTTCTTTTATATGGACCAATTGCTGTATACAGTAAAACCTTGGTTTGAGAGTAACTTGGTTTGAGAGCGTTTTGCAAGACAAGCAATTTTTTTTTTATACATTTTGACTTGATATACAAGCGATGTCTTGATAACTGAGTATAAAAGAGAAGAGAGGTGCCCCTAAGTGTAGCAATATGGTTACATTTAATGAAGGTACAACATTTAGCAACACGGGTGCCTCTCTTCTCTTTTATACTCTGTAGCTCCTGCTGGATTTTGCTTCTAATCCCCTTGTGGAGGCTTCCATTTGTGGATGGACATTTTATGGTTACACAACCAATCACATTGCTATAATCTTTTTATATGGACTTTAAACTGAAGGACCTATGACTAAAAGGTTGTGGAACAAATCATTTGAGTTTCCATTATTTCTTATGGGGAAATTCGCTTTGGTATACAAGTGCTTTGGATTACAAGTGTTTCTGGAACGAATTCTGCTCGCAATCCAAGGTTTTACAGTATATTGATCAGGCGATTTCCTCCCATTTAAGTGGTCTCCTGTCATAGGCGTATAGGCTTGGTTTAATTACTCTTTTCTTGTAGCTGAGATCCTCCATGACACCATTTATTATATAATTGCCCTTCTCTGCTCCCCTTTTTTTTTTTTTCAGTTCCACATTCTTTTTGTAAAATTATGCCCTAAACTGAACCACATATCTAAGATGGGACGGCAATCGTTATAGGGCTAAACTGATGCCCCCTCTTTTTGTGTCTGCCCTATGCAGGGCTGTGTGTATAGTGGAAGACGCTCTAGACCAGCCTTTCTCAACCTCCCCCCCAGAGGAAACTCTAAAAGAAATTCAGGTCTCGAGGAACCACAGGATTATCCAATTCATTGGTGGTCAGTGGGAAGAATGCCCCTTAGATTGGTGGTCAGTGGGAAGAATACCCTCCTTAACCACTTAAGCCCCGGACCATTTCGGGCCATTAGGACCAGGCCTGTTTTTGGGATTCGGCACTGCGCTGCTTTAACTGTAAATTGTGCGGACATGCAATGTTGTACCCAAATGAAATTTGCGTCCTTTTCTTCCCACAAATAGAGCTTTCTTTTAATGGTATTTGATTGCCTCTGCGATTTTTATTTTTTGCGATATAAACAGAAAAAGACCGAAAATTTTGAAAAAAAATGATATTTTCTACTTTTTGTTATAAGAAAAATCGAATAAACTTAATTTTAGTCATACATTTAGGCCAAAATGTATTCAGCCACATGTCTTTAGTAAAAAAAATGTCAATAAGCGTATATTTATTGGTTTGCGCAAAAGTTATAGAGTTTACAAACTAGGGTACATTTTCTGAAATTTACACAGCTTTAAATTTATGACTGCCTATCTCATTTCTTGAGGTGCTAAAATGGCAGGGCAGTACAAAACCCCCCCAAATGACCCCATTTTGGAAAGTAGACACCCCAAGGAAATTGCTGAGAGGCATGTTGAGCCCATTGAATATTTTTTTTTTTTGTCCCAAGTGATTGAATAATGACAAAAAAAAAATAAAAATTACAAAAAGTTGTCACTAAATGATATATTGCTCACACATGCCATGGTTATATGTGGAATTGCACCCCAAAATACATTCTGCTGCTTCTCCTGAGTACGGGGATACCACATGTGTGGGACTTTTTAGGAGCCTAGCCACGTACGGGACCCCGGAAACCAAGCACCGCCTTCAGGATTTCTAAGGGCGCAAATTTTTGATTTCACTCCTCACTGCCTATCACAGTTTCGAAGGCCATAAAATGCCAAAATAGCACAAAACCCCCCCAAATGACCCCATTTTGGAAAGTAGACACCCCAAGCTATTTACTGAGAGGCATGTTCAGTCCATGGAATATTTTATATTTTGCCACAAGTTGCGGGAATATGACAAACTTTTTTTTTTTTGCACAAAGTTGTCACTAAATGATATATTGCTCACACATGCCATGGGCATATGTGAAATTACACCCCAAAATACATTCTGCTGCTTCTCCTGAGTATGGGGATACCACATGTGTGGGACTTTTTGGGAGCCTAGCCGCGTACGGGACCCCAAAAACCAAGCACCGCCTTCAAGGTTTCTAAGGGCATAAATTTTTGATTTCACTCCTCACTACCTATCACAGTTTTGAAGGCCATAAAATGTCAAAATAGCCCAAAACCCCCACAAATGACCCCATTTTGGAAAGTAGACACCCCAAGCTATTTGCTGAGAGGCATGGTGAGTATTTTACAGCTCTCATTTGTTTTTGAAAATTAAGAAAGACATTTTTTTTTTCTTCTTTTTTTCTTTTTCTTTTTTTACATTTTCAAAACTTTGTGACAAAAAGCGAGATCTGCAAAATACTCAACATACCTCTCAGCAAATAGCTTGGGGTGTCTACTTTCCAAAATGGGGTCATTTGGGGGGGTTTTGTGCCATCTGGGCATTCCATGGCCTCCGAAACTGTGATAGGCAGTGAGGAGTGAAATCAAAAATTTACACCCATAGAAATCCTGAAGGCGGTGCTTGGTTTTTGGGGTCCCGTACGCGACTAGGCTCCCAAAAAGTCCCACACATGTGGTATCCCCGTACTCAGGAGAAGCAACAGAATGTATTTTGGGGTGTAATTCCACATATGCCCATGGCATGTTTGAGCAATATATAATTTAGTGACAACTTTTTGTACATTTTTTTTTTTTTTTTTGGTCATTATTCAATCACTTGGGACAAAAAAAAAAAATATTCAATGGGCTCAACATGCCTCTCAGCAAATAGCTTGAGGTGTCTACTTTACAAAATGGGGTCATTTGGGGGGGTTTTGAACTGTCCTGGCATTTTATGCACAACATTAGGAAGCTTATGTCACACATCATCCACTCTTCTAACCACTTGAAGACAAAGCCCTTTCTGACACTTTTTGTTTACATGAAAAAAATTTTTTTTTGCACGAAAATTATATTGAACCCCCAAACATTATATATTTTTTTTAAAGCAAAGGCCCTACAGATTAAAATAGTGGGTGTTGCATTTTTTTTTTCCACACAGTATTTGCGCAGCGATTTTTCAAACGCATTTTTTGGGGGAAAAACACACTTTTTTTATTTTTAATGCACTAAAAAACACTATATTGCCCAAATGTTTGATGAAATAAAAAAGATGATCATAGGCCGAGTACATGGATACCAAACACGACATGCTTTAAAATTGCGCACAAATGCGCAGCGGCGACAAACTACATTCATTTTTAAAAGCCTTTACAGGTTACCACGTTAGATTTACAGAGGAGGTCTACTGCTAAAATGACTGCCCTCGATCTGACCTTCGCGGTGATACCTCACATGCATGATGCAATTGCTGTTTACATATGACGCTAGACCGACGCTTGCGTTCGCCTTTGCGCAAGAGCAGGGGGGGACAGCGGTGCTTTTTTATTTTATTTTTAAACTGTGCCTTCCATATTTTATTTTTTTACCATTTTTATCGTTATCTCAGGGAATGTAAATATCCCCTATGATAGCAATAAGTAGTGACAGGTACTCTTTTTTTGAAAAAAATTGGGGGGTTAGACCCTAGATCTTTCCTCTGCCCTCAAAGCATCTGACCACACCAAGATCGGTGTGATAAAATGCTTTCCCAATTTCCCAATGGCGCTTTTTATATCCGGGGGGGGGGGGACATTCCCTCCCACTGCTTGTAAAAGCAGTCTAGAGGCTAATTATCTGCTAGAATTGCTTTTACATGAAAGCCGGCTGCTGGCTGAAAAGAATGATACCAAGATGATACCTAAACCCGCAGGCATCATTCTGGTATAAACATTCAAAGTCCAGCAACATACCAGTACGTTGCTGGTCCTTGTTGGACATGTATTGTAATCTTTTTTTTCATACAGCCTATTGGCTGAACGAAAAAAAGAAATTGATTGGTGGGTATGCCCACCATTAGAATACCTCCCTTCATCCACCCACTTATAATGATGGGCATATATGCCGAAGCATGGGGGCATCCTCCCGCAAAAAAGTTATGCCGCGTACACACGGTCAAGCCTTCGTCGGAATTTCGACCGTATGTACGCGGCATAAAAGGTTATGCCGCGTACACACGGTCGGACTTTTCCACGGGCAAGCCTCCGTTGGAATTTCGACCGTATATACGCGGCATTAGGAGCAAAATCGCTCCTCCGCCCCTGCTGCCCCCATGCTTCGGCATATATGCTCTTTTTTTTAACTGTGGTGGTGAAATCACCTCCCACAGCGTTGGAGTCACGGCTTTATGTATCGTGGGAGCAAACGCTGTTGCTGTCAAGATAAATAGATCCACGCTGCAACTGAATGGCGTACCTGCTAAGCAAATGGTGGTTAACATTAAAACAAAGTAACATTACAGTACAACAGTAAGACCTTACCATGCCATACCTGCAAAGCAAATACCAAAACAAAACCTAGTAAAAAATAAAAAAATGTTTTAACGCAACCTGTGCCTAAAATATATATATGCCGAAGCATGGGGGCATCCTCCCGCAAAAAAGTTATGCCGCGTACACATGGTCGGAATTTTCCACGGGCAGGCCTCCGTCGGAATTTCGACCGTATATACGCGGCATTAGGAGCAAAATCGCTCCTCCGCCCCTGCTTCCCCCATGCTTCGGCATATATGCTCTTTTTTTTTAACTGTGGTGGTGAAATCACCTCCTACAGCACTGGAGTCACGGCTTTATGTATCGTGGGAGCAAACGCTGTTGCTGTCAAGATAAATAATTCCGCGCTGCAGTTGAATGGCGCACCTGAAAACAAAAAATTACATACCTGAAAAGCAAGCATGATAAAACATTGCAGAATAGAATACAGTAAAAAAGAGCAGAACAATAGAGAGAGAGAGAACAATAAAACGACAACTATTTTTGGTTTTTTTATTTTATATTTTTTTTGTGTTTTGTTTTTTTCTTTTTTACACTTTTTTTTGTAACTTTACAACTGTAATGGTTCGGGTCTCTCAAAATGTAATGGCATCTTGGGAGACCCTGTGTAAGTGTGTCCTTGTCTGTGAAATGCTGTACCCTACGCTAAAACTTCACTTTTGAGTGGTAGCGTTCAAAACATTCACCTTGGCAAAGACCAGGCTTGTCAGGACAGAGTGGACAAAAACTACGGGTGTCACGCCTAAATCCGCGCTTGCTACAGACACGACATCTTTTTTGGGGGTGGCTTTGGGTAGGGGTACTCGGGAGGACATACGAATAATGCCTCTCATGCAGCCGGCTTACTGCATTTGGTTGGGGATGGTGAGGTGCAGAACCGCCTGGATACAGGAGTTCTGTGACTATCTCATTCTGGAATTTTAGAAGAGATAACGTCCCGCCTGAAGCTCTGTATAGCACATGAGCGTTCAGCAAAGCCAATTGGAATAATGATAGAGACACTTTTTTGTACCAGCGTCTCGCCTTACGGTCAATTAGATACGGCGCCATCAACTGGTCGTTGAGGTCCACCCCTCCCATATTTTGGTTATATTCGTGGACACAGAGGGGTTTCTCCACAACACCAGTCGCCGTACGAATTTGGACTGTCGTGTCTGCATGAAGGGAGGTAAGAAGGAAAACATTATTATTGTCCCTCCACTTCATAGCGAGCAAGTTATTACACTTCAAGCAGGCTCTCTCCCCCAGCCTAAGACGGGCATCTACAAGCCGCTGGGGAAAGCCCCGGCGATTAGGTCGCACGGTGCCACATGCTCCAATCTGATGATCAAACAAGTGACTAAACAGTGGCACGCTCGTGTAATAATTGTCCACATACAAGTGGTACCCCTTTCCGAATAAGGGTGACACCAATTTCCACACTATCTTGCCAGCGCTCCCTATGTAATCCGGGCAGTTGACCGACTCAATCTGACTATCTTTTCCCTCATAAACCGTAAAGTTCACTACATAGCCTGTTGCCCTGTCACAGAACTTGTAGAGCTTGACCCCGTATCTGGCACGCTTGCTGGGAAGGTACTGCTTGAAAGACAAGCGGCCAGAAAATTTAATCAGGGACTCATCAACGCAGACAACTTGATCGGGAGTAAACAAGGCTGCAAAACATTCGTTGAAGTGGTTTATGAGGGGCCGAATTTTATAGAGCCGGTCGTATTCAGGGTCCCCACGTGGACGACAAAGTTCATTGTCGTTGAAGTGCATGAACCGCAAAATCTGCTCGTATCGTGCCCTGGACATGGAGGCAGAGAACACGGGCATGTGGTCAATTGGGTGCGTGGACCAATAAGCACGCAATGACGGAAATTTATGTGTGCCCATGTTGAGGGAAAGGCCCAGAAAGGTCTTAAATTCGGAAACCGTAATTGGTTTCCAATTTCTGGCAATTTTGGGCAACTGGGGGTTAGCGGCGATAAATTGACCAGCGTATAAATTACTCTGGTCCACAATAGATCTATAGAGATCTTCCGTGAAAAACAGCGAATAAAAATCAATTGGAATAAAATCAGCTGTTTCCACCTGAATACCGGGTTGGGCAGTGAATGGGGGAAGTACGGGTTCTGCAGAAGTGGTGGGGACCCAATCAGGATAGGCGAATTCTGCAGGAAGGGCAGTATGGGCACGACGGGCCTGCCTTTGTCTTCTTGGTGGCAGCGGGACACTACTTGTGCTTGCCACCTCGCCAGCTTGAACTGCACTTATGGGACTCGCCACGTCACCAAGTGTTACTGCAGTGCTGGATGTACGTCCAGGCTGTACTAGGCCGCTGGTGCTTGCCAGTTCACCAGAAGGAATAGCGGCGCTAGTACTACTCTGCTCCATGATACGAGAGACCTGCGGTTCTTGCTCCTCAACAACCTCAGAAGATCGGGATCGGGTACGCCTGACCTTAGCAGGGACCTCAACTTCGTCGTCAGAGCTATCTGACGTGGGGCCGCTGACGTCACTGTCTTCTACGGGAAGATATTCTGAGCCTGAATCTGACAGATACGTGACCTCCTCTTCACTATCTGTCATGCTCAGAATCTCGTAGGCCTCTTTACTAGTGTACCTTCGTCTTGCCATTTTGGGCTCTAAATTTAGGGGTACACTAGTAAGATTCACAGGAAAAAAAGCACCTGACTGTCGTCAGAAAATATATCAAACGCTACAAAAAAAACTGTTAGCGATCGCAGGGATCAGGCCTGTCTCTGCGAACGCTGCAGTTATGTGTGTTGTGTTTGGTAAGTGACAGTGATCGATCGATACTGCACTTGGGTGGGCTGGGCTGGGCTGGGCGGAGGGGCTAAACACAGGCGCTAGCAGGTATTGGGGCTGATCCCGCTAACACTGCGTTTTTGGGAACCCTAAACCGCTGGGGATGCTAGTATAGATCTGATCAGATACTATACCACTAAGGGGGGTGTATGCTTTGCGCGTGGGTGTTAGCGTTACTGGCACTAACCTAACACTGCCTGGGGCGACGCAGACCCTCTCTGGCGCTAAAACCTAATTGATCTCACCCGCCGGGCGATCAGGGGGGTTAAACCTTTATTGGGTTATATACGGCGGGTGCCCTGATGCTATAAAAAGCAAACTAATCAACCAGCGTCACCCGTAACCTTTATATGGTGAAAGGGTTAACTAGGGGCAATCAGGGGGTTAAAACCTTTATTAGGTTAAATATGGGGGTACCCGACGCTATATAAAAACCTGACGGGTAACCTAAATAACTAAATAACTTACTGGCTAACCAGTGACACCAGTGACGCTTATACGGCGATCACTGGTGAAAGGGTTAACTCTAGGGGCAATCAGGGGGTTAAAATATATGGGGGTACCTGACACTAATAAAAACCTGCGGCGAACCTAAAAAAAAATAACTGCCTATCTAAAACACCAGCGACACGAATACAGCGATCGGAAAAACAATCGCTTAGTGACGCTGAAGTTAGGGGGTGAAAGGGTTACCTGGGGGGTGATCAAGGGGTTAAACCTTTATTAGGGGGGGTTAGGGGGCTACCCTGGACCTAAAGGGGCCTAATCCTAACTGCCCTGCAACTTTTTACAATCACAGATGACACTAAATGCAGTGATCAGTAAAATAAATGATCACTGCAATCAGTGACACTGTGATTGGGGTGACCTGGGGGGTGATCTGGGGGTGACTGGGGGGTGATTTGTGTGCCTATGTGTACCTACGTGTCAGTGGACTGTTGGAGCACTAACCTCTGTCTTCTCTCCTCGGCGCCGGGAACGAAAAGACCGCGGCGAGGGAGATGACATCACTTCCTCCAGCCTGTGTTTACATCACATGGCGGAGGAAGCATTTTCATTGGCCGGGAGCGATCGCGAGGGGGGGGGGGGCGGAATCGAGCGGCCGCCCCCTCATGCCTGATCGCTCCCGAACACTTAACGGCCGCTCACTGCAGTGAAGGGGGGTCCGGATGGACCCCCCAACTGCACAAAGGCGATCACGTAGATCTACGTGATTCTGCCTGTCGGTGCCATTCTGCCGACGTAAATCGGCGGTGGGCGGTCGTTAAGTGGTTAATGTGGTGGTCAGTGGGAAGAATGCCCCTTACATTGGTGGTCAGTGGGAATAATACCCTCCTTAATGTGGTGGTCAGTGGGAAGAATGCCCCTTACATTGGTGGTCAGTGGGAATAATACCCTCCTTAATGTGGTGGTCAGTGGGAAGAATGCCCCTTACATTGGTGGTCAGTGGGAATAATACCCTCCTTAATGTGGTGGTCAGTGGGAAGAATGCCCTCCTTAATGTGGTGGTCTGAATGCCACCCCTACATATACCTAAATTTCAGTGATGCTGCTGGCCCCGTCAAGCAGCATTGGCCCTGGAACTATGAAGACCCCATCAGATGGGAGGTCAATCAGCCACAGTTGGAGGAACCCATAACAACCTCTGGAGGAACCCTACAGTTCCACAAAACCCTGGTTGAGAATGGCTGCTCTAGGCATTATGTGAAAACCCATCCCAATTATTAAATGGGCACCCTGCTTTCTCTTCTACCCTCTAATATCTCTCCTATACTTTGCAGTACTAAACATTTAATTAGTCGGGTCCAAGTAGTGGAAAAGAGAACAGGCTGCTGTCATGGACTTTGGATTTCTTTTACCTTTCTAGGGACTAACTGACAGCTGATAAATGATTCCGGTGACCCATCTACTCCCTACTTGTCTACATCCTCTAACTGCTGGCAGTTGATGGTTGGCGGGGCGGGCAGGTTTCATGGGAGTGTTGGATGACTCTAGCCGGCTGAGCTCATTCCAACTGTGACTCATTTTCATAGAAAGTAGTGAGTGATATGATCATCAAACATTTTATGTGCGACTCCTTAGACAATGATTCCCATGTAAGGATAGATCAAGGTGCTCGGCGTGTCTTCTCAGCCCTGGGCTGGTTATAAACCAAGGCTGTAAACTCAGAATTATAGACATACATTATCCATTTAGCCCTGAAACTGATGTTATTTTGATAAAACTAGCTGTTAATGACTGAAATGAATGACAGAGAAAAAAAAAAACATTTTATATAAAGGTACATTATAGGGCTGTAACAGGTAGGGGGGGGGGGGTCGGCCAGATGAGCAGAGAGAAGGTAGCTTAGTGCTGACAATACAAACCGGGTAAGAAAAGTAAAGTGTATGCATTCAGTGCATTAGGATGGCCACTAGATGGAGCTTGCACACATGGTAAATGGTATTTAACCCGTACTGCGGGCGAGCGGCCGCTATAGGCAAAGCGCCTTACCCGTACGTCGCTGCCTACCTACGGGTATAGGGCGCACACATGTGAGCCCCCAAGCCCAGCACCCACTGTGATTTGACAAAGAGGGAGCCTGTCAGCAAGTCCCACCCAGTGACTCATGGCTGGTACCTGCTGATCAGCTGTGTCCCAATCGCAGCCCAGAGCTCTGTGTGGGTAAACAACACAGAGCTCTGTACAGAAGGAGTGTGCATAGCAGGGGTGACAAACTGAGCAATCTAGTAGTAAAAGCAGCACACATTACACATAGTTAGCCAGACAATTTCTTCACTATTGTCACACAACTGGGTAGGCTCAGGGTGCAGTGCTCTGCACCCCGAGCCCTTCCTTTTTTTTTTTTTTTAAAGCCAATTGGAGCCTCTGGCTCTAATCACGTTGGTGCCAGATTGTCCGCCGCACTATCGCAGTCCCATTCTAAGTTGCTGATCACCGCCATTTAGTAGTATTAAAAAAATAAAATAATCCAGTATGTATTACATAGTGTGTAGACACTAGAACCAGGGGCGGCCCGTCTATTGTGGCCACACAGGCGCCATCCCCCTATCCATGGAGCCACCCTCCCTAATGAATTTTCGCTGTTGCAACACTGATCCTCCTACCGGCCAATCGGGAATACCCGTCACCCGATTGGCTGAAAGGACCGGCGATCCTATTGGACGCCTAGGAGAAGGGAAGATCTGCAGAGAAGACACAGGAGCCCGCCCGCTTCCCACCGGAGCCCTCAACCTGCTCGCCGGGGCCTGCTGGGGTAAGACCAGGGGGGGTTGCTGAGACGGCAAGACATGTAGACATGTAGCAAAATACATTTTGGGAAAAAAATTATGAAGAAATTTAGATTTTTAATTAAAGATTTGTTGGATATGCTTTATAGAAGAAAGTAAAAAAATATATATTTTATTTTTTTTGTTTGTTTTTTTCAAAATTTTCGGTCTTTTTTTTTTTTTTCATTTTATATTGCAAAAAATTAAAAACACAGATGTGATCCAATACCATCAAAAGAAAGCTCTATTTGTGTAAAAAAAAAAAAATTACCAGGTAAAGTAGTACAGTGCTGAATTGCAAATAGGCCTTCTCATAAAGGGGGTAAAACCTTCCGGAGCTGAAGTGGTTAATAACAATATTTCCTATGATTGCAGCGCCATCTAGAGGCCATAATGCTGTATTTTCCTGATTCACTCCAAAATCATGTTTTATTTTTGCACCCATTTAACAAAGAAAGGAATGTTTCGCAGGACAAATGGCTCTGCCAATTTTTTTATTTTTTTTTTATCAATACACCCCTTGGCGTAATGAAAAAAAAACGCTTTCCTGGCTGATGACAGAAGAATGTGTGAATGTTATGTAGATGTTCATGGATATCTTGTGGGAAGATGACGGAATGTAGCGAATGTTATCTCGGAGCCAGCGCCACTGTCTGCTGCTCTAACCTTCCCTTGACAAACTGTCCTTATGACATCTCATAACAACATATTGCAATCAGCATTAACTAATAATGTTCAGCTGGACTGTTGTAGTACAACGGGGAGAACAGGCAAACTCCATGCAGGCAGTATTTCAAACTGAGAAGTCACAAAATCACAGCGCAGTAAAATAAGGATTAAAAAATGCAAATTAACAGCCGTCCTGCTAAAAAAAAAAAGTGAATATTTGGACTGTGGAATAGCTTTTTTTTTTTTTTTTTAATATTATTATTATTTTATTAATATTTTTTTTAAATAATATTATTATTTATTATTATTATTATATATTTTTTCCCAAGCCGACATAAACTGCTCTTTAAATATTGAGAGTGCTCCCTGATCCCGTGACATCACCAGTTTCCAGAGTCGAGATGCTGATCAGCTTTGAGTCTTCCTTCACAGAACAAATGTCCCTTTTTGAGAGCTGATCATATTTATTTTATTGCTCTTTGTAGATTTGCATTATATTGGTGTGATAAAATAACAACCAGCGCAGTGTCTGCAAACACTAGAAACACTTGTCCTCCAGCAACATAACATCCCCGATCTGATACAATGTAACTTTCTGTTTTCTGTAGAAACATTACCCAAGGCAAAAGCAAACTGCAAATAAAACCAAGTCATGGGATTTATTACCGTGTACTGCAGGGAAGGGCAGGGCCAGATTAAGAACATCATGGGTCTGGTGCTGAGGATTTTGGTGGGCCTTTTCTAAATAATAAATAAATATGCAAACAAATTTTTGTTATAACAAATTAAATTAGAGAGAGAGAGGGAGGATGAGAAAGAGAGAGAGAGAGAGAGAGAGAGAGAGAGAGAGTGTGAGAGAGGGGTGAGGGGTAAGGGAGGGAGGATGAGGAAGAAAGGGGGGATGAGAAAGAGAGGATGCGCATGCGTAGGAATGACATCAACGCAGCCCGGCCAAGGCAAGTGACCGAAGGCACAGAGCCCAGAAGGAAGACCGGGTGAAAATGGAAGCGCTCAGGACCCGCCGGATTGATCACAGCGCTGGAGGGCTCAGTCTGACAATTTAAATGTACCCTAATGTGCTAATATGCTGTGCATACTTGTACATTATGGCAAAACCTACCTCAGGGCCTCTAAAAAGTAGTAATGTTAGTGAAGTTTACTACCGCTTTATTATCACAGGATCCCAGGAGCCTCTCATGGGGCCCCCTACTGACCCGGTGGCCCTTGGGCAGTGCCTAAGTGCATAGTTGCCAACATTTCAAAAATATTTTTAAGGGGCACTTTTTTCACCAGTGCTATATTTAGAGTAGCTGAGATCCCCTGTGTTCCTCTATACATCACAATAGTAATCACAAAATGAAATGAGTACTAATAATGGGGCAGAACAAATATGAGGACTGAGAAGATTTCCTTCAGTTGAACTAACAAAATTGTGCCTATTCTAGATCTGGTAACATTGAGGATATTCTGTATAATTTTAAATAACTGTTTTTTGTGGGTAAGAGGCTTAGGGGAGGAGCATGGACGGTATAAAACTGGGAAGTATGTGCAGGTAATGGAGAGGAATGTGGAGGGTCTAACAGTGGGCACTATGTACAGGAGAGTAGTGTGGAGGGTATGGCAGAAGGCACTATGTACAGGAGAGGAGTTTGAAGGGTATGACAGTGGGCAGCATTCACAGCAGAGGAGTGTGGAGGGTATGACAGAGGGTGGTATGTACCGGAGAGGAGTGTGGAGGGTATGAAAGTGGGCAGTATGTACAGAAGAGCAGTGTGGAGAGTATGACAGTGGGCAGTATGTACAGGAAAGGAATGTGGAGGGTATGATGGGGGCAGTATGTACAGGAGAGAAATGTGGAGAGAAAGATAGTTGGCAGTATGTACAGGAAAGGAGTGTGAAGGGTAAGGTTAGGTTACAGTATGTACAGGAGAGGAGTGTGGAGGGTAAGGTTGGGTTACAGTATGTACAGGAGAGGAGTGTGGATGGTATGATAGCGGGCAGTATGTACAGGAGAGGGGTGTGGAGGGTATAATGGGGGCAGTATGTACAGGAGAGGAGTGTGGAGGGTATGATAGTGGGCAGTATGCACAGGAGAGGAGTGTGGAGGGTATGACAGTTGGCACTATGTACAATAGAGGAGTTTATGAATGTGGGCAGTATGTACAGGAGAGGAGTGTAGACGGTATGATACTGAGCAGTATGTACTGTGAGGGGGTTAGCTCGGCAGCGGGTGTGTGTGACCCCCGGGATGGGCTCCCCACACAAAAACAGGCCCAGCAAACGGAGGTTGTGGTTTTCAAAATCAAAAAAAGGTGCGGTTTATTTTCTATTTACAGTGACAAAACACAGCACAGCCAAAAGAAACATAAACAAAATAAATCCTGGTCAACTTGACCTCTGACTAAACATACAGGTTTCCTAACTAACAACTGGGATCAGCCTAGTGCTGTCCTAGTCCCTAAGTCCCTGGTTTTAAATGTCCAAGCAAATAGCCACACAGGCTTTGTCTCACCGCACAGGGGTTCACTCTCCCTAGACAGTCCACACAGGTCTGGGTCCAGGCATGAGCAAACACCTAATGAATCTGGGAGTTTTTATAGAGGCCTAAATGAGCTGACAAGCTTCAGCTGGTCTCAACAACTCCCTGTCTGCACGACGCCCCACACTCTCCCTAGAGGTATGAGTCATCCATGAGCCCACTAGCCTCAGCTGGGCTTATACAACTCTCCACCTAGTTGTATAAGTCGGCGTAAAGCCTGAATCTGGGCGAAATATATCTACCCCCCTGGATGCAACCAGGTGACTTTACCTTCCTGCTGTCACATACCCCCCCCTCTTGTTTTAACCTCGGGGTTGGAACACCAGCAATCAGGCATTCATGTACTCGAGACAAAGCATCCACATTCCCCATTTGAACGCCAGGGCGATGCTTTACTGTGAAGTTGAATTCCTGGAGGGCCAGGAACCACCTATTCACTCTTCTATTTGTTTCCTTGTTTTGAGCCATCCACTTTAACGGAGCGTGATCCGTAACCATGTCAAAGTGCCTACCTAGCAGGTAGTACCGAAGGGAATCTAGAGCCCACTTCACCGCTAAACACTCCTTTTCAACGGTGGCGTAATTTACCTCATGGGACTTCAACTTCCTGCTGAGGTAAATGACTGGGTGCTCTTCCCCGTTCCAGACCTGGGACAATACTGCTCCTAACCCCACATCTGACGCATCACTTTGTACGACAAAGTCTTTAGAGAAGTCGGGTGAGTACAACACTGGCTGGCTACATAAGGCTTGTTTCAAGAATTGGAATGCTGCCTCAGCCTCGGGGGTCCATTTAATCATGACCGACCCTTTCCCCTTCGTTAGGTTGGTTAGGGGCACAGCCTTAGAAGCAAAGTGGGGAATGAATCGCCGATAATACCCAGCGATTCCCAGAAAGGCTCGTACCTGCTTCTTGCTGTTGGGACGTGGCCAACTCTGGATGGCCTCGACTTTGTTGAGTTGGGGTTTTATTACTCCCCTGCCAATGGTGTACCCAAGATATTTGGCCTCCTCCTGCCCAATGGTACACTTCTTGGGGTTAGCCGT
This sequence comes from Rana muscosa, assembly GCA_029206835.1. Taxonomy (NCBI): domain Eukaryota; kingdom Metazoa; phylum Chordata; class Amphibia; order Anura; family Ranidae; genus Rana; species Rana muscosa. The sequence continues at coordinate 169,314,444 of CM055127.1, forward strand.
AAACCCCGCTTCCCGAACAGAGTCCAGGACTGCTTGCACTTTTGGCAGATGTGAGGCCCAATCTGTGCTATGGACAATTACGTCATCCAGGTAAGCCGCAGCATACTTCCGATGGGGCCTCAGCATCTGGTCCATTTTCCGCTGGAATGTGGCCGGCGCATTCTGTAACCCGAACGGCATTCTTTTATATTGGAACGCCCCGTCTGGGGTTACAAATGCGGTTTTCTCTTTGGCCAATTTGGCCAGGGGGATTTGCCAATACCCTTTTGTGAGGTCAAGAGTCGTCATGTATCGGGCTGTTCCCAGCCGGTCGATCAACTCATCTATACGTGGCATGGGGTAGGTGTCAAATTTTGTAACTTTGTTCAACTGACGAAAATCGTTACAAAATCGCCAGCTCCCATCCGGTTTAGGCACCAACACAATGGGACTAGACCAATCACTTTGGGACTCCTCTATCACCCCTAAGTTCAGCATTTTCTGTACTTCCTCCCGTATTGCCTCCCGTCGGGCCTCTGGGATCCGATAGGGTTTTAACTTCACCCTTTCACCGGGCGGGGTAATGATGTCATGCTCTACCCCAGATGTTTGTCCCGGCAGCTCAGAGAATACCTCCTTGTTGCGAAGCACAAACTCCTTAACCTCCTGTTGTTGGGGTTGTGACAAGGTGGCTGCTATTCCAACCTCAGGAATCACGCAACCAGTTTGAGCTGGTGACCAAGTGTCTGCGACTAGGGACTCTCTATCCCTCCAGGCTTTCAACAGATTAACGTGATAGATCTGTTCGGGCTTTCGCCTTCCTGGTTGTCTGACCTTGTAATTCACTTCGCTCACTTTTTCCATTATCTCGTAGGGGCCTTGCCATTTGGCAAGGAATTTACTTTCAACCGTAGGGACAAGTACCAGTATCCTATCCCCCGGGGAAAAGGTACGGGTCTTGGCTCCACGGTTGTACACTCTCTGCTGTGCTAACTGCGCTTGGGCCAAATGTTCCTTCACGATGGGCATTACCTGTGCAATTCGGTCTTGCATCAGGGCGACATGCTCAATCACACTCCTGTGGGGAGAACTCTCACTTTCCCAAGTTTCCTTGGCAATATCCAACAGCCCTCTTGGGTGTCTCCCATACAGTAACTCAAAGGGGGAGAATCCCGTAGAGGATTGGGGCACCTCCCTAATAGCAAACATCAGATAAGGAAGTAGACAGTCCCAATCCTTTCCATCTCTATCCACCACTTTCTTCAACATTTGTTTTAGGGTTTTGTTGAATCTTTCAACCAGCCCATCGGTTTGGGGGTGATACACAGATGTACGTAATTGCGTCACTTTGAACAATTTACACAGCTCCTTCATGACCCGGGACATAAAGGGTGTACCTTGGTCCGTAAGCAGTTCTTTACAAATACCCACCCGGCTAAACACAAGAGATAGCTCTTTGGCTATGGTTTTGGCCGAGGTATTTCGGAGAGGGATCGCTTCTGCATAACGGGTGGCATAGTCCATTATAACTAATATGTACTGGTGCCCCCTAGCGGACTTGATTATAGGACCTACCAAATCCATGGCGATCCTCTCAAACGGGACCTCAATGATGGGTAGAGGGACCAGCGGGCTACGGAAATGTGGCATCGGGGCCGACCTCTGACACACAGGGCAGGAGGAACAATAATTTTCTATGTCCTTCATCACCCCCGGCCAATAGAATCTCTGTAATACCCTCTCTCGGGTTTTCTCTGTCCCCAGATGACCTCCAAGAATGTGCCCATGGGCCAACTCCAACACCAACTTCCTGTAAGGTTTGGGCACCACAAGCTGCTCAACGGTTTCTTCTGCCCTTTTTGCCACCCGATACAGTAGGTCCTTCTCTACGCTGAAGTATGGGTAAGTGCAGGTATTATCTGGGTTCACTAACTCGCCATCTATTTTCACTACGTTTTCCCGTGCCTTTATTAGGGCGGGGTCTTTCAACTGTTCTGTGGCAAAGTTTTCCCTGTGAACCTCAAGATCAGAAAACTCCACAGACGGTAGGTTTTCGTCTGAGGAGGTGGGCTCCTCTCCAGTTTCTTGAGTCTCCCCTGCCAATACTGATAAGGGAAATTCCGGAGAGTCCTCACCACTCTCAGGGGAGTTCTGGCTATCACATTCCTGGTACATAGGGGCACCAGTGGGGGGCTCAGGATCATCCCACAGTTCCCAGAACTTCGGAAAATCCCTTCCCACAATGGCGTCATGCGGTAACTGAGATACTAAGCCCACTGGATGAGAGAGGGTACCTTTGGGGGTCTCGAAACACACTGTAGTCACTGGATACTCTCGGGTGTCCCCATGCACACAAATAACAGCTACCTTGCTATTCCCAGAGACCTCTGTTTTAACTAACTCAGCCTTTATCAGGGTCACAAGGCTACCTGAATCCAGCAATACCACAACATTTCTACCATTAACACACATTTTGCATAAATGTTTCTCAGTTCCTCGAATGGCAGTGCATGCGACTGTCGCACACAGCGACTGACGTCTGCCCGTCAGAAAGTCACACTGCATGGGTTCCTCCACAACCGGGCAATTGGCTGCAATATGTCCCGCTTGCCGGCAGCGGTAGCAAACGATCCTTCTTGTCGCCTCTTGAGCCGCTGATTTCCCAGGCTGTTCTCGCCAAACTTGGGGTAGAGCTCCCACCCTCTCACTCTCTCCACCCTCACCCCTTGGAATCCTCTTATCCGCCCCTGGGGATGGTCTGGTCTTAGGGTGGAAAGTCCGAGTGTCTCTGGAAGAGGCCGTCAGGTTCTCTGTAGCCAAGTATTTCTCCACACGATCCACAAGACCATCGGCCGTCTCTGGGTCTCCATGGCTTACCCACTTTTGGATGGCAGTAGGAAGAGCTCTCAAAAACCGATCCATTACAACACGTTCCACAATCTTTGGTGCGGACAAAGTCTCTGGCTGTAGCCACTTTCTGCTCAGGTGAATGAGATCATACATTTGAGACCTGGGGGGTTTTCCAAGCTGGAAAGTCCAGTTATGCACACGCTGAGCCCGGACAGCCTGGGTGACACCCAGCCTTGCCAATATTTCAGCTTTTAGCATCACATAGTCTTTTGCTTGGTCAGGCTCTAGGTCATAGTAAGCCTTCTGCGATTCACCAGTTAACAGAGGAGCCACCAGTCCAGCCCACTGCTCCTCAGGCCACTTTTCTCTTTCAGCAGTCCTTTCAAATGTGGTCAAAAATACCTCTGGATCATCCTCTCCAGTCATTTTTGTCAATAAACGACTCACCCCAAAGGACGCGGTATTAGTGGGACGGCTTTCCTCACTGGTCTGCGGACGTTGCTGCATTACTGCTTCCATTTGTTGTAGTCTCTGCTCTTGCTTCTGTAACAGGTCTATGAAGCGGGCCTCAGATTGCTGCTGGGCTTGTTGCTGAGCTTCCAGACTCTGTTGGTGAGCTTGCTGCTGGGCTGCGAAGTTCTGTTGTTGAGCTGCAAGGCTCTGTTGATGAGCTGCAAGGCTCTTTTGCAAACCTGCATTTATCTGCTGTTGATTGGCATTTGCTAGAGCCAGCTGCTTCAGTATCTCCTCCATGCTGGCTTAAAAAAAAACTGCCACTGGTTCTCCACCAACTGCGAGGGGGTTAGCTCGGCAGCGGGTGTGTGTGACCCCCGGGATGGGCTCCCCACACAAAAACAGGCCCAGCAAACGGAGGTTGTGGTTTTCAAAATCAAAAAAAGGTGCGGTTTATTTTCTATTTACAGTGACAAAACACAGCAAAGCCAAAAGAAACATAAACAAAATAAATCCTGGTCAACTTGACCTCTGACTAAACATACAGGTTTCCTAACTAACAACTGGGATCAGCCTAGTGCTGTCCTAGTCCCTAAGTCCCTGGTTTTAAATGTCCAAGCAAATAGCCACACAGGCTTTGTCTCACCGCACAGGGGTTCACTCTCCCTAGACAGTCCACACAGGTCTGGGTCCAAAAATCGGAGTTTTTATAGAGGCCTAAATGAGCTGACAAGCTTCAGCTGGTCTCATCAACTCCCTGTCTGCACGACGCCCTACACTCTCCCTAGAGGTATGAGTCATCCATGAGCCCACTAGCCTCAGCTGGGCTTATACAACTCTCCACCTAGTTGTATAAGTCGGCGTAAAGCCTGAATCTGGGCGAAATATATCTACCCCCCTGGATGCAACCAGGTGACTTTACCTTCCTGCTGTCACAGTACATTAAATGTGTGTGGAGGGTAAGACAGTGAGCAGTATGTACAGGAGAAGAGTGTGGAGGGAATGACAGTGGGCAGTATGTACAGGTGAGGAGGGTATGACAATAGGCAGTATGTACAGGAAAGGAATGTGGAGGGTATGAGAGCGAGCAGTATGTAAAGGAGAGGAGTGTGGAGGGTATGACAGCTGGCACTATGTACAATAGAGGAGTTTATGAAAGTGGTCAGTATGTACAGGAGAGGAGTGTGGACAGTATGATACTGAGCAGTATGTACATGAGATGAGTGTGGAGGGTAAGACAGTGAGCAGTATGTACAGAAGAGAAGTGTAGAGGGTATGACAGTGGGCACTATGTATAGGAGAGAAGTGTGGAGGGTATGACAGTGAAGAGTGGGGAGGATATGACAATGGGCAGTATGTACAGGATAGAGGTGTGGAGGGTATGACAGTGGGCACTATGTATAAGAGAGAAGTGTGGAGGGTATGACAGTGAACAGTATGTACAGGAGAGGAGTGTGGAGGGTATGATGGTGGGCACTATGTATAGGAGAGAAGTGTGGAGGGTATGACAGTGGACACTATGTATAGGGAAGGAGCGTGGAGGGTATGACAGTGAGCAGTATGCACAGGAGAGGAGTTTGGAGGGTATGACGGTGGGCACTATGTATAGGAGAGAAGTGTGGAGGGTATGACAGTGGGTACTATGTATAGGAGAGGAGTGTAAAGGGTTTGACAGTGGGCACTATGTATAGGAGAGAAGTGTATGACAGCGGGCACTATGTACAGGAGAGGAGTGTGTAGGGTATGACAGTGGGCACTATGTATAGGGAAGGAGCGTGGAGGGTATGACAGTGAGCAGTATGCACAGGAAAGGAGTGTGGAGGGTATGACGGTGAAGAGTGGGGAGGATATGAAAATGGGCAGTATGTACAGGATAGAGGTGTGGAGGGTATGACAGTGGGCACTATGTAAAGGAGAGAAGTGTGGAGGGTATGACAGTGAGCAGTATGTACAGGATAGAGGTGTGGAGGGTATGACAGTGAACAGTATGTATAGGGAAGGAGCGTGGAGGGTATGACAGTGAGCAGTATGCACAGGAGAGGAGTGTGGAGGGTATGACGGTGGGCACTATGTATAGGAGAGGAGTGTGGAGGGTATGACAGTAGGCACTATGTATAGGAGAGGAGTGTGGAGGGTATGACAGTGAGCTGTATGTACAGGAGAGGAGTGTGGAGAGTACGACAGTGGGCACTATGTACAGGAGAGAAGTGTATGACAGCGGGCACTATGTATAGGAGAGAAGTGTGGAGGGTATGACAGTGAAGAGTGGGGAGGATATGACAATGGGCAGTATGTACAGGATAGAGGTGTGGAGGGTATGACAGTGGGCCCTATGTATAGGAGAGAAGTGTGGAGGGTATGACAGTGAACAGTATGTATAGGGAAGGAGCGTGGAGGGTATGACAGTGAGCAGTATGCACAGGAGAGGAGTGTGGAGGGTATGACAGTGGGCACTATGTATAGGAGAGGAGTGTGGAGGGTATGACAGTGAGCTGTATGTACAGGAGAGGAGTGTGGAGAGTACGACAGTGGGCACTATGTACAGGAGAGAAGTGTATGACAGCGGGCACTATGTACAGGAGAGGAGTGTGTAGGGTATGACAGTGGGCACTATGTATAGGAGAGAAGTGTGGAGGGTATGACAGTGAGCAGTATGTACAGGAGAGAAGTGTGGAGAGTATTTACAGGTGAAGAGGATAAAGGGAATCTGGGAAGGAAAAATGTAAAGGTTTGTGGAAGGATGTTTAGGGACTGCGTAGTGGTTAAGCGGGCCATACATGGATTGAAATTACGCCAATTAAGCAGAGACCAGCCATAGTCGATCTATGTATGGGCTAGCTGGTTTTACACAAGTCAATCTATTATCTGACTTGAGTACAACCAGCCTGTCAGGTTTTTCCCAAAACAATCAGTGCTGCCAGCTATAGTTAGCAACACTAATCATTGTATTCGCAGGCAGAACACAATAACACTGCAGGAGTGATTCCCCCATCCACAGGTCAGCAGGTGAGAGGGTGTGTGGGGACAGGCTGGGGAGAGATACTAGTCAGTAGTTGGGTAGGCCCTGGCTAGTATCAGAGCCAGATACACACAGGTTACATACGCCACGATCGTTAGAGCGAGAACAATAATTCTAGCACTAGACCCCCTCTGTAACTCTCAACATGTAACCTGTAAAAAAATTTAAAGCATCGCTTAGTATACAACAAAATAAATCGTAATAACTTTAGTGTTTTTTTTTTTTTATGAATCAAAAAAAAACAGGTTTGAAAAATTGCTGCGCAAATACTGTGTAACATAAAAAGTTGCAAAGACCACCATTTTATTCCATAGGGTCTCTGCTAAAACAATATATAATGTTTGAGGGTTCTGAGTGATTTTCTAGCAAAAAACAAATGATGATTTTTACATGTAGGAGAGAAGTGTCAGAATTGGCCTGGGTGGCAAGGGGTTAATTACTATAAGACCCCTTTAACACTGAGGGCGTTTTGCAGGCGCTATAGCGTTAAAAATAGCGCCTGCAATCCACCCTTAAACAGGTGTTCTATTCACACTGGAGCGGTGCGCTGGCAGGGCGTCAGAAAAAGTCCTGCCAGCGACTTCTTTAGAGTGCATTAGGAGCGGTGAACTCACCGCTCCTAATGCGCTCCTGCCCATTAAAATCAATGGGCAGCACCGCCGTATGCTGGAAATACGCCGCTGTAGCGGCACATCTCGGGCGTTTTTTTTTACCCTTTCTCGGTCGCTGGCAGGGGTTAAAAGCGCCCTGCTAGTGGCCGAAATGTGCCGCAAATCCGACGGTAAAATAGCAGCGTTTTACCTCTATTTTACCGCCAACACTCGGGGCGGCATAGTGTGAAAGCAGTCTTAGTGATATACAAATAATTATGATAAGCACTGTGAGCTCATCCTCTCTGCTGCAGAGTGTGTCAGCTTGTATTTAAACTGGCCTTTCTGTATATAGCTTCTGACAGGCTGCGCAAGCATCCTCGTATCTCCGGAACCATAAATGATAGCAGCCCCATATTTTGACCAGTGGTGGGGTGGGTCTTCAGCTGCATACCCCCCCCCCCCAAATATGGGGTCTCTGTGGTCCTTGGTCGCCGAGCTACAATCCTCGAAGCCGATCTTTTTTTTTTTCAATTTTTTTTTTTTTTTTTTTTTTGGGCAAATGGGCCTATCTTGAGGAAGGGGCCTGGAGCTGCAGCTCCAATAGCCCCTATGTTAATCCGGCCCTGGGGAAGGGGCTCAGGTTATGTCCCAGCACCGTCCCATACTGTATACCCCAGCAGACATCCACCACTGGGATTGATTGATTTATTATTTATTAGACATGTGCAATTTGTTTCGTTCCGAATTTGTTTCTTTTACAGCCAGTTTACGGTGCAGAAACTGACCGGAAACTGACTGCACGGTGTAAACTAGAGCCATTGGAATACATGGAAATACTGTGCATGCATTTTGTGCAGAAAAAAAAGCACACGGAACTGCGTCTGGCGTGAACTGGCCCTTAACGAATTTCAACAAATTTGTTAATTCGGAAATATCCAAATTAACGAAAACCCATTTAAGAAACTTTTCTGAATATTTGTAAATTCTAAAAAATTTCGTAAATTCTAAAATTCATAAATTTGGGAATTCAAAATAAACTGAAAATTCTTTAAAAAATTTGAATATTCGAAACTCTGAAAATCTGAAATGATAACTAACTAATAACAACTTAACTATTACTAGCTGTTTAAATTATAGGTATTGGAATTTCCTTTCAAGTTTGGCTGTTGGTGAACGTAACGAATACGAATTGATCCGAAGCTATGAATTATCCGAAATAACGAATGCCGCATCTAAACGGATGGAACGTAATGAATTAATAATAAATTACAATAATAAGTTTTATTATTATTATTATTAATTCGTTCCATTCCATTTGTTTAGATGCGGCATTCGTTATTTCAGGTAATAAGTAACTTCAGATAAATACGCAGAATCGTTACGTTCACTATCAGCCAAATTTGAAAGGAAATTTCAATACCTATAATTTAATAGTTAGAAATAGTTAAGTTATTTTAGGTTATCGAATTACCATATATATATATATATATATATATATATATATATATATATATATATATATAATTTTTTTTTTTTTATTTACGAATTGCGATCAAAACGAAAAAAAACTAACGAAAATGAACGAATTTTTCAGCAGTGCACATGTCTCTTATTTATTCATTTATTTATATATTCAGTTTTGTATTTGATAGAACTAGAGGCACCTTTTATCTTTTTTAACCTACCTAACTATGAAATTATGGAATTTATGCTCATAGAATTGCTTCATGTGCATTAAAGAAAGTCTTACTTTCTTGAACATGTGTTGGGCTCTTTGTATGTGTTTCCTGTTGCTTCTGGTAAATGTATTTTTTTTACACTTTAAACATTAAAGCTCAACTCCATGATGCACACCAGATGCAGATCAGGGTGGTGGTATTTCCTCGGTCTATGGGCTGCTACTGGGTTCTCCCCCTAGACTCCCCTATTTGGAGGACTGGGGCACTGATTTGGTAGAGCAAAGGGACCCTGAGCTATGGCACAGTTGTTTCCTGAGGTCTTATAAGATAAGGGTATTATGAATTTTTCCTTAATAGAGGTAAATTTGAAGTTACACACTCATGGTACTTGGTGCCAAAAAAAATGTACCCTCCTGTATCGCCTTTTGTGTTTCTGAGGTTGTCAGATGCCAGGGACAATGTGTCATGTCTGGTGGCAAATACCATAGAATCGGGTTATTGGAACGGCATTTTCGCATTGATTCGTAGAGTAACGGGACGATCGGTTCCTCAGACTCCACGCATAGCACTCCTTAATACCCCTGTGATTGGGTTACCTAAATACCTACGTTTGATATTATTTTTCTTGCTAGGGGCTAAAGTGATTCCTGCCGAATCCTGGAAACAACCTACGGTATCCCTGGCACAGGCTAGGAGAAAGGTCACCTGGATTATGCTAAATGAGAATATTGAATACCGGTCTAGGCCTCCTCATGGCAAGGGGCTCAAGGGGCAGCTGCTCCTTTTGCCTTGTGTTAAAGACGACCCTGTCTCCATGGTACATTAACTTTGCACATCTCTTTTGGTTTTAGGCTCCTATGCATCTATTGGCTGACCTGAAAACTTTGGAAAAAGAGGTTTAAAAACAACAAAGCATGCATCAGGCGGCGCTTCTGGGTAGGAGCACAGGTTTAAGGGGTGAGCCAGACTTTGGCTGTAATAATTTAGTAATATAGTTGATTTTAGAGTGATGATCATCAAGCCTAATGTTTCTCATCTGCTACCTGCTTCGACCAAGAGGGAGGCAAAAGAAACCTAAAGCAGTAGGTGAACCGACAGACAGCGTGGGAGGGATGCCGGCAGACTGGGGGAGGGGGGGTTGTTTAACCTAGCCGCCACTGAGTTTGAGGTGAATCTGTATTTTGGGTATGGGGAAACATCATAATGGGGTGAGTTTGGTGAGTCTGTTTTTATGCATTTCTGGTGGTCCTGCCCAAAGATACAAAAATTCTGGTGAGCAATATCACCTTGAATTGAAAAAAAAAAAAAAAGACCCTCAGACCTTTACAATTTACACCCCTGGACTACCTATTTTTTTTAATAAGCAGGACGGCTGCCCTATGATCCAAGACTGGAAGGGAGGGAAGTAGAATGAATAATAGAAATTAAGAAATTAGTGTATAGGATTAGAGATGAACAGTATAAATTCCGAGACATCTGGTCTGGCTGGATGTATTGTTCCTTAAGAATTGATGCTGCAGGAGAGGCTTCGACCTCCAAATTGTCCCATTATAGAGTTCTGAACCCCCTAGGTTCAGGTTATTGTCAATATATATTATTCGTCTACATCAGGGGTCTCCAAACCCCGGCCCGCAGGCCACATCCGGCCATTTTGTGCCTTTTTCCTGGCCCGCGGCTCACCCACACTAATAGCATTGCTGATCTGCTGCCTTTAATAGCAGCAGATCATCAGTATGACTGGCAGGTCCCGCAAACAAAGCCTCTCCCCCACACCCTCCCATACTGCCCTGCTGCGCTGAGGATTGGCTGCTTGGACTGCCTGTCCTAGAAACCAATGACGACTGACATCATCAGCGCGGCACCTCCTGGCGTCCCGCCCGCTGTTTGTATTAGATATCCTTCCATGTGTGTAGAAGCGGGCGGGAGTCAGGAGGTGCAGGAGACCTGCTTGTGGCAAGAGGCAAATGTACATATACAGGAGACTCTGCTGGGGGCACTGCTGATGCTGAGGACACTGATGATGGGGAGACTGCTGATGGGAACACTTAGGATTTGGACACCCTGCTGGGGAGACTGATAATGGGGACACTGATACTGAAGAGACTCTGCTGGGGACACTGATACTGAAGAGACTCTGCTGGGGACACTGATGATGAGGAGACTCTGATGGATGGAGGACACAGATATGGGGGACACTGGTATTGGGGAGACTCTGAAGGGGGACACAGAGGTGCGAAAAATCTCTAATGGGGGACACAGATGTGTGGAAGGGTCTGGTGGGGACAAAGACAAACGGAAATGCTCTGATGGGGACACAATGTGCAATGAGACTCTGACGGGGGCACAGACATGCGGAAAGGCTATGATTTTATTAATGAATTTATTTATTTATAAATAACAAATTTTTTCGGCCCGCGAATATTTGTAAAATCTACAATGTGGCCCTCGGGCTAAAACGTTTGGAGACCCCTGGTCTACATGAAACACTTATAAAATGTATTTAAACCTATTATTTAAGATGCCTGGGACTCGGTTCTGAGAGGAGACAAAGATGACAGCCCAAATCATACACAACTAAAACATCAGTAAATGTTTCAATGCTTAGAGGTTCCCTTCAGGATGGTAATTAGAAAAAGTGATGTGCCCCTTTTTAACGAACGCATTTTATTTTTTTTCTGTATTATAGATGGCGATGGTCACTGGCCTCATCCCGATCCTCCGCACAGCTCTGGATGCCACCACAGACTATACGGGAAGGACCATGTGGTTTGGTTTCGCTGTGGTCCGTCTTCTTACTCTATACGTGTCTGAGCTCCCCTGGGGAAAACTGGACTTAGACTTTGACTGCCAGGGCAACCAAACCTCTGAGTTCTGCCGGAAAGCTTGTTTCAGCAACCACTTCAGCGTGCCCATTGTCTCCCTGTGGAACAGTGCCTATGTCTTCTTCGTGATTTCTGTCCTCCTCATGGAGCTTTTCACCTCCCAGCTCCGGCACAACCTCACCAAATCTGCCATGAAAAGCAAAGCTGACCGCCCGAATGGGCCTTTGATAGGGACGTGGTCATCGGACATTGCCCACAAGGATTTGGTGCTTGATTTTCACCATCAGAAAACGTTACTTGTCCTCTACATGTTCTGCATCTTACTGCGGCTGGTGGGGGAACTGACATTCCTCTACTTCTTGATGTGGTGGCATCTGCCGATGGTGTCTGGTGACCCCATTGAATGCTCTACCTACCTGTGCCCTGGGCCCTTCACGTGCCTGGTCCGATTCCCTGCCGAGAAGAGAATGTCTCTCTACCTTTTGGGGTCAGTGTCCTGTATATTGGCCTCGGTCTGCATTGTATTTATACTTTACAGCATCTGCCACTATTTGGCCAACTGTCGCAATCAAAATAATGAGCTTGTGTGATGTTCTGGACCTCCTAATCTAGACTAAAGGACTGTCCCAATTTTTAGTACCAACACCTGTACTAAGGACATAGAATGGGTATCACATTTTAACATACACCATGTGCATCCAACATATCCGGATATGGCTTGTCCATCATCTCATTCCAAGAGTCTTAATATGACGTTGCTCCTTCCTTTGCTGCTATACTGACCTCTACTCTACTGGAAAGACTTTACACTATGGGACAGTGTTGGTGTGACTGGGTTCATTTCAACCACAAGACCATAAGTCAAGCTAGCACCAATGTATTGGACAGTCAGACCGTGGCAGTTGATGCCCCTAATTATCTTACAAACGTTTAGTTGGGTTGAGGTCAGGTTGATCTGCAACGTCTTGGACACAAGCTCAAAAAATGCAGAAACTTGATAAACTGACACAGTGGAAAGGTGACACCATTTAATTGTGACCAATTGACAGCCTCTAAGGTTTTTAGTACCACTCTACTGCCATATTTGTTAATGAAGTTTACATGACTGAGTGCTTAAAGCTGAACTTAAGGCACATAGACACATTTATGGCTGCAATACATTTATTGGGGCTGTTCTACCTGCCAATTTATATACAGTGGAACCTTCGATTGCGAGTAACGCGGTTAACTAGCGTTTCGAAATACGAGCACTGTATTTTAAAAAATCGTGACTCAGTTTGCGAGTGTTGTCTAGCACGATTCAGGCCAAAGTGGTGTGCAGTACCGCTTTTGGGCTGAGGTGGGGGGCGCCAGAGCTGAACGTCACCGATCGGCGCCATTCATAAATGCACGCAAAGGTCCGAGGACAGCATGGCTGACCTCGGCAAATCTCAGGTAGAAAGTCTTTCAGAGGTTTGCTGAGGTCAGCGGAAGTGTCCTCCGGGCCTTTTCGGCCGTTTCCGAGGCTCTCCGCCCCCCCCCCCCGCCTCTGGCCGCATGTGGTATTGAAGTCAATGCAGAACTAATTATTTTCGTTTCCATTCAATGGGGAAACTCGCTTTGATGTGCGAGTACTTTGCTCGTAATCCATTCTCCTGGAACGGATTATGCTTGTAATCCAAGGTTCCACTGTATATTTCTGTTTGACTGGTCCTGCCAAGACCAAACAGCCCAGTTGTTGACCTGACTCTTCTCTACTTCTGTTTCAATAGTTTTTATTGGTATTTTTAAGAAAATGCAGATTAATTGAACACTGTTCAGAGCAGCAAACAATCCTCGCATGTTCTGAATCCTACAACAAGAACTGGTACTAGAGCTGCACGATTAATTGTCAAGAATCGTTATTGCAATTTTTTTATTTATTTTTTCCCTTTGCAATCTTGACAAAGGGTTTCCCGATCTTCCCGATCTTTGGTATGCAGAGAATTTTCTCTCTGCTTTCAGCCGTAAGAAGTCAAAGTCTGGGCAGTCTGCTAAATTTTGAAAACATTCTATCAGTGGAATGTTAAGTCTAAACATTGTATCAATTTGTCTTTTACATCAAAGGAATAGACTTCTGTATGCAAATTAGGAACATTTAACCACTTAAACCTTTTTCTGACAGTTGTTGTTTTCAAGTTAAAATCTTTTATTTTTTTTTCTAGAAAATCACTTAGAACCCGCAAACATATTATTATTTTATTTTTTTTATATATATATTTTAGTAGAGACACTCGAGAATAAAATGGTGGTTGGGGAAAAAATTGCTTTAATGAACTAAAAAAAACACAAAAAAGAACCAGTAAAGTTAGCCCAAATTGTTTTTGTATAATGTGAAAGATTTTACGCCGCGAGAATCGGGAGAGAATCGTGATCTTTATTCTAAACAAAAAAAATTGTGATTCTCATTTTGGCCAGAATCGTGCAGCTCTAACTGGTACAAAACAAATGAGGGGAGGAGAGTATGGAATCATCAGGGGAAGAGCTTGGTGGACCGGTTAGGCCTTCAGTAAGGCTTTGATGGAACATGTGGGCATAACAGAAGTAGACAAAAGTAATCTTTGGGTTATGAGCATAGTGCATTACAGAGACATTATTATCTCCCTCATAGCCGCCATAAGGGGGGTTCAGGCAGTACACCTGTAAGGGGCCCGGATGGCAACCCCCTTTTTTTCTTTTTTTTTTTGTAAGGAGCCCAGAGGTCCCCAGGGCCCCGGATGGCAACCCCCCCCCCTTTTTTTTTTGTGGTTCTTTTTCTTTTTTTTTGGTTCGTCAGCACCCAAAGCACCCCCCACTTCTCAATTCGCGACAGCCCCCCCCCGCTTCTCAATTTGTGGCGGCAGCACCCCCCCTGGTTCTCCTCTGCTCCAGAGGGCCATGCCTGAAGCTGTGTAAGGGGCCCCAAAATTCCTGATGGCAGCCCTGATCCCCCTGTATATCCTCAATATGAAGATGAATGAGGGTAGGGAGATCCTGAGATTGAAACTTAGTCACTGTGAGTTGGCCCTCAAAAACGATATAGGACTCTTCTCTACTTCAATGAAGCACTACTGCAGGGTTTCTCCACTAGGATTCCATGGAACAGTAGGGTTCCTCCTCGAGGTTGCTAGGGGTTCCTTGAACAATACGCAATTTCTTCCTCTCAGATAAGTTTCTACTGACACCACTGATCTTTTTAACTATCTCTCAATGATCACAAATGTAAGGAGTATTCTTCCCACTGACAATCACCCTAATGTATCATGAGTTGTAGCTGTACAAGAAAACCGCAAGAAGGGAAAAAACCTTTTTACCACACTACAGGACTTTAAAGACATAACCATTTTTTCCTTTTAAAATTATTATTACATAGTTCAATTTACCACTTGCCGACCGGGCCATAGACAAATGACATCCTTGGTTGGGCAGTGGAATACCAGGGTTATGGTTGCAGCAATATACCAAAACCCCCCGGTATTATTTATTTTAGATGGCGATACTACGTTCCTGAGCCTTTCCAAGGTTTGCCGAAGTCAGCCGAGCTGTCCTCGGGCCTTTCCGGCTGTTTCCGAGGATCTCTGGCGCCCCCACCTCCTGGCTGCATGCAGTATTGCATGCCATTGAAGTCAATGCGGAACAATTTTTTTTCGTTTCTATTGACTTCAATGGGAAAAAACTTGCTTTGATATGCGAGTACTTTGGATTACGAGCATTCTCCTGGAACGTATTATACTTGCAATCCGAGGTTCGTGTGTATGTATGTATATATGTATGTATAATTCTTTTTTTTTTTAATACTTTATTTTTAAAGGTAGAGGGGAGATTTGTGGACAGATCTCTCCATAAAGAGGACCTGTTATGCTATATTGCTATCGCAAGGGATTTTTATATTCCTTGCGATAGCAATAAAAGTGATTAAAAAAAAATTAAAGGGACAGTGTAAAAGAAATAATAATATTTTTTTTTTAAAGCGCCCCGTGTTTGTGCGCAGTGGTGAGCGCATACCTACATTAGGTCACATCCACATAATTGTGTTTTATATATTGTGTTTTTGGTTTATTTTTAGTTCATTAAAGTGTATTTATTCCCAAAATTTGGCGTTTAAAAAATGGCTGCACAAATGTGACATAAAAAATTGCAACGACCGCTATTTTATTCTCTAGATATATATAAATGTTTTGGGTTCCAAGATATTTTCTAGCAAAAATAAAAAGATTTTTACATATATGAAAGAAGTGTCAAAATTGGCCCGGTAGCTACCGGTAAGTGGTTAAAAAAAAATCTTATTGGTTCTAACATGACCTCCTGGAAAATGTTACAATAACTTGCAATCATAATAAAAACATTAAATATTTTTTAACTAAATTATGAAAGTAGATGCTGATATATCTTAGTGTTTTAATTTCAGCATGTTTCGCAGCCGACTGCTGCTTCATCAGGGAAACCATGAAAGCCTCACCATAAGATTACATGTTACGCATGCACAGATTTCAGCACTTGACAGGGATGACTCACAAATGGCATACCTGCCAATCCCCACCAAGGAAGGTAAGGGGCAACGTCACAGGGATCGGGCTACTCAGAGGGGGAGGTAAAGGCCCATCCACAACAGCAATGTGCCAGGGAAAGGAAAACATTGTCTTCATGCAGCATGCAAGGCGGTTGTAGATTAAGTAATTTTTAGCAGAGGTTTCCTGAGACCAGAAAGTTATTTCAAGGGTTCCTCTGTGTCGAAAAGGATTCCATCTAGGGTTGCCACCTCTTCTTCCAGCCAAACCTTTTTTTTTTTTAGGGTGAATGCTGTTGACTCTGGTGTAAAGGAGAACTCTGATGTAAGGATGCTTCTGCACACCAAAACGCCAACTTTAGAGTTCCCAGCGTTCCCCCCCCCCCCCCCTGAATCAAGGTTCCCAAAGCCTCCCTTACATCAGACAAGACAGATTTAGGTACTTATTTTTTTTTTTTTAAACATACAGCTGTGCCTGGTGTATTAAGGGGCGGTCTTGATTATGCACGAAAAACAGAAGCCCTAGAAATAAAAATTGATGGAGAAAGTCCTACAAAACCGAAAGTTTAACCACTTAAAGTGGTTGTAAACCCACTTATGCAACTTGCACCTACAGGTAAGCCTAGAGTAAGGCTTACCTGTAGGTGCAAGAAATATCTCCTAAACCCACACGGTTTAGGAGATATTTGCAAAAAAAGCCATGTACCGATGTCTACGGCGCATGCGCGCCATAAACAATGGTGCAGTCACAGGGTTTATCCCCATTCACAAATCCGGCTTTGCCGGCTCCCGCGTGCATGTGCGGAGTGACGTCTTTGCCGCTCCGGCCAATCACAGCGCCGGAACGGCGATACCGGGAAGTAACCTTCCGGGTATCTGTGGAGCGATGGCTGCGGGTGGAGGGGGAGACGAGGACGGCTTTGGGGGACCCGATCTAAGGTAAGTGATGCATAATGAGCTAGTACTAGCTCATTATGGCTTTGTCTTGCAGGTCTTTTTTTATTTTTTTTCTGGGTTTACAACAACTTTAAGCCCCGGACCATTTGGCTGGCCAAAGACCAGGCCACTTTTTGCGATTCGGCACTGCGTCGCTTTAACTGACAATTGTGCAGCCTGGCTCCCAAACAAAATTGACGTCCTTTTTTCCCCCACAAATAGAGATTTCTTTTGGTGGTATTTGATCACCTCTGCGGTTTTTATTTTTTGCGCTATAAACAAAAATAGAGCGACAATTTTGAAAAAAATTCAATATTTTTTACTTTTTACTATAATAAATATCCCCAAAAAATATATAAAAAAACTTTTTTTTCCTCAGTTTAGGCCGATACGTATTCTTCTACATATTTTTGGTAAAAAAATCGCAATAAGCGTTTATTGATTGGTTTGCGCAAAAGTTATAGCGTCTACAAAATAGGGGATAGTTTTATGGCATTTTTATTAATTTTTTTTTTACTAGTAATGGCGGCGATCAGCGATTTTTATCGTGACTGCGACATTATGGCGGACACATCGGACACTTTTGACACTATTTTGGGACCATTCACATTTATACAGCGATCAGTGCTATAAAAATGCACTGATTACTGTAAAAATGACACTGGCAGTTAAGGGGTTAACCTGTAGGGGGCGCTGAAGGGGTTAAAGGGGTTGTAAAGGTTTGTTTTTTATTTTCTAAATAGGTTCCTTTAAGCTAGTGCATTGTTGGTTCACTTACCTTTTCCTTCGAGTTCCCTTCTAAATGTTTTTTTTCTTTGCCTGAATTTCTCACTTCCTGTTTCTCCTCAGTAAACTTCACACCATCATCTGAGAGGTGTTTAGTCAGCCAGAACAGCTTACTGAGGAGGAACAGGAAGTGAGAAATTCAGGCAAAAAAAAAACAAAGAAAAAAACCATTTAGAAGGGAAATCGAAGGAAAAGGTAAGTGAACCAACAATGCACTAGCTTAAAGGAACCTATTTGGAAAATAAAAAAACAAACCTTTACAACCCCTTTTAAGCGTGTCCTAGGGAGTGATTCTTGTTAGGGGGCGTGGCTACGAGTGACACGTCACTGATCGCTGCTCCCGATGAGAGGGAACAGACGATCAGTGACATGTCACTAGGAAGAACGGGGAGATGTGTTTACACTGACATCTCCCAGTTCTTCAGCTCCGTGACACGATTGCGGGACACCGACGGACATCGAGTCGCGAGCGTGCCGCCGGCGGCAAATTAAAGGGGACGTACCCGTTTGGCCAGCCGTGCCATTCTGTTGACGTAAATCTATGTGCGGCGGTCCTTAAGCGGTTAAGCTAAAAAGTAGTGATCTTCATTTCTAAAAACTAGGAGGGTATGTATGGGGGAGTTCCAGGAAAGGGGAGCAGCATGAGAGAAGTTCTGAAGACACAGCTGAAAAGTGATGACCCAAAAGGAAAGTTTGCGGACTGGAAGAAGGACACTACAAGTCTTTGTTTGCAGGCAGGGTAAGGAGAACCTGTTCTACCCACTGCACTTCTCTAACCAGAATCTAACAATCATTTCTACTTTGAACAACGGAAACCCCCAACAAAAGTCTTCTTCTTTCGACTGAGAATATTTTACCGACTGGCTAGATTTGGGAAACTTGCAAAAGTCTGTAAATTATAGAAGATGGGCCTCGTTTACTGATGTGTCTGAAATAAGAGCTGCCACGTTGATTTACTTCTCTAATCGGGTTCAAATTTTAATTCAGTAAAAATAAATATAGTTATATATCTCCACATACCGTACATCCTTCATCCCCCATGGTAGTGGAATAGGATGTCTTCTCCAAACCAACAAGAGCCAAGCCACCCAGAAGTAGACCTGCACTCTTTTGTATTACCCATGATATAAATTCATATAAAAGTGCAATATGCCCCTGCATAGGCGTGCGCACAGGGTGTGCCGGATGTGCCCAGGCACACCCTAATCACCCTGTGCAGCACAGATTCCCCCTGCTGCCCTGGCTCCCCCCCTCCTTCCCTCTGCAGCACTACCGGCTTCCTTCCTTTCCTCTTCTGCCGGCTGTTGCTGCAGGGATGTTTTAGGATGAGTGAGGCAAGGGGCTGGTAAATATGTATTTATCAGCCCCTTCCCTTTCTGAATGAACATGGTGAGTGATCGGTAGTCCTCCTTCACATCAGGCATCCCCATCATCAGAGTCCCCCTTTACATCAGGCATCCCCATCATCAGAGTCCCCCTTTACATCAGGCATCCCCATCATCAGAGTCCCCCTTTACATCAGGCATCCCCATCATCAGAGTCCCCCTTTACATCAGGCATCCCCATCATCAGAGTCCCCATTTACATCAGGCATCCTCATTATCAGAGTCCTCCTTCAAATCAGGCATCCCCATCATCAGAGTCCCCCTTTTACATCTGGCATCCCAATCTTCAGAGTCCCCCTTTACATCAGGCATCCCAATCATCAGAGTCCCCTTTACATCAGGCATCCCCATCATCCGAGTCCCCCTTTACATGAGGCATCCCCATCATCAGAGTCCCCATTTACATCAGGCATCCCAATCATCAGAGTCCCCTTTACATCAGGCATCCCAATCATCAGAGTCCCCCTTTACATCAGGTGTCACCACTCTCCCAGCTCCTCGTATTCAGCACTCACAGCATCTACCTTCGGACCGGACACAAATTGGAAATGACGGCGCGGGACCCGCCAATCGCACACGACAGCAGGGAACAAGGATAGAGTGAGAGTGTTCGGGCACAGAGCTCTGCGCCCCCAGGACACTCTATAGGCTTAGGGATGTACTGTATATAATGTGGGGTGATTATAATAGGGGGTGTATACAATGTGTTGTGTGTATAATTTGGGGTGTTTATAATTGAGGGTATACTGTATATACTTGGGGATGTACTGTATATAATGTAAAGTGTATTTAATAGGGGGGTGTATATAGTGTGTGGTCTTGGTCTATATAATTGTGGATGTGGATGATATCTGGAGTGTTTCTTATTGAGGGGTGTTTAAAATTGGGGTGTATATAATTGTTGGGTGTATATAATCATGGGGTTTATATAATTGGGGTGTACGAAATTGGAGTGTTTTTAATGTGTGGTGTATATAATTAGGGGGTGTTTTTTTAAACTAGGGGTATATAAATGGCAGTGTATAGAATGTGGGGTGTGTATATATTTGGGGTGTACATAATGTTGGTTGTATGTAATGTGGTACACCCCACATCGTGGAGTTTTTATAATTGGGAAGTGTATATACAGTAACTGGGGGGGGGGGGGTATTTGTAATGTGGTACACCTCACATTGCAGGGTTTTTATAATGGGGATATATATTTGGGGGTTTATATAATTGGGGGGTGTATGAATGCAGATTGTTTTATACAACGGGGTGTATATATTTGGGGTGTGGAGGGGTAAATTGCAGCATGTTAGAGCTCTGTGATTGGTGCTATAAATCCCTCCTCTTTAGAGATTGGAGGTAACTAAGATGAATTCTGGCCAGAGAATGACATTATGTGCAGCCCTGCGATTGCTGCAACATCTCTCCCCATCTCTTTGTCCCCCCCCCCCTTTGTGTGTTCCTGACCCCCTCCAGGTCACCGACACCCTCTCCCTAACCCTGTAACCCCCTCACTTACTGGAGAGTCGGGGCTTTGCAGAGACATGTCCCTGCTCTCTGCTACTCCTGGTAACAGCTCGGACAAAGTCGTGTCGGGACAGCTTCATAAAGACCGTGACTGTCCCGGTGAATTCGGGACAGTTGGCAACCACCAATATAAATAAGGGGACACTTTTACTTTGAGCATCATAGTTGGCATTTCTCCACCAATGTCAGGGAACACTACACATTTCACTGTCTGTAAATATTTTCTGGCCATTATTCATTTCATTCGTTTATGTTGTACACAGTAGCCCTGGGTGACAAATACACTATATATGCCCCATTTCATATTATTTATTCTAATGCAATAATTGCAACTTACTGTTCATGTGAATGTACCATGAGCTATAGATATAGTCATTATTAGCAGGGGTTCCCTGAGACCTGAAACCTAGTGGTTCCTCCTTATGAAAAGGGTTGGGAAAGGCTGGTATACAGTGTCATTTAGGTAGCTTTGTGCTGACATCTTGTGGCTATAAGTGGAAGTACATAATGTTTCAAGAAATTGTGGACAATAAATCATTCTATAAATCTGCCTTCAAATAGCTCACGAACTAGTTTCTGTCAGGGCAACAAAAAAAGAAGTAAGGCATATAAAACTTATGTAAAATTTAAAAAATGTACCGACCACGTGCAGATGTTTGGAATGAGTTCAAAGTTCACTTGTACCTTGCTGAATTTATATGACTTTATATGAAAACTGATGAAGAATAAAACATATGGAATTTTTATATACACCTGATGGAGGATTCGCTACTGAGAATTGCCGCTCTGATGAAACATTATGAATGTGGAAGTGACCCAGCTGTGTTTTAAATATTATAGGGAAAC
This sequence comes from Rana muscosa, assembly GCA_029206835.1. NCBI lineage: Eukaryota > Metazoa > Chordata > Amphibia > Anura > Ranidae > Rana > Rana muscosa. The sequence continues at coordinate 169,335,811 of CM055127.1, forward strand.
AACAGTATGTTTTATATATATATATATATATATATATATATATATATATATATATATATACTGTATATGTATGTGAACTATATATTTTTAGTTCAATTTGGGTTAAATAGAGAACTAATATTTTTGACACAAATCTGTCCAATGGGGACTTGTCTATTAATTTCTTACTATCCCTAGCACCATCTAGTGGCCAAATTCAATATTTTCCTTTTTAAAAATGTCTTTATTTTTTGCTGCTATATTTACACAGAACAGAAGAAAATGCACTAGTAAAGAGAGTCACCCCTATACCCCCTCATCACATTAGAGTTCCACTCTTCATATCAGAGTCCCCCCTGTAATATCAGATCTATATATGGTAAGTGGTCAACTCCAGAATCAATAAAATACGATATTACAGCACCAACGTCCCCATGATGACATAGAAAAAAGAGGGTAGAGGGGATGGGACTTTATAGGTGCAATTAGTACTATGACATAAAGTATTTTCGATAAAGCCACAATTTATTAGAGTCACAAAAACACAAATAAAAACAATTTGTACAATACATGGACAGCTTTGTGGTCATTCAATGCATATTTTTGTAGCCCCTATCATCTTTATCCTTTATCATCCTATCATCCCACATAGTCCTACATGTTTCACTGTATGGCTTCCTCAGGGACAAGCGTGGTTTTATGGCTACTATATGAATAAACAATAGCCAACTACAAGAAGTGCATATAATATTATATCAATAAATACAATTACTATGCATATCAAAGACTATGAGTATAAATACATGAATGCATCTCCCCCACTGGCAAGAGTTCCCTGAATGGAGTCATACCTCAATGATGGAGAATGTGTTTGACACTAACTGGATCTCATTTACTATCATTTCCAGCTTCTAGAGGGATCCCACAGGTATGGTACATGCATAGTTACATTGGTCCAGATGAAACATTGTTGTGACGGAATCATCCAGCACCCAGCTTGGGTAACTCCATCAAAATACAGCTTCCTCCAGTCTGGACCCAGGAACCAAGTATTATAGCTGAGCACCCAAGATACTAGACGACACTAGCTTAGATGGATATTAGAACTGGAACTGTTTATTGTAAATTCACACAGAATATATAGCACACAAGATCAGGAAGAGCCTGATCACATTACCCTAACAATACAAACTGTAAACAGGAATATAAATAAAGTGATACTAAAGTCTTGTTTTTTTTTAGTTAAAAATAACAAACATGTCATACTTACCTCCTCTATGCAGTTGGTTTTGCACAGAGCAGCCGGGATCTTCCTCTTCTCAGGTCCCTTCACCAGCGCTCCTGGCCCCTCCCTCCTGTTGAGTGCCCCCACAGTAAGCAGCTTGCTATGGGGGCACCCGAGCCAAGCCACAGCTCCTTGTATCCAATCAGACATGGAGCCGCAGCCTGGCCCCACCCCTTTCTCTTCTCATTGGCTGACTGATTTCGGCTGACCGCAGCGGGAGCCAATGGCGCCACGCTGCTGTCTCAGCCAATGAGGCGGGGAGTCCCGGGCACCCGAGACACGCCTGCAACATCGCTGGATCTAGATGGGCTCAGGTGTGTGTTAGGCCCCATTCACACCTCAGAGTTTTGTAGCTTGAAGCCTGAAGCTGCAAAACGCTGGAGGAGAAAAAAATCTATTATTCTCTATGGAGATGGTTCACATCTCCACTCCATGTCACCTGAAGCCAAACGTCTGAAGCTCAAAAAAGATCTGGAGCTTTTTTGTAGCTCAATTCAGGCAGATTTGGGCGTTTTTTTGCTTTTTACATGGGTGACCTATTTACCTGTACAAAATTGCGGCAAAATTGCGGTAAAATGCTGCAGACTTTCCGCCTGAAAATGATACGCTCAGGTGTGAATGTAGACTTACAACCACTTATATATGGGGGGGCGGCAAACTAACAACACCACCACTGGAGACGGGCGGGAAGGCGGCGATCACCCCCCCCCCCACAGCTGATGGACAGAAAGGGGACAATCTCTCCCCCCCCATGAGATGGATGGGAAGGCAGAGATCAGAGGTCTTCTCACCTTAGGAAGCAGATGACAGGGATCCGGGGTAGGACTGCTGCTCCTCGCTCCAGCTTGCGAAGCTTGAGAAGAGCCAGGGCCGCTGCTTCTCCTCTTGGCCCGAACAGTAAGTGGGTCCTGAGACCCGATTGGCTGGGAGTCCTAAGACTCCCTGGACAATCGGGTTCTAGGACCTGCTTCCTGATTGGCCGGGAGGAGAATCGGTGTGACAATAGTGAATATTAATTCGCTATTGTCACACAACTGGGTAGGCTCCGGTAGGGTGACCACATTTCCAAACTACCATTCAGGGACACCCTCCCTTCCCAAAAATCAGCTTGTGCTGTAACGAATCACAGCACAGTGATTGGACACAAGAGGCGGGATTTATGATTTCTCCAATCACAAGCAGGGGGTGGGGATTGTGCTCCTCCAGGCATTCCTCCTGTCAGTGAGTAAAGCAGTGATGTGGCGGCCTTTTTTGGGGGCATCAGATTGGCCTGGGGGAAGTGGCTGTGTCAGTTTCATTCCGGGACACTGTATGGTCCTGGAATGAAGGTGCCCGGGACAGACCTGCCAAATGCGGGTCATGTGGTCACCCTAGGCTCCGGGCCTTGTCCCCCCCCCCCCCCCGTGCCCACCCTTTTTTAAGCTAACTAGAGCCTCAGGCTCTAATCATGTGCTTCCAAAAAAAAACAAAAAAACATTGGAATCCATGCGTCTGGAGCCCTGCATGTAGATTAGGGGCCAGACACATGGATTAGGAGGCTTGCCCCTAGTCCCCTTCAAAATCCTCTGTCATGGTTGGGTCTGTCACAAATGTAACCACAGTATGTTAAATGATCCACACCTGAATTCTTCTTCAATGTGCGAGAGAATACGGCATGCTGTTTCAAAGAACATGAGAAATGTAAAGGATTATTATGAGAGGTATGCATGTCCTGCGGGGAATATCTGTCATATTCAGTAATGTTTGTGCCAAGTTATATATAATTAATGTAATTTTTTGTATAGAAATTAGTTTACACTGATTTATTCTTACAGAGACATCCCCATTTGTTTGCCTATCTAGGCATTAGTATTAAAAATTAAATAATTTGTATAATCGTAGGTCACCTTATTCCAGCTGTTCTTTAATCTCGAAATGAGAACTTCCGTAATTTTTAAAATAAATTGCTGAGTTACAATAAAAAAACAAAATGTTGATTTGGTTTTAGTGGCCACCTCCAAATGCAGCTCTGTCTGCAGCAAAATACCTTTCTGCCACTAGATGGTGCTGCTTTCCTGGGTTGATGACAGCCAAGGTACACGTCATTGAATCTCCTTCCTGTGAGTCAAGGCTGTCATTGACACTCCCCCATGGGGAAGTGAGGAGGTGCGGTCATTATTGGTACCTAGACTCACAGAAAGGAGATTGTATGCAAAAATATCGCTGCACAATATTACTGTATATACATATATATAAATAAATACAACCAATCAAGTGTATATGTGAACTCTACTAAGTGTCCCACCTGGGACCACTCGCATAGATAATAAAAATATTAGACTGTATTTCCATTTAAATTCAGCCTGTTGATACCTCTCAAAAATGGCGCTCTGCTCACTCCTGGTTGCGGCGTGATATCATCGGCTCCTCCCCACGCGGTACGTCACTAGGTCACGTGACTTCATCAGGAATTACATTGGCTGTTACTCAACCAGGGCCTTATGGTTATTTCTTTATGTGTAAATACATTCAATTAAATTGTAATTTAAATTGTAAATACAGCACACGGATTATTCTGATTGTATTCAGATAAGGTGGGACATTCATTTAATTTTTTTAACTGAATGGTAATATTTCAAGTAGATGTGAACCCAATCACCAGTTGCGGCTGATGCTTAATTTTCTTGAGGGGGGGTTGCCCGTGCCCCCCCCCAGCCAGCCAACCACCCCATCCCCCCAGCCAGCCAATCACATAACCCACCCGACGGGCGCTCGCTTGATCGATTGTTTGCTGCTTCTTCCCATCGCTCAATCGCTCGCCCGTCACCCACTTATCCCATCCAGGTCATGGCTTCGGTGGCTTCTCCCCCTGTGTCTCCTCCTGAGTCCCGGCAGTGGCTTCTCCTCCCAGCCAATCAGGAGAATCGGGAGGAGAATAAGGAAGACAATAGCGAATATTAATTTGCTATTGTCACTGGGTGGGCGTTTGGTGCCCTGCATGTAGATTAGGGGCAGGAGGCATGGATTAGTGGGGTGATGCCCCTGTGCCCCGTATGGACGAGCTGCCACTCCATCGCTTGCCCATCACCCACCAGGCTCCCTGCCTGCCCCGCACTTATCCCATCCAGGTCATGGCTTCGGTGGCTTCTCCCCCTGTGTCTCCTCCTGAGTCCCAGCGGTCGCTTCTCCTCCCGGCCAATCAGGAGAATCAGGAAGACAATAGCGAATATTAATTTGCTATTGTCACTGGGTGGGCTTTGGTGCCCTGCATGTAGATTAGGGGCAGGACGCATGGATTAGTGGGGTGGCGCCCCTGTGCTCCGTATGGACGAGCTGCCACTGCTCATAGGACAGTCAGAAAACTCCTCCTACAAGCTTTAACCAGTGCTCGGCCGGACACTGATAGAAGTCACAAGACTGCTATATACTGCTGATGAGAAAAGATATTTAGCAGTTTATATTTACTAAAACAATTGCATTCCCTTGTTTTGTGGGAGGCCAGATATAGTGAATACAGGGCCCGGGGTTTAGCAATACTTTAAGCTGGCCACTGCAGAGGCCTTGGAAGTGTTACTACATTGAATTAGTGAACTGTTACATGTTTAAGTTCCATTTTGCATATGTCTGTTTCCCTTTAAACAATGGGTGCCTCTTCTTTTATTTTCTTTTTTTTTTAATTGACAGCACAATGTTACTTTGTATTTGAAAATACATTCCAGAGAAGGTTACATTGTAGCAGCCGTGTTCTACCACTAGATGGCGCTACAGCTCTCATTGCGGAAAGTCACCATGGCAGCTCAGTACACAGAAAACTACACATGGAAATGTTTTCAGTCTCTCCTCCTGAGCTGATTGGAAATACACAAGTTGCTAAAAACAAATACAAACAGAAAGTGGAATCCCAAGTCTGGGCCGAGTAATACAATGGCTCAAACAAGGAAAAATATTTATATAACAACTAACACAGCGCTAGTCGTTTTTACATACAGTATCTCACAAAAGTAAGTACACCCCTCACATTTTTGTAACTATTTTCTTCTATCTTTTCATGTGACAACACTGAAGAAATGACACTTTGCTACAATGTAAAGTAGTGAGTGTACAGCTTGTATAACAGTGTAAATTTGCTGTCCCCTCAAAATAACTCAACACACAGCCATTAATGTCTAAACCGCTGGCAACAAAAGTGAGTACACCCCTAAGTGAAAATGTCCAAATTGGGCCCAAAGTGTCAATATTTTGTGTGGCACCATTATTTTCCAGCACTGCCTTAACCCTCTTGGGCATGGAGGTCACCAGAGCTTCACAGGTTACCACTGGAGTCCTCTTCCCCTCCTCCATCACGACATCACGAAGCTGGTGGATGTTGGAGACCTTGCCCTCCTCCACCTTCCGTTTGAGGATGTCCCACAGATGCTCAATAGGGTTTAGGTCTGGAGACATGCTTGGCCAGTCCATCACCTTCACCCCCAGCTTCTTTAGCAAGGCAGTGGTGGTCTTGGAGGTGTGTTTGGGGTCGTTATCATGTTGGAATACTGCCCTGTGGCCCAGTCTCTGAAGGGAGGGGATCATGCTCTGCTTCAGTATGTCACAGTACATGTTGTCATTCATAGTTCCCTCAATGATCTGTAGCTCCCCAGTGCCGGCAGCACTCATGAAGCCCCAGACCATGACACTCCCACCACCATGCTTCACTGTAGGCAAGACACACTTGTCTTTGTACTCCACACCTGGTTGCCGCCACACATGCCTGACACCATCTGAACCAAATAAGTTTATCTTGGTCTCATCAGAAAAAAAATGAAAACTAGTTACCCGCTCCGCCCCCCCAAAAAAAATGACATGCCAAATGTAGCATGTCAGGGGGTCACAAGTACTTAAAGTGGAGTTCCACCCAGAAAAAAAAAATCCTAAAAGAAATAGAAAAAAAAAATAGAAAAAAAAAACATTTTTTATACTCACCCGAAATACCTGTTGCTATGCGGAAGTCCGTAATCTGCTTCTTCTGTAACCGCGGTCTGTCTTCTTCCCCATCCTCTTCTTGTGAATGGGGCGCGCTGCCTTCTGGGAACTGTGTGTAATCCCAGAGAGCAGCCGCCCATTCACAAGTCGGCGCGAGACTCGCGCATGCGCAGTAGGAAACGGGCAGTAAAGCCGTGAGGCTCCACTGCCTGTTTCCCTTAGTGTGGATGGCGGCGCGGGACCTGCACCAATCGAGGGATCGGCATCAGGGGGGGCCATCAGTGCGGGCGAATAGGACAGGTAAGTGTCCTTATTAAAAGTCAGCAGCTACACTGTTAGTAGCTGCTGACATTTAAAAAAATAATAATTTGCGGGTGGAGCTCCGCTTTAACTGAACTAGATAACTAGATTACCGAATCTAAACGAAATGAAACAAATGTTTTCGTCATGCACATGTCTATTTATCACAGCTCCTTCACTGTGGTCTGTATAGAAATTAAAGTGTTACTAAACCCAGGACTCTGCAATCACTATAGCTGATCTCCCACAGTACACAGAACATGGAAATGATATTATTTTAGTAAATATAAACTGCTAAATACCTTTTCTCATCAGCAGTATATAGCAGTCTTGTGACTTCTATCAGTGTCTGGTTAAAGCTTGTAACCAGACTGTCCTATGAGGCTGCAGGACCCCCCTGACCCTCTGTCTGGACAGTGCTGATTGGCCCTGTGCCGATCACATGCACTTTCCCAAGAAAAAAACAAACTCTCTAGCAACACACACCAAACTGAGCATGTGCAGAGTGCCCCCAAGGCTCTTTACTATCAGGAGATGGATTGGGGACAGTGGAAGAAGGGGAGGATCAGAGAAAACAGGATCAAACAGAATTTTATACACAATGCGGAGGATTAACCCATTAGGTCCCACAGTGAGTATAACAAGCATGCTTTACTGCATATACAGACTGATTTTACTGTTGTGGGTTTTGTAACACTTTAACCACTTCCAGCCCAAGGACATCATATGACATCCTTGACTCTCAGTGGGAATATCTGAATGATGGGTGCAGCTAGAGGGATCATCCAGATATCCTAGTTTTCAGCGGGCGATTCTGTGCTCCATTAGAACGATCATAGCGGCAGTTCCACCGATTGATCGTTCTTACAGGTGACGGGAGGGGACGCCCCCCTCCCGCCGCCATCCAGTGCTTCTCCGGACTCTCCTGTGCCATCGGGGACCCGGAGAAAGTATCGGCTGCCGCCGGATGACCACCATAGAGAATAGCGGTGACCAGTCATCTCTATGACCGTCGGAGGACCGGGCACGACGTTATAACATCACGTCTGGGCCGCGGATGTAAAGAAAGCCGCGATCGCGGCTGTCGGCATGAGATCGGTGAATTTTTTTTCTCGATCTGATGCTTTCCAGCCTGGAGGAGAGATGCGGGGTCTTATTGACCCCACATCTCTCCATAAAGAGGACCTGTCATGCACTATTCCTATTACAAGGGATGTTTACATTCCTTGTAATAGGAATAAAAGTGATCAAAAAAAAAAAAAAATGTAAAAGAAAGTGTAAAAAAAAGAAAAAAAAGAAATTAAAATAAAAAATTAAATACATTTTTACATTTTTTTTAAAACGCCCCTGTCCCCGGTAGCTTACGTTCAGAACCAAACGCACACGTAAGTCCCGCCCACATATGTAAGCGCTGTTCAAACCACACATGTGAGGTATCGCCGCGTGCGTTAGCGCGTGAGCAACAATTCTAGCACTAGACCTCCTCTGTAACTCTAAACTGGTAACCTGTAAAAAAAAATATATATATATTAAAGCATCGCCTATGGAGATTTTTAAGTATCGAAGTTTGGCGCCATTTCATGAGTGTGCGCAATTTTAAAGCGTGACATGTTGGGTATCTATTTACTCGGTGTAACATCATCTTTCACATTATAAAAAAAAATGGACTAACTTTACTGTATTGTTATTTTTTAATTCATGAAACTGTTTTTTTTCCCCCCAAATAAAAACGCGTTCGAAAAATTGTTGCGCAAATACCGTGCGAGATAAAAAAGTTTCAACGACCGCTATTTTATTCCCTAGGGTGTCTGCTTAAAAAACATATATAATGTTTGGGGTTCTGAGTAATTTTTTAGCAAAAAAATGATGATTTTTACATGTAGGAGAGAAGTGCCAGAATGGTATGCAAGTGGTTTTAAGGAGCTGTCAATGAGGACATCAAATAGGAAACTGATGAAGATGAGGAGTGGATTCTTCTCCTGCTACTTATAGTAATCTATAGATAGCCGGGAGGTACCACCTGCGCTCTGGATTAGGGAGGAAGACACCTGACTGCGGTCCTCTGTCCCAACACGTTCCTATTGTCTGTAGGTGGGAATAGCGCACATTCCTCCACCCGCCATCCCTCCGCCCAGTCTTCTTCCTTCTCTTCCTATCACCGCCTCTTCTACTCTCTATATGACCCTCTCTAACACTTTCTCTGCCTGCCACTCCTACCTAAGGTCCCATTCACACCACAAGACCTGCACTTTGATACATGGCTTTTCATGCATTGAGGTGCGTTGTGTTGGGCACTCCCATTCATTATCAATGGGCTGCAGGGCTGCCATCAGGGGGGTACAGGCAGTACACCTGTAAGGGGCCCGGATGGCAAACCCCCCTTTTTTTTTCTTTACTTTTTTTTGTAAGGGGCCAAGAGGTCCCCAGGGCCCCGAAAGGCAACCCCCCTTTTTTTTTCTTTTTTTGTAAGGTGCCCAGAGGTCCCCAGGGCCCCAGATGGCAACCCCCCTTTTTTTTCCTTCTTTGTAAGGGGCCCAGAGGTCCCCAGGGCCCCGGATGGCCTTTTTTTTTATAATTTCTTTTTTTTTATTACATTTTTTTTTGTAATTTGTAAGGGGTCCAGAGGCCCGGAGGTCCCCAGGGCCCCAGAAGGTAACCCCCCTTTTTTTTTATTTTTTATAATTTTTTTTTATTTACTTATTTTTTTTTTTTTATAAATGTTTTATTTATTTTTTTGTAAGGGGCCTAGAGGTCCCCAGAGGCCCAGAGGTCCCCAGAGCCCCCGGATGGCAACTCCCCTCTTTTTTTTGTTATTTTTTTTATTTTTTGCTCGTCAGCACCCAAAGTCCCCCCAACCTCAACAATTTGCGGCGGCAGCACCCCCCCCCCGGCTCTCCTCTGCTCCAGGGGGCCCATGCCTGAAGCTGTGTAAGGGGCCCCAAACTTCCTGATGGCGGCCCTGATGGGCTGTCAATGCACAAAAACTGAACTAGTAAAATGCAAAGCACAGCAACCTACGGAGCGCTCACATCTCTTGCTGTATTGCACTACAGAACTTTATATATGTGCCCAGGGCTGCAATAAACAATGAATAGCAACCCACCGTAGTACTCATATACAGTGCGATACAATGCACCGCAGTAACATTATATGGGATTTTGTGGTGTGAGAGAGCCCTCATTCCATGGGGGATATTTATAAAGTTTGCAGAGCAATTCCTCCTGCAATGGGCTTTTGTTTGGTGTGAGTAGGGGCAAATTCCGAAGTTATTTGGGTTATTTACTCTCTGGGTCGAATGATATTCATTGATAAAGAATAGAGTGAATCAAGAAAATAGCCACTAGATGGAGTTGACAATCATAGTAAAAAAGTATTTACAAAATATATGAAGGGGTATTCTCCCAATTCACGCTATTCTTTATCAGTGAACAACATTCAGCCGGGAGATGATATAACACAAAGGTGTGAAGGAACAACTACTTCAATACCGGATACTTTCACCCCCTTCCTGCCCAGACCATTTTTGAAGCTTTCAGCGCTGTCACACTTTGAATGACAATTGCACGGTCATGCAACACTGTAACCAAATTCATTTTTAATAATTGTTTTTCTTAGTTTCTGTCAGAAAATGTTGCAAAAAGTAATTTTTCTCCTTCACTGATGGGCACTGATAGGCGGCACTGATGGGAACTCATAGATGGCACTGATAGGTGGCACTAATGGGCACTGACAGGTGGCACTGATATGCAGCACTGATAGGTGGCACTGATGGGCACTGATATGCAGCACTGATGGGCACTGATAGGTGGCACTGATGGGCACTGTGTTACTTTGGGCACTGATATGCAGCACTGATGGGCACTGATAGGTGACACTGATGGGCACTGATAGGCAGCACTGATGGGCAGCACTGATGGGCGGCACTGATGGGCACTGAAAGACAGCACTGATTGGCATAACTGATGGGCATGGATTGGCCTCACTGATGGCGACAGACTGGTGTCACTGGTGGGCACATTGTGGCATCACTAATGGGCACTGCTGCTGGGGCTGCATTGTATTCAGGGCACTGAGGATCAGTGCCCAGTGCCCTGATTTCCTTTTCACATCTTCCCTGTGAGGAGATGCCGCTGATCGGCTCTCCTCTCCTCACACTCCATCAGTGTGAGGTGAGGAGAGCCGATAAATGGCACTTCGGTGTTTACATGTGACCGGCTGTAAATGGACACAGCCGATCACATGGGCAAAGAGCCGCGGGCGAGTGATCATGGCTAATCTGAGCGCCATCATATGACGTCGTCCCAGAATAAGAGCCGCACCGCTCCGCCGTCATTTGATGGTGGGCAGGCGGCAAGTAGTTAAAGGAGAAGTACAGCCAAAGCTGGTTTTCCTGTTGATCACAGGAGTGCAGTTCGTTGTGCACTCCTGTGACCAGTTTTGCGCAGACAGCAGGCTGAAGCCCGCTGTTGGATGATATCGCAGAGCCGGTCCAGGCTTGGCAAGATCACGACAATGAAGTCGGGATCCTCCCACATATCTGGACTGGCACCCGGCACAGCCTCTCAGAGAGCCTGACCTGGCTTCTCCCTACCCCTCCACAGCCCAGCGATCCAGTGGGGGGTGGGCAGAGCAGAGAGCCTGACTGAACTGAGAGCCAGTGACTGACTGGGGAGCTGTGAGAATTGATCGATCGGCAGTGTTTGATCGCTCGGTTCTCATTGTTAGAGCCGGCGGGGGACAGATGCAGCATCCACCAAGGTAAGTATGATTCTACAATAAAAATGAGCCCCATACATCTCTTTTAAACTCCCAGGTAGACAGAAACAGTCAGGAATCACGTCTAGGAGATCTCACTCTTGGAGTATCCAAGACATATAGGAAAGCCAGGGACAACTTAGTCCACCAAAAAGGTCATCTAGTGCCCAGAGCAAAGATGCCAAACTGCACCCCCAGTGTAGGGGGGAAGTGGTAGGGAGGTATATGATAACATAAACAGTCCCGAGCTGTCAGTGCACCTGTATCCCAAAGCCCGCAGTTGTGTTTACATGCTACAGGAGCATGATCCCCTCCCTTCAGAGACTGGGCCGCAGGGCAGTATTCCAACATGATAACGACCCCAAACACACCTCCAAGACGACCACTGACTTGCTAAAGAAGCTGAGGGTAAAGGAGATGGACTGGCCAAGCATGTCTCCAGACCTAAATCCTATTGAGCATCTGTGGGGCATTCTCAAACGGAAGGTGGAGGAGGGCAAGGTCTCCAACATCCACCAGCTCTGTGATGTCGTCATGGAGGAGGGGAAGAGGACTCCAGTGGCAACCTGTGAAGCTCTGGTGACCTCCATGCCCAAGAGGGTTAAGGCAGTGCTGGAAAATAATGGTGGCCACACAAAACATGGACACTTTGGGCCCAATTTAGACATTTTCACTTAGGGGTGTACTTACTTTTGTTGCCAGCGGTTTAGACATTAATGGCTGTGTGTTGAGTTATTTTGAGGGGACAGCAAATTTACACTGCTATACAAGCTGTACACTCACTACTTTACACTGAAAAATAGTGAGTGCAGCACAGTGGTGTAGTGGTTAGCACTTTCACCTAGCAGCAAAAAGGGTCACTGGTTGGAATCCCGACCACGACACCATCTGCCTGGAGTTTGCATGATCTCCCTGTGTCTGCGTGGGTTTCCTCCGACACTCTAAAGACATGCTGCTAGGTTAATTGGATCTTGTCCAAATTGGCCCAGTATATATTTGTACATGAATGTGTGTCCCAAGCGTGTCGAGATCCTACGGGGTTAATGACTGCACCAGCCAAGCAGACACTGCCTGCAAAAAGCGCCTTGAGGCGATTCAGTTTGCATTTGTAGCGCTATACAAGTCATTCATTCATTCCAAAGTGTCATTTCTTCAGTGTTGTCACATGAAAAGATAGAATAAAATATTTACATAAATGTGAGGGGTGTACTTACTTTTGTGAGATACTGTAGAAACCTGTTAAATACGTCTGGGATGCCATTCAAGTAGCAGGTCTGGATGACATTTGAAGGGCTTTTGAACTAAATTAGTTGACTCCCTGATGGTAAGTAGTGATGAGCCGAACACCCCCGGGTTCGGTTCGCACCAGAACCCGCGAACGGACCGAAAGTTCGCATGAACATTAGAACCCTATTAAATACAATGGATGCGAACGTTCGGATTCTAAAGTGCTAATTATAACGACTATTATCCATGTTATTGTCCGAAACAGAGTTTGGGAACCCGGGTTGTGCACCAGGGGACATGTATCAATGCAAAAAGAAGTTTTAAAAACGGACGTTTTCCGGGAGCAGTCATTTTAATGATGCATAAAGTGAAAAAAAAAAAGTCAAATATTCCTTTAAATATTGTATCTGGGGGGTGTCTAAAGTATGCCTGTGAAGTGCCACGTGTTTCCCGTGTTTAGAACTGTCCCTGCACAAAATGACATTTCTAAAGGAAAAAAAGCCATTTAAAACTGCTTGCGGCTTTAATGCAATGTCTGGTCCCGGTAATATGGATGAAATTCTTTAGGAAAAAATGGCATAGCTACCCCATCAACCCCCCCCCCCCCCTACCCCAGCCCATTACCAGCCCCTTTGGGTCTTGTATGGATATTAAGGGGAACCCCGCACACAAAATAAAAAAGCCCCTATATACTCTGAACAGCCGTATACAGGCGGTGCATACAAGACAGGGACTGTAGGTTTGTTCTTATGTAGAATCTGTTTGTAATTTTGAACAGCTGCATTGTTTAAGTGTAGCTCCATGCCAAATTCCTTTTTTTTAGCTTTTTGTAAAACATAGGTAAGGGTTATCACCCCTGTCACATTTTTTTTGCTGTCTGTGCCCCTGTTCAGAACATTTCACCTCACTTTGCGTCCCAATGACAACTGTTTTTGAAATGTGGTGTTTTTATTGAAACAAGGATTGGTGATAAAGCATCAGTAGAGAGGAGACACCTTTCTCCCATATTAATTCTTACAGGAGAGAATTTTCCTTCCAAGGGGTAGATTTCCTCTCACTTCCTGTTGTCTTCTTCCGTTTGCAAGTAGTAGTAGTTTGTAAGTTGGATGTTTGAAAGTAGGGACCTTCCGTATATACTCTGCAGAAATTGGCCCCTTAGGTGTTGGTGTTGGCACAACACTGAAAGCACTCACAGTTATTCTTGGTGGGTGCTGGAACGCCCTGCTGTCAAGTATAATATCAGGAATTGTAATAACATATAATTGTTGATCAGTGGTAGTAAAAATTGGGCCTTTGATGGTGGTGCTGGTGCCACAACACTGTAAGGCCTGACAGTTACTCTTGGTGGGCGCAGCAATGGTCCCTGCTGTGAATTATTAGATCAATAATTATAATTGCATGCCCCTGTTGAACAGGGGCTGAAAAACTGGGCCTTTGGTGGTGGTGGTGGTGGTGATGGTGTTGCTGGTGGCACAACACTGTAAGGCCTGACAGTTACTCTTGGTGGGCGCAGCAATGGGCCCTGCTGTGAATTATTAGATCAATAATTATAATTGCATGCCCCTGTTGAACAGGGGCTGAAAAATTGGGCCTTAGGCACTGGTGGCACAACACTGCAACCCCTCACAGATACTGTACTTGGAGCACAGCAATGAGGCCTGTTGCAAAGTATTGCATCAAAAATTTTAATTACACGCCCCTGTTAAACAGGGGCTGAAAAATTGGGCCTTAGCCACTGGTGGCGTCACCCATAAACCAAAATGATCTTCCAAGCTATCATCGTTAATCGTATCATTGAGGAGGAGGAGGAGGATAGCCAGACAACATAACAGCACAGGCACTCAGCATCAGCATCAGTCTTGAAGGGATGTGACATTTTAAAATCAATTAGTCTGTTATATCAGCATCTGGTGTGTGGTAGCTGGTAGTGATCCAAGACTGGTTCATCTTGATGAAAGTCAGTCGATCAACCGAGTCGGTGGACAGGCGCACCCTGTGATCCGTGACAAATCCTCCAGCAGCACTGAATGTGCGTTCTGAAAGAACGCTGGATGCAGGACAGGCCAGTAGCTCAATTGCATACTGTGCAAGCTCTGGCCAGTGATCCATCCTCAAGACCCAGTAAGCCAGAGGATTTTCGGTGGGGAAGGTGTCCAAGTCTGACCTTGCCCCTAGGTATTCCTGCACCATGTATATCAGACGCTAGCGATGGTTGCTGGAACCGATCATACTTTGGGGCTGCGGACTAAAGAATTGTCTGAACGCATCGGTCAGACGGCCACCTTCCCCACCGCTCCTTCTTTGACTGCCCGAAGCCTCAGCAACTCGTTGTCCAGGACCAGGAGTTTGTAACCTCCCAGTCTCTGGGAACGCGTTGCACAGACCTTTCTGCAAGGCCTCCCGGAGTTGTCTCATCCTCTGCTCCCTCTGCGACGGTACGATAAGGTCCGCAACCTTACCCTTGTACCGTGGATCAAGGAGAGTGGCCAGCCAGTAATGGTCCCTCTCCTTGATCCGAAGAATACGAGGATCCTTCCGCAGACTTTGCAGGATCAGGGAGGCCATGCAGCGTAGGTTAGCTGAGGCATTCAGTCCGGAGTCCTCTGGGTCACTAAGGACGACATGATCCGCAGCCACCTCCTCCCAGCCACGTACAAGTCCACTGGTTTCTTGGGACTGTAAATCATCCCTAAAAGACTGCTGCTGATGATGCTGAGTGCCAGCCTCCACCTCCATGCTGACACAATCCTCCTCCTCCTCCTCCTCCTCTTCCTGTGCGATGGGTGGGACAGAAGGAACACTGTCTGGGTAAAGGGGGCCTTGAGAGGCAAGGAAGTCCTCCTCTTCCTGCCTCTGTTCTGCCTCAAGTGCCCTGTCCATTATTCCACGCAGCGTGTGCTCCAACAGGTGGACAAGAGGTACAGTGTCACTGATGCATGCACTGTCACTGCTCACCATCCTCGTGGCCTCCTCAAATGGTGCCAGGACAGTGCATGCATCCCTGATCATGCCCCACTGGCGTGGTGAAAAAAACCCGAGCTCCCCTGACCCTGTCCTGGTGCCGTAGTCGCACAGGTACTCATTGATGGCCCTCTGCTGCGTGTGCAGCCGCTGCAGCATGGCCAACGTTGAGTTCCACCTGGTGGGCATGTCACATATAAGGCGGTTCTTGGGCAGGTTCAACTCCTTTTGAAGCTCAGCCAGGCGAGCACTGGCATTATAAGATCTGCGGAAATGCACACAGACTTTCCTGGCCTGCCTCAGGACATCCTGTAAGCCCGGGTACCTGCCCAAGAACCGCTGCACCACCAGGTTAAGGACGTGAGCCATACAGGGCACATGGGTCAGTTGTCCCTGTCGGAGGGCGGAGAGGAGGTTGGTGCCATTGTCGCAAACCACCATTCCTGGCTTAAGCTGGCGTGGCGTCAACCACCTCTCGGCCTGCCCCTGCAGAGCAGACAGGACCTATGCCCCAGTGTGGCTCCTGTCCCCCAAACACACCAGCGCAAGCACGGCATGGCATCTTTTTGCCTGCGTACTTGCGTAGCCCCTTGAACGCCTACGGAGCACCGCTGGTTCCGAGGACAAACCACAGGAAGAGGCCATGGAGGAAGAAGAAGAGGAGGGGGTGGAGGAGAGAGGTGTGTCACAACCAGTAGTAGCATTTTGGAGGCGTGGGGGTGGAACAACCTCCAACACTACTGCACCATGTCCTGCATCCTTCCCAGCTGCCAAAAGAGTGACCCAATGGGCCGTGAAAGAAAGGTAACGTCCCTGTCCATGCCTGCTGGACCATGAGTCAGCGGTAATATGCACCTTACCGCTGACCGCCCTGTCCAGCGAGGCCAAGACATTGCCTTCCACATGCCTGTAGAGAGCCGGAATAGCCTTCCGTGCGAAAAAGTGTCGTTTGGGAACCTGCCACTGAGGAACCACACATTGCACAAACTCACGGAAGGGGGCCGAGTCTACCAACTGAAAAGGCAGCAGTTGAAGCGCTAGCAATTTAGCCAAGCTAGCATTCAACCGCTGGGCATGTGGATGGCTGGGAGTGAACTTCTTTCGACGGTCCAGCAGCTGGGGCAGGGAAATTTGCCTGCTAGAATCGGACGTTGGTGTACTGCTAGCAGAGTGCCCGCAAGTACTTGCCTGTGACACACCTAATTCTACACCTTCATTCCTCTCAGAGCAGGTTTCAGAGAGGAGTGAAGGTATAGTGGGGTTGGAGATCCCAGCTGATGCGGTGCAAGAAGAGGTCAGCTTTGTTCTTTGGTGTGGGTCTTTAAGGTAGGCTTGCCAACGAGCTGCATGGCAGGTCAACATATGTCTGATCAAGCATGTGGTGCCCAAGCGGCTGATGTTTTGGCCACGCTATATACGCTTGAGACATATGTTGCAAACAGCAGCTGTGCGATCTGATGCACTCGCCTCAAAAAAGGCCCACACCAAAGAACTTTTTGAATGACGGGCAGAGGCAGCGCCCTGCACAGGCGGAGCTCTGCGGTGTGATTCCGTCGGTGTGCTGCCCATACGCTGGCCACTCAAGGGCATCCTGCCTCGTTGGAGATGTGCCTCCTCCTCATCCTCCTCCTCCTCCTCTCTCCTATTAGGCACCCACGTGGAGTCAGTGACCTCATCATCCCCTCCCTCCTCATCACTGGAGCCAATCTGGCAGTATGCTGCAGGTGCTGGAACATGACTGCCAGATTGGTGTCCTTCTTGAGCATCCCCTCTCTCTGCTCTCACGCTGCTGCCTTCCTCTAGCTGGGTATCATCATCAGATCCTTCCAAACGCTGGGCATCCTCCTGGAGCATGTACCCAACACTGTGCTCAAACAGTTCGGGGGACTCCTCAGGAGGAGGGCATGGTGGGTCTAGGGAAGGATTGACTAATGAAGATAATGATACCAGAGAAGAGGACGCTTTGGCAGCTGCTTTGCCACTACCCTGAGCCTGGGTGAGAGAGGATGAGGAGGATGAGGTGGGCTTGGTCATCCACTCTACCAAGTCTTCGGCATGATGTGGCTCAACATGTCCAGCTGCCGAAAACAAGGACAAGCATGTCCCATGGCCATGTGCTGATGACAATGCACCGCGTACACGACCAGCACTGTTGCCCCCAGACACAGAGCCTGCTTGCCCTCTTTTTTTGCCTCCTGACTGTCTGCCTCTCCTTGGTTGCCTTCCAGACATTTTAATGGATGGCCTGCAGGGAGATGGGAAAAACAGCAATAAGGGCTACCTTCAGGTGTATATTGTGCAGGAGGCTTAGCAACAATGACACTGACACTGTCCCCTGCCTATCCTTCTCTGTCCCTAAACACAAGGATTGAAAATATGGTTCAGCAAAAAAGTTTTAGAACAGAATAGCACACTGACACTTTCCCTCACTGTCCTACTCTGTCCCTCCCTACAAACAAGATTTAGCACAGAATAGCACACTGATAATTTCTACGAGTGTCCTTCTCTGTCCCTCAACTCAGGGATTGAAAATATGGAACAGCAAAATAGTTTTAGAACAGAATAGCACACTGTCAGTTTCCCTCACTGTACCTCTCTGTCCCTCAACTCAAGGATTGAAAATATGGTTCAGCAAAATAGTTTTAGAACACAATAGCACACTGACACTTTCCCTCACTGTAGCTCTCTGTCCCTCAACTCAAGGATTGAAAATATGGAACAGCAAAATTGATTTAGAACAGAATAGCACACTGTCAGTTTCACTCACTGTAGCTCTCTGTCCCTCAACTCAAGGATTGAAAATATGGTTCAGCAAAATAGTTTTAGAACACAATAGCACACTGACACTTTCCCTCACTGTAGCTCTCTGTCCCTCAACTCAAGGATTGAAAATATGGTTCAGCAAAATAGTTTTAGAACACAATAGCACACTGACACTTTCCCTCACTGTAGCTCTCTGTCCCTCAACTCAAGGATTGAAAATATGGTTCAGCAAAATAGTTTTAGAACACAATAGCACACTGACACTTTCCCTCACTGTAGCTCTCTGTCCCTCAACTCAAGGATTGAAAATATGGTTCAGCAAAATAGTTTTAGAACAGAATAGCACACTGTCAGTTTCCCTCACTGTACCTCTCTGTCCCTACAAACAAGGTTTAGCACAGAATAACACACTGACACTCTCCCTACCTATCCTTATTTGTCCCTAAACACAAGGAATCCAGGATTAGTAAAGGAAAAAAAATGACACTGTCCCTGCCTATGCTTCTCTTTCCCTGCTCCGGAACACACTACACAAGGCCGCCGCGCTGGCGGCCTTTTATAGTGTGGGGCGTGTACTAAACCCCATCAGCAATAATTGGCCACAGGCATCCTGCCTGTGGCCAATCATTGCTCTCCTCGCTGCCGGCGCTGTGATTGGCCAAGCAGGGGGTCACAGTGCATGCTTGGCCAATCACAGCGCCTGGATGACACTGCGATGGCGGAGTGCATTGTGGGCCGTTCGCGTCACTCGAATTTGGCGCGAACGGCCCAAATCGTTCGATCTTCGTCGAACGATCGAACAGCCGATGTTCGAGTCGAACGTATGTTCGACTCGAACACGAAGCTCATCCCTAATGGTAAGAAAAAAATGTTCTGATGGATAATTTGTCATCCTGGTGCTTAGAACGTCTCTAGAACTGCAGCCAGTTCATCGGTTTATATGTATAAATGTACTGATCCATCCAACTCTTTAGCTCTCTTTCAATTGTCTTGTGTTCACCATTTCATGTCTTTACGCTTCTTCCCTTCTTTATTGTTTTTCTGTGTCCATAGGATAAGAGATGAGCAGTTGAGATTTCTCCAAACGTAAAAACTTTGACAACCTCCAAAATTCAGAATTTCTGATCTGAAAGTTCCAAATATGTCAAATGATACAAAATTGTTCAGAATGGTTTGGGAAGATCCTGGGAGCCCAGCCTGGTGAGAGGATGGGGCCAACAAAAAAGCCAACACACTGCTGAGTAATGTAAAGGGGCCCAGAGGTGCAGGGTGCTATGTAATGTAAAGGGGCCCAGAGGTGCAGGGTGCTATGTAATGTAAAGGGGTCCAGGGTGCTGTGTAATGTAAAGGGGCCCAGAGGTGCTATGTAATGTAAAGGGGTCCAGGGTGCTGTGTAATGTAAAGGGGTCCAAAGGTGCTGTGTAATGTGAAGGGGCCCAGAGGTGCAGGGTGCTATGTAATGTAAAGGGGTCCAGGGTGCTGTGTAATGTAAAGGGGTCCAAAGGTGCTGTGTAATGTAAAGGGGTCCAGGGTGCTGTGTAATGTAAAGGGGTCCAGAGGTACAAGGTGCTGGAACCAGTGGCGGCTGGTGCTCAAAATTTTTGGGGGGGCGCAAACAAACGGAAAAAAAAAATCAATTGCCGCCACTGTGCCCATTAAATGCAGCCACTGTGCCCAAACGCCACCAGTTTGCCCCCTCAAATACAGCCAGTTTGTTTCCATATACAGCCAGTGTGCCCCCATATATATATAACCAGTGTGCCCCCTTATATACAGCCAGTGTGCCCCCATATACAGCCAGTGTGCCCCCATATACAGCCAGTGTGCCCCCATATATATATAGCCATTGTGCCCCCATATACAGCCAGTTTGTCCCCATATATATAGCCAGTGTGCCCCCATATACAGCCAGTGTGTCCCCATATATATAGCCAGTGTGCCCCCATATACAGCCAGTGTGTCCCCATATATATAGCCAGTGTGCCCCCATATACAGCCAGTTCCCCTCAAATGCAACCAGTTTGTCCCCCATATACAGCCAGTTCCCCCCAAATGCAGCCAGTTTGTCCCCCATATACAGCCAGTTCCCCCCAAATGCAGCCAGTTTGTCCCCCATATACAGCCAGTTCCCCCCAAATGCAGCCAGCGTGTCCCCCATATACAGCTAGTTCCCCCCAAATGCAGCCAGTTTGTCCCCCATATACAGCCAGTTCCCCCCAAATGCAGCCAGTTTGTCCCCCATATACAGCCAGTTCCTCCCAAATGCAGCCAGCGTGTCCCCCATATACAGCCAGTTCCCCCCAAATGCAGCCAGTTCCCTCCAAATGCAGCCAGTTTGTCCCCCATATTCAGCCAGTTTGTCCCCCATATTCAGCCAGTTTGTCCCCCATATACAGCCAGTTCCCCCATATTCAGCCAGTTTGCCCCCCATATTCAGCCAGTTCCCCCCATATTCAGCCAGTTTGTCCCCCATATTCAGCCAGTTTGTCCCCCATATAAGCCAGTTCCCCCCATATTCAGCCAGTTCCCCCCATATTCAGCCAGTTTGTCCCCCATATTCAGCCAGTTTGTCCCCCATATACAGCCAGTTCCCCCCATATTCAGCCAGTTTGTCCCCCATATTCAGCCAGTTCCCCCCATATTCAGCAAGTTTGTCCCCCATATTCAGCCAGTTTGTCCCCCATATACAGCCAGTTCTCCCCATATTCAGCCAGTTTGTCCCCTATATTCAGCCAGTTCCCCCCATATTCAGCCAGTTTGTCCCCCATATTCAGCCAGTTTATCCCCCATATTCAGCCAGTTTGTCCCCCATATACAGCCAGTTCCCCCCATATTCAGACAGTTTGTCCCCCATATTCAGCCAGTTCCCCCCATATTCAGACAGTTTGTCCCCCATATTCAGACAGTTTGTCCCCCATATTCAGCCAGTTCCCCCCATATTCAGCCAGTTTGTCCCCCATATTCAGCCAGTTCCCCCCATATTCAGCCAGTTCCCCCCAAATGCAGCCAGTTTGTGCCCCATATTCAGCCAGTTTGTCCCCCATATTCAGCCAGTTTGTCCCCCAAATTCAGCCAGTTTGTCCCCCATATTCAGCCAGTTTGTCCCCCAAATGTAGCCTGTTCCCCCCCCCCCCCAGCCCTGCACTTACCTTCCTCGGTCCACGCCGTCCTCGATGTGTTCTCCCGCCCTCGATGTCGCTTCAGCCAATCAGGTTATCGGTAACCAGATCTGGTGAACCTGATTGGCTGAAACCTCCACACAGTCTTCTTCCAGGAACGCACCCCCGTGCGTACATGGGAGGAGTATTTGGAAGCCGAATACAGCGTGAGAGCTGTATTCGGAAAGCCTATCAGAGCCGCTGGCTCTGATAGGCACTTCCAAGTTACACCCACCGCCGGCCGCCGCTCTAATTCATATGGCCGGCGCTCACCAGGAGGCCGGCCATATGTATAGTGGGCAGCGCGGCAGCGGCGACAATACACAGATTCATGCAATGCATGAATCTGTGGATTGTCTTTCAGTGGCGGTGCGGGAGCGAGAGGGGGCGGCGCTCCGGCGCCCTCTATGGACGCACCGCCACTGGCTGGAACCCCACATCCCATCATTAAACGCCGCCTCGAAGCGCCGCCATCGCGCCCCCCCCCCTCTGGCTGTTAAGTCTAAAATGCCTGGGCCTATTTGTTGTCCCAGACCGGGCCTGGCCTGAGCCATGTCCTTCAAGAATTCTAGCAGGGATACTTGCAGAGAAGGGTGGGTCTGCTGGTACTAGCAGTCAATCTAAAGATGCTCAGAAAACAGCAGAACCATATAAAAGGTAGAAGCAGCATTTGGGGCAGCCTTTGTTCCCTTTTCCTAGAATCCTCTTGAGAATCCAAACTGTGAAAAATAACTCTGATATTTGATTTTGGCTTGGGTAATCTGAGTGGTCCAAATGGACATCATCTGAAATTTGGTTTAAACTAATGTCATCCAAAACACACCCAAACACCAGCAAACAGAATACACAGTAAACGTGAAGATATGTGTGAACTAAGAGACAGTAAATCTAATTAGCAAACTATAATACAATATATACAAAATGGGGAACACGGATCAACAGAGTAAAACTGGAGGTGCAAGGAACAGTAAGGAAGGGGGTCAGAACTGGAATCAGGAACAAGAGGAGCAGGTAAAAGACAGCAGGGCACAGGATATAGGTATGAGGCAGGATATGAATCAGGAATGAGCCTCAGGATGAGTCAGGAATAAGGCTCGGGATGAATCAGCAAGTGGTATTTGGCTAGTAGGCAAAATACTGAAGCAAGAGGAAATATAGAAGGGCTAAATACCATCCCAGCAGCCAGCATCAGGTGAAGACTAACTGCTGGGATCTGCTGGCTGCTAGGAGACACTCGCTGGTGGACACAAGCTTCTGGTCAGGGAACCAGTGCCACCAGCAGGTGATCCAGTTCCTGCTTATGATCAGGCCTGGGTGCCACGCTGAGTAGAAGGCCTTCTTAAAGCTCACAATCAGGAAAATATCCTTCCATGTTTTATACTGTAGACCAGGGTCTTGAAGAGCCAGTGCAAGGTGTGGATGTAATATTTGGTGCGATGGATTGATATGAACCTAGCTTGGCATCTGCTTGAACAGTATGCTGTGTTAGGAAAGTGAAGACTTCCTCTTTCGTTTTTAACAACTTTCCCGATGTATTTAAAGCGGACCTTTCCATCTATTAAATCTTCTGCCCTTGTTGTTTCAACTTTGGATAGTAAAATGTGTTTTTTTTCTGCCAGTAAATACCTTATTCAGCCCACTTCCTGTTTCTTGTCTGGTCATTAGCCTAGGCTTATGACATCATGCCATCCACAACTTGGCCCCCAGCTATATCACTAACCTAAACTCTTCGGTCCTCCTAAGACCTCCTGCTCTCTAGCTCCCTTGTCACCTCCTCCCATGCTCGCCTCCAGGATTTCTCCAGAGCTTCTCCCATCCTTTGGAACTCCCTAGCCCAATCTGTCCGACTGTCCCCTAATCTATCCATCTTTAGACGATCCCTGAAAACCCTTCTCTTTAACCACTTTTATACCATGCACTTATACAGCTTCCTGCCCAAGGCAATTTTGAGCTTTCAGCGCTGTCGCAATTTGAATGACAATTGCGCAGTCATGCTCCACTGTACCCAAACAAATTTTTTATCATTTTGTTCCCACAAATAGAGCTCTCTTTCGGTGGTATTTGATCGCCTCTGCGATTTTTATTTTTTGCACAACAAATAAAAAAAGAGCGAAAATTTTGAAAAAAACTATGTTTTTCTTTGTTTCTGTTAATTTTTTTTGTAAATAAGTACCTTTTCTACTTCAATGACGGGCACTGATAAGGCGGCACTGAAGGGCACTGATACCCAGTGTGGGTATCCGAGGGGGGGCTGCGCTGATAAACAATCAGCGCGAACCCCCCGTCAGGAGAGCCGCCGATCGGCTCTCCTCTACTCACGTCTGTCAGACGCGAGTGAGGAAGAGCCGATCAACGGCTCTTCCTGTTTACATCGTGATCAGCCGTGATTGGACACGGCTGATCACGTGGTAAAAAGCCTCCGCTGGAGGCTTTTTACCGAGATCAGTGTAGCGGTGTGTCAGACTGACACACCGCTCCACCGATCGCCGCGATGCGCGCCCCCCCCCCCCCGGGCGCGCGGCGGCTGTTATCCTGCAGGACGTCATATGACGTCCAGTGTGGATAACAGAACCACTTCCCGGACGTCAATATGCTATTGACTGGGCGGGAAGTGGTTAAAGTAGCCTATCCTGCTTCTAACTAACACTGTTTTACTTCCTCCATCAGCTCATCCCCCACAGCTATTACCTTTTGTATCATTTGACCCTGTATTTTTAGATTGTAAGCTCTATTGAGCAGGACCCTCCGATTCCTCTTGTACCAAAAACTGTAATGTCTGCCTTTATTTTGTTAAGCGCTGCGCAAACTGTTGGCGCTATATAAATCCTGTATAATAATAATAATAATAATAATAATCACGCACAGCTCTCTCTCCTTACTCTTGTGAGAGTTTGCCAGGAAGGGAGGGGGGATGAGTCATAGAAGGGCCAATGAAAGGTGCAGGGCTGCAGAGTTGGAGGTGTGCCTCTGTGTGTCTGCGTAAATCCAGGAAGTGTACAGGCAGCAGCTTCAGCTGCCCACAGTTAAAATGGCTGCAGCCAGACTTAGTGGAGGGAGATTTCTGCAGCATATTTGGCAAGTACGGAATCACAGTATATATAAAATAATATGCAAAGTGGTTGGAGGGAAGCTTCAGAAAGGCAAAGATATTTTTATTACAAATTCTGTAAGCAGACTGCAGTTCCTCTTTAAGACAGATTCCTCTGTACATAGCTGGATGGTACCAGTCCCCTCTCCTGTAGATTTAAAGAAATGATATCCAAGGAAGGTCTAATGTGTTCCAGTATGAAAGGACCAGTCCATATTGTGGTGCATGGCCCTGTACATAGGGTCATTGCCATGTGTGCATTAGTGCACCAGGGTGCACTGATGTTGGTGCCAGTCAGCCTATATTAACTTTTCCTGTTAACTTGTGAACAAACCAACTGCTCCCACCTTCCGATGTACGACACGTGTTGCCCTCTGACCCATCTCTGGATCTTGTCTTCCCATTGTGACCTTGACCTGTGTTTTGGATTCTGTTTCTGCTATATGATTCAGTTCCCCACTACCCGGCCATTACTGACCTCAGCCTGTTCCTGACACCATCCCTGCCTTATGATACTGTACCTTGCTGCCTGACTAGTGCTGACCCCGGCTTGTATCCTGACACTGTCCCTACCTGCTGATTCAATACCTACCTGCCCAGCTGTTTCCAACTTTTGGCTCAAGTCCTGGCTATTCTCCAGTCCTGCCTCCTGCTCGGATGTTGCTGTGGTCCTCATGCTACTTCTCACATTCCCTGTCACCACTTCCAGGGGTGTTGGACAATAGGTGCAAGAGAAGCCCGATCCTCAGATTGGTCTACACCAGATAAGTGACAGCAGTGCGGGGACTTCAAACACTTATTGGTTCAAAGTAAAAAAATAACTAATTCAGTGAACTCACTGGCTCCAGCTACGCTGCTCCCTTCAAACAAGGATCCACTCTACTGGGAACCAGGGAAGTCACTTGAAGCATAAAAATAGAGAAGAATCGCTGAGCCAACAGGGTAAAGAGTCCAAAAGTTCACCACCTGCAGCGGTACAGAGAGAATCCCACCAGAGGGAAATAAATCCATTTCCCCAAAACTACATGCTACAAGAGCCAAACTGTTCCATCTGAAAATTGTTTTGTTTGTTTACCTCTAATGGGATTATAAAGGCAACCAATAAATATTTTCTGAAAAACATATACTTTATCCACTTGACCTCCAGAAAATTTACCCCCTTCATGACCAGACCATTTTTTGCGATACGGCACTGCATTACTTTAACCACTTCAATACCAGGCACTTACGCACCTTCCTGCCCAGGCCAATTTTCAGCTTTCAGCGCTGTCGCAATTTGAATGACAATTGCGCGGTCATGCTACACTGTACCCAAACCTTTTTATTTGTTTCTGTTAATTTTTTTTTGTAAATAAATACATTTTCTTTTTCAGTGACGGGCACTGATATGGCTGCACTGACTGGCACTGATAAGGCGGCACCGATGGGCACTGATGAGGTGGCACCAATAAGCACTGATGATGGGCACTGATAGGCGGCACTGATAGGCACTGATAGGCAGCACTGATGGGCACTGATAGGTGGCACTGGTATGCGGCACTGATGGGCACTCATAGGCACTGATGGGTATTTATGGGTGGCACAGATGGGTACATATGAGTGGCACTGATAGGTGGCACAGATGGGCTTGGATGGGCACTGATAAGTGGCACTGAGGGACATTGATGAGTGGCACTGATTACTGGTGGGTGGCATTGCTGGGTATCACTGATCAACGGCTCTTCCTGTTTACATAGTGATCAGCCATGATTGGACACGGCTGATCACGTGGTAAAGAGCCTCCGTTGGATCATGTGGTACTATGAATTACATGCAACCAATTTTATCATTATGTGATTGACAAATCATGTACCATTGTATTTTGTATCATGTATATTAATTCAATATGTTTAACAGCCTTTGCACTATGCTCTATTATGTCTACAATAAATAATTTCTATCTTCTATTGAATGACTCTTCCTACCTTAAGTTTGTGTTTCATATAAAGTCCCACTGCCCCCATTGCCCCCAATTTCACCTTCTCTTCCAAATGCACAGCAGAAGCAGCGTGCCGGCAGAGCGCACGCACGCCCCCCTACCCAGAAGTGCAGAATCACGTATATAGACGTGATTCTGCACAGTGCGGCTGCCCTGTAGCAGTAAATCAGCTATGGGGTGGTCGGCAACTGGCTATTCCATATGCATAAAATCCATTTAATTTAAAAAATATAAATACTTTGTTATTACAAGCAAATTCAGAGAACAAAAAACACAAAAAGACCAAGAATAAGTCAAATGACATTAATGTTAATAGATGAAGAGTGGCACTCCCAGTAACTAGTTTTGAACTGCACAATCATCGCTTTCTCGATTGTCAGCTTTTTCCATGGGCTGGGACATCTATCAAGTTTTGAATAATTGAATATGCATTGAATATGCAGTAAAAGTGTTTAAACCCTTACACACATCCATATTTATGATGCCCTATTTATTTTTTGTAGCCATGATGAAAGGGGTATGCTTTGATCTCCTGAAACATGTTGAAAGCTTTTTGTGGTGTTGCTAAAGACCTATTAAAGCATTTTGGAATCTTTGCCTATTTGGCTTGAGGTTCCTTATGTTTTGCTCTGAGCGACTTCCTTCTCTTGTAGATGACTTTCATGAGGTTCCAAACTTTATGAGGTTCCAAACTTGGCATAGACAGCCAACACTCTGGACCACTTTGGACAGTTTTGCTTTTGTAGCATCTGCTTTAGGGGAAGTGGATTTCATACTCACCGGTGGGATTCTCTACTGCTGTGTGTGCTGGATATCCTCTAGAGCCTCCCTCAGTGTGATGATCACTTGGAAATTCTGAATTTTCTCCTCAATAACATTTCATTAGAAGATTATTATTCTAGGGTTTGGTCGGTCCTGTCTTTGACTTCGCTTGCATAAGTTCTTGGAATAGGGAATGGCATTTTGGATGTGGAAGTTATTTTTTTTGGGTCTTGTGCCGATTGGGTTCCATGTCTCTGAGAAAGAGTTTTCCTTGGAGAACTTCTTCGAGTAGTTGGATCCATTGCTGTTTTTCAGTCTTACCCCTCCCCAACCCCTCTCTTTCCTCCGATTTCGGTTTCTTGCTTTTCCTTCACTGCTTGCCCCAGAGACACAATGGGCTTAATTCACCATTGTTATTTTTTTTTTTTTTTCCAATTTACTAAAAAAACGCTACTAAGATACGGCATGTGCTATTTCTTGAAGTGATGTGATATTTTAGTAGTGAAAACATGCCAGATTTTAAAGCTGACACCTGCCAGGGAATAGGTGGTTGTTAAAGAGCCGGTGTTGTGTCGATTCCCCCCGTCGAAAAGTGCCTGCGCATGCGCAGAACGGAATGCTGCTCCAGCTGAATTGCCGATCAGCTGGAGTGATGTCACCATAGCGCATGCGCACATCGTAGGATTCTTTTTCCGACGGGCGATACCATTTCTCGGACAGAATTTAATGCTATGCAAACAGAGGAGTGACACCGTATTTGTCATATTGTACCTCGCTGTTGCGCCGCGGGTTTACAGCAAGGCACAATCTGACATCTACGGTGTCCCTCCGCTCTTTGGATAGCTCTTTGGATAGCTTTCAATTGTGCCCGTGAAATGGTATCGCCCATCGAAAAAAAAACTCCTATGATGTGCACATGCGCTATGGTGACATCACTCCAGCTGATCGACAACTCAGCTGGAGTGCCCTTCCGTTCTGCCCATGCCCAGACACTTTTTGACGGAGAGCACATATCGATAGAACACCGGCACCTGCCCCATCTACGACCCCAACTATGACCCATCTGCTGTCAGTGGGAAGAAGAGCCGGCAAAATAAATAAAAAAAAACAGGGTGAGGGTCTTTGCCTACTTAATCAATCCCCCCCAATTGATACAAGGCTCTTTGTTCCTGTCAAATGACAGCCCATCTGTCAGTTGGCAGGAGCCAAGTGTTGGGTGCAGAGTTGGCTTTTTTTGGCAACTGGTGTTCATCGTGATTGAAGCTGGGTTTATTTCATGGGACTTTTTTTTTTGTTTGGTTTTTTTAATAAAGAACTTGTTAATAACAGAAAAACTGTCTCTGTGTTTTTATTTACTTTGCCCATTTTTTTTTTGATGAATGAGTAGGGGTACTTCCCCCTACTCATTCACGTGGAGGGATACATATAAAGAGGTCTTCCTGTTTCTGATAAGTCATCCACGCACCCCCACAACTACAAGGCCAGAGTTGCAAGGAAGAGGCCCTTGTCTTCATCAGCATGGGGAAACCCCCCCCTCCTCCTTTATGTTGAGGGCATATGTGGCCTGGTATGCTTCGAGAGGGGGGGGCCTTCCTGGCCTGCATGCTGGAATAAGGGGTTGGTATGGTTTTGTGGGGGTCCCCATGCCATTTTCTTTACATTTTGGCATGGGGTCCCCCTCAAGATCCATACCTGACCCAAAGGGCCTGGTATGGGTTGGGGGGAACCCCAAGCTGTTTTTTTTTTTTATATTTTTTTAATGTCAGTTCAAGATTTATTTACATTCTGCTGTCAGCAGGGAATCCCGCTGACAGCAGATGAGTCATGGTTGTTAAGGACATGGTGGGTGCCTGCTCTACGGCAACCAGTTATTGAATGGTTGTCAAGGACACGGCAACTGCTGGCTCCTTAACAATCAGCTATTTCCTTGTTGTTAAGGACACAGGCGAGTGCCAGTTCCTTGTGTACCAGCTTTTTGAGAAAAATACTGCATAAAGGGATAGTGAATAGACATTTTTAGTATCACATGCGATATTTGGGAAAAATGGGTCAGGTGACTCAAATTTTGCATGTGATATGCTTTAGTGAACTGAGCCCAATATCGTCTTAGATAGTTGTCACAAGGACATTTGTCTACTTTGCAAGAGTTCTCCTCATCTCCTATTACAGAGACGCCTCTCAAATGTTAGATTTTTCATAATTTCAGCCCTAGTGACAGACAGTGGTCAGTTTTCTCAACATTTGGGACTAACCTACAAATCTCTACATTGTAGTTAAAGAAAAACAAAATAGAAGAGCAAACGTGAACATAAATTCATATTAAATATTACTTTAAGGCTGGGTTCACACCTATGCGAATTGGATGTGTTTTCTCCGCATTCAATTCGCATAGCAGGAGAATGTGACTGGCTCTCTATTGAGCCGGTTCACATATATCCACAGCAGGTCGGGTGCGATTTGCTGAAAAAAACGTGTGCCTTTTTTGGCCTGTTTCAGGTCCGAATTCAGCCCAAAATGCGGGCTGAAATCGGACCAGAAAAGGTGAACCAGCACTTACCGGACCCCTGCTGTGCAACGGATCCAGGGATGGTGTGAACCCAGCCTTTAAGCAGGAGTCTCCAAAACATGGCCTGTAGGCCACATCTGTCCCACAGCAGATGTACACAGGCTGAGGATATGGGTCAGTTGGTTTCCACTGATGCAGACCTTGATGTAAGGGAGCATTCTGATAGGGATTCATATGTAAGGGGGGGGGACACCAATGGAGACCCCGATGGATACCCTGAGGAAAGGACGAGTTTGATGGTAACACTGATGTAAGAGGTGAAACTGATGGGGACCCTGATGTAGGAGGGGGGACGACTCTGATGGGCTCACTAATGTGAAAAGGGAACACTGATGGGGGCCCTGATATAAGCGGGGACCCTGACATGAACACTGATGTAAAGGTGGACTCTTGATGTAAACAGGGCTCTGATGGGGACTCTTATGTAAAGGGTGGACCTCTAAGGTGGACTCTGATGTAAGGGGGGCTCTGATGGAGATCCTGATTTAAGGGGGAACTCTGCTTAGGACTCTGATGTAAAGACTAACTCCTAAGGTGGAATCTTGATGTAAGGGGGCTCTGATGGGGTCTCTGATGTAAAGGGGAACTCTTAAGGTGAACTCTGATGTAAGGGGGGCTTTGATGAGGATCCTGATGTAAGGGAGAACTCTGATTAGGACTCTGATATAAAGGATAGTTCCTAAGGTGGAATCTTGATGTAAGGGGGCTCTGATGTAAAGAGTGTTCCTAAGGTGGACTCTGATGTAAGGGGGGCTTTGGTGGAGATCCTGATTTAAGGGGGAACTCTGATTAGGACTTTGATGTAAAGGTGAACTCCTAGGGTGGACTCTGATATAAGGGGGGCTCTGATGGAGATCCTGATTTAATGGGGAACTCTGATTAGGACTCTGATGTAAAGGGGAACTCCTAAGGTGGACTCTGATGTAAGGGGGGCAATGATGGGGATACTGATGTAAGGGAGAACTCTGATTAGGACTCTGATGTAAAGGGGAACTCCTAATGTGGACTCTGATGTAAGGGGGGCATTGATGGGGATACTGATGTAAGGGAGAGCTCTGGTGGGGACTCTTATGTAAAGGGTGGACCTCTAAGGTGGACTCTGATGTAAGGGGGGCTCTGATGGAGATCCTGATTTAAGGGGGAACTCTGATTAGGACTCTGATGTAAAGAGTGACTCCTAATGTGGAATCTTGATGTAAGGGGGCTCTGATGGGGTCTCTGATGTAAAGGGGAACTCTTAAGGTGGACTCTGATGTAAGGGGGGCTTTGATGGGGATCCTGATGTAAGGGAGAACTCTGATTAGGACTCTGATGTAAAGGGTAACTCCTAAGGTGGAATCTTGATGTAAGGGGGAACTCTGATTAGAACTCTGATGTAAAGGTGAACTCCTAGGGTGGACTCTGATGTAAGGGGGGCTCTGATAGAGATCCTGATTTAAGGGGGAACTTTGATTAGGACTCTTATGTAAAGGGCAACTCCTAATGTGGACTCTGATGTAAGGGGGGCTTTGATGGGGATCCTGATGTAAGGGAAAACTCTGATTAGGACTCTGATGTAAAGGGGAACTCCTAAGGTAGAATCTTGATGTAAGGAGGCTCTGATGGGGACTCTTATGTAAAGAGGGTGCTCCTAAGGTGGACTCTAATGTAAGGGGGCTCTGATGGGAATGCTGATGTAACGGGAGACTCTTAAGGTGAACTCTGATGTAAGAGGGACTCTGATGGGACCCCTGATGTATAGGGGGAAGCGGGGGAGGTAGATTTGCTTTGTTTTTCTTAATTTCTTTCTCTTTTGTTCTGAATCCTATCACGCTGATCCAAACAAAAAGTATTATTTCACTTATTATTCATTGATTCATAAACCTGATTTTTTTTCAGCCCACCAATATTTGTAAAATATACAACATGGCCCTCATACTGAAAAGTTAGGTAACCCCTTCTTTAAGGTTAACTGTGCAATAACATCACATATACTGTATGTGCCCACAGGAAAATGCACTACACTTCCCCTTTAAGAATAACAGTTGGTTGACTTGGACTGTTTATGTGAAATCGGTTCCCATACGTAATACGCGTAATAAATATTTCTTGTCTTCTCTGAAGTCTGATGCATGTTTGGCAGACAATAATTTTTGCAAGAGGTGAAAACTTTTAAAGAATGCCGAGAATTAGGTAAAGTTGGAGTTTTTCTTGCCGGAGTTTCCAGCCATATCTAAGAATGTCCGGAGGAGTGACAGTCACTGTACAGAGACAAGTGAAGGAAGTGCTGGTTATGCAATCCATTGTATTTCCAGCGGTGACCTGTACTCGGCTTCTGCATATCAACATTGATGTCACGTGACCCCTTTTCTGAAGACCGCTAACGGCGCAGCAGAGGATGGGGGTGTGGCACTGGAGGGGCTCAATCTTTGGAACCGCTCAAGGGCCACCCCCGGCAAAGGGAAAAAAATGCATCTTTACAAATTGTATCCGGTATTTATAGAGTCATTCCAAGCAAAGTTATTCTCAAAATTAGGGATGAGTTTAAAGTTTTTGGTCAGAAAGCAAGTTGGGACCTTCAGACAAGTGCTTGAACATTTATTTACCAGTTGGGTGGGAGCCAATCGGCATGTATAATAGCAGTATTACTTCCCCTATTTTAAACGATAGCTTTCCGTGGTCAATAGTTTTTAACCACTTCAGCCCCGGAAGAATTGGCTGCCCGATGACCGGGCCATTTTTTGCGATTCGGCACCGCGTCGCTTTAACTGACAATTGCGCGGTCATGCGACGCTGTACCCAAACAAAATTGACGTTCTTTTTTTCCCACAAATAGAGCTTTCTTTTGGTAGTATTTGATCACCTCTGCGTTTTTCTTTTTTTCCCCTATAAACAAAAAAAAGATCGACAATTTTGAAAAAAACACAATATTTTGTACTTTTTGCTATAATAAATATCCCCAATTTTTTTTCAAAAAAGTAAATTTTTTTCAGTTTAGGCCGATACGTATTCTTCCACATATTTTTGGTAATAAAAATCGCAATAAGCGTTTATTGATTGGTTTGCGCAAAAGTTATAGCGTCTACAAAATAGGGGATAGATTTATAGCATTTTTATTATTATTATTTTTTTTTACTAGTAATGGCGGCGATCTGCGATTTTTATCGCGACTGCGACATTATGGCGGACACTTTTGACACATTTTTGGGACCATTGCCAATTTTACAGCGATCACTGCTATAAAAATGCACAGATTACTGTAAAAATGTCACTGGCAGGGAAGGGGTTAACACTAGGGGGCGATCAAGGGGTTAACCGTGTTACCTCTCTGTGTTCTAACTGATAGGACTAACTAGGGGAAATGACAGATTGCTGTTCATACTTTGTATGAACACACGGTCAGTCATTTCTCCCCTGAAAGAACCAGGATTTACACACAGATCCCGGTTCTCGCTGTGTCATGAGCGATCATGGTGCCCAGCAAACATCGCGCCCGCCGGGCACTCGCATGCCTCCAGCAGTGTGTGCACTCCCCTAGTGGCCACAGGGCAAAGCGACGTAACATAACGTCGTTTCGCCCAGCCGAGCCATGCTGCCGCAGTAAAACTAACTTCAGCTTGTTCAATTAGGCTTTGACAAAAAAATGGAAGCTTATTTTGCACTCTTCAGGCTGGGTTTCCCGCATCCAATTCGCATGATAGGAGACTGTGACTGTCTCTCTATGGAGCCGGTTCTCACATCTCCGGGGAGGCTGCGGAGCGCACAGCAGGAGGGTCCTGTGCGTCTTTGGCTCAGTTTCAGGTCCAAATTTAGGCATAAATTCGGACCTGAAATGGTGAACGGCAGATCCCCTGCTGTGCCCCGCAGCCACACATAGTGTGAACCCAGCCTCAGTTTTACTAAACTAACCCCTTTGAGTCTAGTATAGATTTTAAGGGGGAACTCCTTGCAAAAATCAAGAACAAAAAAAAAAGGTGACCCCCCCTCGAAAAAAATCCATACCAGACCTTTATCTGAGCAGTCCAGAAAACGGGGGGGGGGGGGGGGGGGGAGAGAGGAGCGTGCGTGCAGCCGTATTCCCTGAACCTTAACAGGCCAAATGCCCTCAACCCACATGGCAAAGCACTATGTCCCTATAACATACAACACAAATGCAGCGCTAAAAACTGATGAAAAGTCCCAATATATGAATATAAATATATGAAATATCTCCATATGAACAGTACAATGGGTGTAGTATTTCACACACAGAAAGTGCTGGTAAGGATCCGTCACCGATCAGGAAAAGGTTCACACTGACTCTTATCCCAACAAATGGACTACTTAATCAAAAGCAGTCAAACACACTTAGGAATCATCCACTTGGATATCTCCACACAAGAAAGGATAAGCTGTATGGCCATCAATAGAATCCTCCCAAACAGGCTCTCATCGCATTAGGACATCATGAAAATAGGCAAAAAAAAATACTTAATTGAGCAGTATTACTGACAAGTGAATTTATTTTGTTGATAGTAAAAGCCAGAATACTCACAAACATCACGGTAAAAAGCGCATGTACACCCAATAAAAACAATAAAACAATCAATGTTTCCATCCAGTATAATAGTCGACTGTTGAGCGTGGCGACGTCACGTGACCCGATTTCTCCCACCGAGTTTCGTCGTAAGCAGACGTCATCAGGGGCATCCCTATGTTAATGAAGAAGAGGCCTCCTCATCACAGCCCTGGCCTGGTGGTTAATGGGGGGTCTGCAGGCGGGGGGGGGGGGCTTGTCAGAATATGGAAGCCCCTTTTAACTATAAAGGGTGAATGAGTGAGAGCTAGTTTACGCTAGCATTAACATTATACAGGTGGTGAGGGGGCATTATGTTCCCTCCTCACTGCCTGTTGTAACTCCTCAAAACCCACACCATGGTGGCGCTACCACATGCATTTCACAGGATTGCATGGCGGTTGTGGGGTGACCCCATTCAGTGGAATGGGATAGCTTCAGTGGGCTGTACTGCACACTAAATGCTACAGGGGGTTTAATTCTTGCTTTGTTGGGGGTCCCCATTAAACAGAATTTACTTCTTTTTTTTTTTCATTGGAACCTGCCCCCCATAACAGTGTCCAGCCACCCTTTGCATTTGTTTGACAGTTCCTTGCCTAACAGCCTAGAAACTGACCATCATTACTGTTGTGTTAACATTCGGCTTCCACTGACTTCAATGGGTTTCAAATTTGACGGCTGAACTTTAGTAATGTTTGCCGAACCTGGTATGTTCAGCTCATCGCCACTCAACTAAATACTCACCCCGACCCCATAACTGGCAGCCACTTATCTAAATACATACCTCCAGTTCTTTCAGAGGG
Source organism: Rana muscosa (assembly GCA_029206835.1). Classification (NCBI taxonomy): domain Eukaryota; kingdom Metazoa; phylum Chordata; class Amphibia; order Anura; family Ranidae; genus Rana; species Rana muscosa. The sequence goes on from CM055127.1 coordinate 169,370,911, forward strand.
GGTGTTGACAATGTCTTCTAAGCCAGAAGATACTGGACCTTCAGTGACATGACCAGCGTAGATAAGATGTCCCGGCTTGTTTTGTGTCTGCCCGACCATGAGTACTTACCATCCCCCTTGCTATTAACTAAATTAATGAGACCACACATGAATTGGAATACAAATGGCCATAGCAGCCTTTTTATTGACAAAAATAACTTATCAGCCTGTTGGTCTTATGACGGCACCCAGAATTCCAACTTGTTCCACTTGTAACACTTGTGGGACCTTTTACCATACCAGGCCTCCAACCGTGACACACCAGCTTGGAGACAACCAACACCCGCAGTGCAACCATTACCCTATTCCAGCTAACTTTAGTAACTGGAATACACCAGAGGAGCACATACCACCAATGAGCCCCCCACACTTCCATCTCAACCGTATTTTCTTCCACCATCAAAAGACCAACCACCACCTCACGATCAGCTGCCATGACGCCCTTTGCGCATATTGCACCTGCAAAGAGATAAAGCAAAACCAACCAAACAAAACAAAACACAGGGAGGGTGGGTGGGAAACTGCCTGCTTGTCACCTGTCCCTTCTCTGCTCTACAGGAGACCCCACATATCCCTTAACCAACTACCACAAACCCCTCCTCATTCTGTTGCTCCAACCAATCCACCTCTCCCCCATTCTCCACCTACAATCCTTAACCCCATAGTTGCTTCCCCTTCTCACACTGTCGTGCCAGCCCTGCACTATCTTTCATTTTATTTTCTCTCGCTCCAGGCCTTACTTTATTCAGGGCAATTTATTCCTGAAGCTACTAAAGAAATGCCATATTCAATTTGTCCAATCACAGGCGAAACACCCTAGTAGATAGGCACCACATCCCATATAGAATTATTAGAAAAGGGAAGTAGAAAACAAAAAGGGATTTTTACGGTGCGGTATAGATCATATAGCAATGAGAAAGAGTTCGTTATTTATACAAAAAATATAAGTTTTATTAGATACATATCAAAAAAGTTTAAAAAACCAATCCTAGGTGGATTTGATACAACAGTGAGCATATTAAAGCAAATAGTGGTCATAATACCGCATGTTGCAATCAAATCAGATGCAGAAAATCGCATATGCCCGACATGTTTCGCTTAACAAAGCTTCCTCAGGGGTATACAAAGACAGTCCATGCTCATCATTATGACTATGCAGAGATAGAAAAAGCACAGAATTATATACACGGTAGGAAAAACTTTACAATAATAACTCAAAAGAAGAAAAAAAAGAAATAGAAACAAATTAAAACATTATAAAGGGTTATGTTGTAATGCTGGACCTCTAAAAATGATGCTTACCCCACCGCTCACATTGTCCAAAATGTCAGGCATATGCGATTTTCTGCATCTGGTTTGATTGTAACCTGCGATATTATGACCACTATTTGCTTTAATATTCTCACTGTTGTATCAAATCCACCTAGGATCGGTTTTTAAACCTTTTTGATATGTATCTAATAAAACTTATATTTTTTGTATAAATAACAAACTCTTTCTCATTACTATATGATCTATACTGCACCAAAAAAATCCCTTTTTGTTTTCTACTTCCCTTTTCTACTAAAGGAATGGTTGCAGATTGAGATCAAGTTAGGGGATGGAGAGATAACAGTTCCAGTTGGAGTTCAGCTGCACTGTTGCAATGTCTCCCTGATAGTATTTGCAATGTACTATTTTATTTTTTTTCACTTGAGTTGCTCTTCATAACCTACACAGGAGCAGGTGATGGACAGACAAGATGACCCACATGACTTGGTGAAGAGGGTGATCGTTGTAAAGGTTGGGTGAGTACATTGCTATTTTGGACCTTGGCACCCGTTATCCGCCACATTACCCAGCCATATATGATCTCTGTAATGAGGCCAAAACATTTTCCCTCCAGGTACGTTTTTCCAAAACTCCCAAAAATGTCATCTAACCTTACCGGATCCTCTTTCCCCAGTCCAAGCGGAACTTTTCCTGGGACAAATGTCACCTGTAAACTTACATAATATAAATGACAGACTACTTAAATGATTTATTTTTCCTAAGTATAAACTCCAGAGGTCTCCGTACACAGGATTAAAAATAAAACTTGGAGCATGGGGAGTTGTAATCATCAGCAGAGAAGGAGGTGCGATGGGATTCAGTCACATGGATACAGTTGGACTTATTCAATAATAAAGGACTAGCTGCAAAGCAACCACTCATGCCGCGTACACACGAGTCACGACCGAGTTTCTTGGCGGTGAAAACACCGCCGTGAAACCCGGCAGGAAAAACGAGGACCGGCTTGGTCCCCTTTTCCTAGTCTACACACGGCCGTTTTTCAAGACATGTTTTCTCTTGGTCGAGAAAACCGGCCGTGTGTAGGCTCCCTAGCAGTTTTTCCCTATGGGAAAACTGCAGAGGAAAAAAATGCAGCGATTCGCAACGACAAAAATTAGTGCATGTTCTAATTTTTCTCGTCGTGATTCTCTGCGGTTTTCTCGTCGGGGAAAACTGCTGGAGAGCCCACACACGGCCGTTTTTCTCATCCAAGTGAAAAAATGACAGTTTTCCAAACGAGAAAAATGGTCGTGTGTACGCGGCATCAGAATATCATTTATTGAGATTCAAAGGGTACAAGATGGATTTTATAAGTTGTTGTACTTTACTGCAATTAGCAACTTTCACTATTGCATTGCATATTCTGTGTGATTAGACTATCTGTGTTTACAGACCAGAAGAAGGCGGTTCCTGTCCCTGAGGACCTTTTGGAATTGATATCGGTCAAGATTCTTCCAAAATTGCTTTACTACTTTGTTTTAATACATTAGGGGCAAAGTCCATCCAACATTGCTGTCTCCACCAACCCAAACAGCCATGGTGAAGGTGTCACACTCCCTTTTTTTTTTTTTTATTGTCTACCTTGGCTTATAGTGAAGGCATCATAGAAGGGTGACTACATATTTTGGGCACTAAGGAAATGAAGAAAAACTAGAGATTCCATTGCTATCTTATATGATAAGAAAATGGCACCTTGGACTCTGTTAAAGGAGTAGTAAAGTTACATGTTTTTTCACCTTAATGCATCCTATGCATTAAGGTGAAAAAACATTCGACAATACCGCCCCCCCCGAGCCCCCGTTTTTCTTACCTGGCCCCTCGAAAGTCCCATGCTCGTCCCCGTCATCCTCTTCGTTTTTCTGCCTGGCCGCCGATTGGCTACACTGGATAGATTGAAAGCAGCGCAGCCATTGGCTGGCGCTGCTGTCAATCACATCCAATGACGCGGCACGCCGGGGGGCGGGGCCGAGTGATACAGTCGGCGGCTATGGCCGCCGCTGTATCACGGGAGCGCGCCCGCAATCACTCCACACCATGCGAGCTCACTCGCATTAAGGTGTGGAGTCCTTGCGGGGAGGAGCCAAGACAGCCGCCGAGGGACCCCAGAAGACCAGGATCGGGGCCACTGTGTGCAAAACGAGCTGCACAGTGGAGGTAAGTATAACATGTTTGTTATTTTAAAGCAAAAAAAAAAAAAGGTATAGTGCTCCTTTAAGTTCCATAAATAATCGCTTCTCAGGCTTTTGGCCATGTTCATTATCTGTTCTTGTCAGTGTCCAGTAGGGGTGCTCCGGCATCATTCAGGCTTTTTGGCTGGGATAGCTGGCTGTATTCCTGCTGGCATGATGGGGCTCTCCTCATGGGAAGGAATCCAAATTCAACACCAACTAAGGTGTAAGGTGGGGGTTAGTAATACTCATTGCCATCTTAATGCAAGGGCACTTCTGGGCACTGCCCAGAGGCCCCAGGTACATGGGGTCCCACAATAATCTTGCATTACATCAAACTTGCCAAGTGTCCCAGATTTGCTGGGACAGTCATGCTTTTTACTAAACTGTCCCGATATGGTCGTGCCCTCCTGAGCCTAGTATTGTGCCCTCCTGAGCCCAGTATTGTGCCCTCCTGACACCCACCCCTGTACTGTGCCCTTTGTGTTAACTAGTCATTGATTTATGGAATGTTTTGCTTTTGTAAAATCGATTTTATTAGAAGTGCTAATGAATACATGTTTAATTTGATCAACTATTTATACTTAAAGTGGATGTAAACCCAAATTTTTTATTTATTTTTTTGCTGTCACAATGTAGAGTATAAGATTTCCTATCATCTGTGCCCAGTCTTGTCACAAAGAGTTATTCCAGCTCTGAACAATCCTCTTTTATTGTTCAGTGAGATAAACGGACAAACAGGAGAACTTTTGTCCGTTCCGCCCCCTTGCTGTGAGTGACAGGTTATTTACATATCTTGTGCACTAAGCCTGAGACAGGCATTATTTTTTAATTCCCACCCCCACTGCTTTTCTGAAGTCATGTGGTTACTTTTCTGGATTTTGACTGGATGTTAGTGATCATAGCAGAAGGAATACACAGGAGAAAATGCATGTTAACAAGGGGAGTGTAGAGGTGGGCAGGGAGTCTCCTGACATCACGACTCCACCCACCGAGCTTCAGACAACAGATCCACCCACAGAATCTGCAGTTTTTCAGTTCTTATAACAGACAGAGGGGAGACATTTGACAGATAAGGATACATGCAGGAGGCATCTATATCCTTATAGATCAGCACTATGACAGTAGTTTAGAAAGGATGAGAGTTGGTTTACATCCACATTAATGTCTTGAAAGTAGGTGCGTAAATCGGGGCAAGCTGGTAGGGGCCCCAGTGCATTACTTTGCCCAGGGGCCCATGATGCTTTTAAGACGGCCCTGGTAATACTTCCCTAGTATGGAGGGTTCCAAGGAGCCCAGTGCCTCCTGATTCGAACAGTGCTGCCTTGTCTGGCCAGGGGTCAAAGAGGCAGAGAGCCTGCAGTGTTAGGCACCCCCTGGGAGGGGTGGCCCAGAGGTGCTCCTAATATCACTATCATACCTCCCAACTTTCAAAAGTCCCAGTGCGGGACATTCAGATCTCCCCTCTCCCCTGCTAATCAAAGTTGTTGAGCGGGAGGGGCGCGGGACATATGAAAAAAATATCACGGGGGGGGGGGGCGATGGCCGATCGCGGCGGGGGGGGAGACTAATTTGAACACAAATCGGGGGGGGGGGCTTACCTCCTGGTGGATCTTTCCTCCTCTCCTCCTCTTCCTGCTGTGCGGGAAGCAGTTAACCCTTGCGGGACTGCGGGAAGGAGGAGCCTATGCGGGTAAAACCCGCAGAATCCATGGAAGTTGGGAGGTATGCACTATGAGTTTGGGACCTCACTGTGAGAAAGGGCACCAGGCCACAACACCACTTGTTTTTTTCTGCATGCCGCCTTTTGGGCTAAGCCTTTTGGCCGTGATTGTGACAATTTTTGTTACAAGGCTGCAAGGCCTAGCCATGGAACATGCATTCGCACCTATTTTTTTTAATCTTTCTTTATTTTTATTTTCACATGTGTGTTACCTGCACTTGCCTACCCTTCCTGTCCTGAATGATGGTTCACTTTTGGTGTTTTGTTTTTGCGCACTGCACAGCGGTCTCAAAAAGAAGAAAAAGATATTAAAAAACAAATATATCCAAGATCTCATTGTTGGTGTGGTTGTAGGCATGCTGATTCACAATATACAGACCCCTGTTCAGAAAATAATGGCAATGAAGTCTCCAAAAGTCATTTAGTCCTCCAATACCAGTGCAGAAATGAAAGCCATGCTGGATGGGATTGTACAGTATGCCTGACGGATTTAATTGTTGAGTTTGTTTTATGTATTAGACCTTCACTAATCTCACAGGTCTGTGTACTCAGTGCAGGAAACAGAGTCAGGTTTCAAGAGACACAGGTGGAGTATCTTTAATTAAAGATATTTTGTGAGGCAATTAAAAATCTCACCAAAATGCAGCAACATTTTCTGCTCAGTTAACCAGTTAAGGACGGGAGACTGTGACAGGTTATGATATCGGGGTATTAGGGGTTGGATTGGTTTGTAGTCCCCAGTGGTTGCGCCTACACTGTCCTCCTATTTGAAAGCTGCTGTACTCTACTCTTTTTTCCCACCTTTCCTATTCTCCTCTCCCACCCTCTTCCTTTCTACCTCTTACACCCTATCTTCCTGTCACCCCCTCCCCACCTCTTTTCCCTTTTCCTGTCCCCTCATATCCATATCTCTTATGTTATGCTCTCTTCTCCCCATCTCTCTTTTCTCCTCTTATTTCTTCTCCTGTCCCCACCTTTCTTCTCCTCTTATCCCCTCACCCTGAGTCCCTTCATCTCCCTACTTGGCCTCCTTTCTTCTGTGATCTCTTTCCTTCTCCCCCTCTCTTGTCCTCCCCATCTCATTTCCCTTCTTCTCCTCTCTCAACCTTTTATTTCTCCCCTATCCTTTCCAGTCCCCAGCCCTTCTCTCTATTTCTCCACCATCTCTTCACTCCTTTCCTATTTTCTGTGTACTCTTCTTCACCTCTCTCCTCCATGGCTCTCTTCGCACCTCCCCCTTATTTCTCTCTTTCTTTCTCTCTCTCTCTCTCTCTTTATCGTCTCTTCAATCTCAGTGTTTCACTATATTTCTTTCTTTTCTCTTCTCTTCCTTACTCCCCTTTCTCTGTTCCTTCCTTTTTCTCTCCCCTCTTCTTTTTCCTTTCTCCCTCTTTTTCTCTCTAAATTTCCTTTCTTTTCTTTCAACTCCTCTCCCCTCTATCTCTTTTTTATCCCCTCTTCCTCATTACTCTCCTTACTTCATTACTTTTCCTACTCTTTCCTTTTCCTCTCCTCTCTCCTTCTCTCTTATCCTTTCTCCTTTCCTTTCCCCTCATAGTCCTTTCTTTTGTCAACTCAACATCATTTATTTTCCCTTTCCTTCTCTTTCCTCTTTTTCTATCAGCTCCTCTTCTTCTCTTCTATCTGCTCTTCCTCTGACATCTTCCTCCCTCCTCTCACCTCTTCCTCCCTCCTCTTACCTTTTCCTCCCTCCTCTCACCTTTTCCTCCCTCCTCTCACCTCTTCCTCCCTCCTCTCACCTCTTCCTCCATCCTCTCACCTCTTCCTCCCTCCTCTCACCTCTTCCTGTCTCCTCTTCCTCCCTCCTCTTACCTCTTCCTGTCTCCTCTTCCTCCCTCCTCTCACCTCTTCCTGTCTCCTCTTCCTCCCACCTCTCACCTCTTCCTGTCTCCTCTTCCTCCCTCCTCTCACCTCTTCCTGTCTTCTCTTCCTCCCTCCTCTCACCTCTTCCTGTCTCCTCTTCCTCCCTCCTCTCACCTCTTCCTGTCTCCTCTTCCTCCCTCCTCTCACCTCTTCCTGTCTCCTCTTCCTCCCACCTCTCACCTCTTCCTCTCACCTCTTCCTGTCTCCTCTTCCTCCCTCCTCTCACCTCTTCCTGTCTCCTCTTCCTCCCTCCTCTCACCTCTTCCTGTCTCCTCTTCCTCCCTCCTCTCACCACTTCCTCCCTCCTCTCACCTCTTCCTGTCTCCTCTTCCTCCCTCCTCTCACCTCTTTCTTGCCCACTCATCTTCCCTCTTTCTCTCTTCTTTCCTCAGTTCCTCTCTCCACTCTATTTCTCCAATTTTCTCCCCTCTTCCTATTTCTCTCTTCTCTTGTCTCTTCTTTTCCTCTCCCCTCTTCCTCTCATCTCTTCTTTTCCTCTCTTCTCCTCTTTTTTATTCCTCTCCTCTCTCCTTTTCTCTCCCCTATTCCTCTTCTCTCTTCTTTTCTCTCCCCTATTTCTCTCTTCCCCCCCCCCCCCTCTCTCCTCTTCTTTTTCTCTCTTCTCTTCTTTTCCTTTCCTCTCTCCGCTCTTCTTTTCCTTTTCCTCTCCTCTCATCCTCTATTCTCCCCCCCCTCTTCCTCTCTCCTCTCACCTCTTCTGTTCCTCTCTTCTCTTCTTTTCCTCTCCTCTCTTCTTTTCTCCTCTTTTCCTCTCCTCTCCTCCTCTCTCCTCTCTCCTCCTCTCTCCTCTCCCCTCTTCTTTTCCTCTCCTCTTACTCTCTCCTCTGTTCTCTTCCTCTCTCCTCTCCCCTCTTCTTTTCCTCTCTCCTCTCCTCTTTTCCTTTCCTCTCCCCTATTCTCTTCTCTCTTCCTCTCTCCTTTTCCTCTCCCCTCTTCTTTTCTTCTCGCCTCTTCTTTTCCTCTCCTCTCTTCTTTTCTCCTCACCTCTCTCCTCTCTTCTTTTCCTCTCCTCTCTTCCTCTCTCCTCTCCCCTCTTCTTTTCCTCTCTCCTCTTCTTTTCCTCTCCTCTCCTCCTTTCTTCTCTTTCTCTCTCCTCTCCCCTCTTCCTCACTCCTCTCTTCTCTATCCTGTAGTCTGAGGGTCATTAAAGGTATACTCTTCCCTCTTACTGATGTAACCATGTATTCAGGTGAAGTACACATTTCTTTCATAGTGCTCAGCACATGGTTGGGTGTTTGAAGTTCTCACAGACTTGGTGCACCAGTCTACCCTCCCTCCTCCTCTCCCTGTCCTGCAGCCTGTTACTCCCTCTCCTCCTCCCCTGCTCTACCCCTAATCTTCGTCACAGTCTGGGGGTGGACAGAGGAAATGGGACAGACCTTCTGCTAATGGATTCAGGATACCAAGTCTGACTCATTCATTCCTGTACAGAGAGCTGGAGGTAGGAGGACAGGGGAGCAGAGACAAGAGGAGGAGAGGGACTGAGAGGAAGAGATCCAGAGAGAGGACATCAGAGGGGAAGAGAAGAGGGAAGGAAGGAAGAGTTAGTGAAGTTGGTGAAGAAGGAGGTAATTCTCTCCACAAAGAGGGCATCAGGGCAGAGATAGAGAGAGAGAGGAGGGTCTGTGTGTGACTCACTCCTTCCTCCAGACAGCCCGAGACAGTTCAGAGTGCCAGGAGAGAAAGGAGAGTGACTCATTCATTCCTTGAGAGAAAGAGAGGGAATGAGGAGAGACCGCCAGGGAAGAGCTGGCACCAACCACCACCACTCACCTAGACCAACACGTGGCAAGTGAGCAGGAGACCGACCAACCACTTACTGCAGACTGGCGCAGCATAGAGACTGGCACAGCACAGGGGCATAGACTAGAGATTGGTAGGAACCTCAGGCTTGAATATAACACATCAGACCTGGGCAGCCTGGTGCCACCCAACAGACAGAGGGCTACCAAGAGTGCCACCGCAAGGATGGAATCCTGGACCTTACTGAAGTCTCTTCTGATGCTGCTTCTGGTGGAGATCAGTAGACAAGGAGCCACAGGTAAGACATGGCAAGGGTTTCCTTTCCAGGGACACTCTACTGAGGAATATTGTATTGAATGGGGTAGATGATTGTACGATATGTTTTTATTTTATTAAAAAAAAAAAAAATTTTTTTTTTTGGTTGAACTGGATGGACTTGTGTCTTTCCAACCTGACTAACTATGTAACTATGTAACTATGAATAAAGCATAAGTCTGTGGTGCAGAAGAGCTTACACTCTAATGTCCTCACCACAGTCACAGCTTACTATTATACATTTCTATAGCTCTGACATATTCCATAGTGCTGTACAAAGAAGACTGAGCCACTTATGTCAGTTTCTGCACCAGAGGAGCTTACACTCTAATGTTCCCCCGCAGTTGCACACTATTTATGTTATACATTTCTATAGCTCTGACATATACCATAGTGGTGTACAGAGAACACTGAGCCATTCCCATCATTTTCTGCACCAGAGGAGCTTACACTCTAACGTTCCACCACAGTCACCCAGTAGAATTATTATACATTTCTATAACTCTGACATATACCATAGTGCTGTACAGAGAACACTGAGCCATTCCCATCATTTTCTGCACCAGAGGAGCTTACACTCTAACGTTCCACCACAGTCACCCAGTATAATTATTATACATTTCTATAACTCCGACATATACCATAGTGCTGTACAGAGAACACTGAGCCAGTCACAGCTGCCCCAGCACCAAAGGAGCTTACATTCTAATGTCATATTACAGTCATACAATATTATTATTTTACATTGATATAGCTTTGACATATACTGCAGTGCTGTACAGAAGACACTGAACCAATGACATCAGTCTTTATACCAGAGGAACTTGCACTCTAATGCCCCACACTATTATTATACATTTAAATAGCTCTGACATATTCCATAATGTTGTACAAAGAACACTGAGCCAGTCACATCAGTCGCTGCACCAGAAGAGCTTGCACTCTAATGTCCCACCACAGTCACACACTATTATTATTATTATACATGTATAAAGCTCTGACATATACTGCAGTGCTGTACAGAGAACACTGAGCCATCTCGTTTTTGCACCAGAGGAGCTTACACTCTGTTGTCCCCCCCACACTATGTTATAAAGATTACTGCTATCATCTCTTAAAAAGCAACAACATGTTCTGTAGTGTTGTACAACAAACAGGTAAACTATATAAGGGGGTCACATGCAGGGCTTTTTTTCTCAGAGAATAGGTGCAGGCACTCCGCCCTTTCGAGTCACCCCTTGTCTCTGCCCCCTACCCACCTTTGAGCACATCCCTTGGTACCACCCCCTAGCCACCTCCCAGTCCGCCCCTTTTAGAAAATACAGAACCAAGTATCTTTTTTTTTTTGGTGCCAAGTAATTTGTATGGAATGTGTTAATTATAACAAGAAAATCAGTAAAATAGATATCTCCAGCAATTACAGACCACAACACCAACAATAGATCCCCCAGCAACAATAGATGCCCCCACTAAAACAATAGACCCACTTCAGCAACAATAGACCCCCTCCAGCAAAAAGATATCTCCTAGCAGCCAACATCAATAGACTCTTCAGCAGCCAGTAACAATAGACCCCTCCATCAACAGTAGATCCATCACAGCAACAATAGACCCTTCCCTCAACAGTAGATCCCCCCAAAGCAGCAATAGACACCTCTCACAACAACAGATCCCCCACCAGCAAAAACAGACCCTCCCAAATATAGACCCCTACCAGGAGCTAGCATCAATAGATCCTCCAGTATATCATAGCACCAGATAGACCTATCCCTCAACAGTAGATCCCCCAAGCAGCAATAGACACCTCCCACAACAACAGATCCCCCACCAGCAAAAACAGACCCTTTCAACTATAGACCCCTTCCAGGAGCTAGTATCAATAGATCCTCCAGTATATCCCAGCACCAGATAGACCTATCCCTCAACAGTAGATCCCCCAAGCAGCAATAGACACCTCCCACAACAACAGATCCCCCACCAGCAAAAACAGACCCTCCCAACTATAGACCCCTTCCAGGAGCTAGCATCAATAGATCCTCCAGTATATCCCAGCACAAGATAGACCTATCCCTCAACAGTAGATCCCCCTAAGCAGCAATAGACACCTCCCACAACAACAGATCCCCCACCAGCAAAAACAGACCCTCCCAACTATAGACCCCTTTCAGGAGCTAGCATCAATAGATCCTCCAGTATATCCCAGCACCAGATAGACCCTTCCCTCAACAGTAGATCCCCCCCAAAGCAGCAATAGACACCTCCCACAACAACAGATCCCCCACCAGCAAAAACAGACCCTCCCAACTATAGACCCCTTCCAGGAGCTAGCATCAATAGATCCTCCAGTATATCTCAGCACCCCTTGCCATTACATAAATCCAGTGCTAGAGGTGTCGGAACTGCGTTCCCGCTGAAAAAAAGCCCTGGTCACATGTAATACATAACATCAGACTACTGGAAGGAGGAGACCTCTGCCCACAAGAGCTTGCAATCCAGAGAACAATTATGTAACACTTTTAGTGCTGGGGACACTTTGTAGCAGATTAAAGAATGGAAATGAAGTTGATACAAAGTTTCATCAAAGAGATGTTATTATTTTTATTATTTCAGGTACTTATATAGTATCAATATAAAGTCTAAATATTTGGGATCCAGGATTGGTAAATGTAACAAAGTTAGGTCGCCTAAGCTACAAGAAAAAGTTTGAATAAAAGTTTAGGGGAAAGTTTGGTAGCAAAGTTTGATTTGTCACAGTCAGCAACAGATCAAAGATAAAAAAAAAAGAGGTAACGGCCTTGGGCATTCATTCCTGTATGTGTCACCAGGAAATAGGAAAAAGAATATTGCAAAGAGGGAAAGTGCGAAGTGTTGCAAGCCCAATATCGTCACCGCAGAGGGGGGCGGGGGATGGGCGTTAGAGAAGGAGCACATTGAAGATTGGTAAATCTGCCATGTGCAGAAAATTAATACAACATGTAAAGGATTGAAGGGATCCAACATCAGATCCTGAGAACACAGATCTGAGTGAGAATTACAAGTCAATGGGAACATTGCTGAGCAATAATGGGCTCTGGGATTGTTTTGGAAAATGACCAGCATGCTGAAAAATATCTGAGGTTCAACGATAAAAGTTATCGGCTATTAGCCAGAAATAGAAAAGTATTTTACCAATGCATTGCGGATGGTGCACATGAAATATAATGGATGAGTCCAGTATGGGTGTCAACAATGGACGACTTAAAGGGCCACTCCACGCAGAATTGTAATTTCACTGTTAGGAGGAGACTTATGAGCTGAGTTACCCTCTAGTTCCGTTTATCTCTTGGGGTTCCAGAACTGAGATATTTGCACCAGTTCCCAACAAAGACGTGAGATCTCAGGTCCTGAAGTTGGACACGAGTTCCCGTCTCCGCCTCCCTGCTTCAGCCAATAGAAAATGGCTGGCTTAAAGGGCCACTCCACACAGAATTGATATTTATCTGTTGGGCCCAGACTGTTGGGCTGAGTTACCCTCTAGTTTCTTTAATCTTCTGGGAATCCCAGAACTGAGATATTTGCACCAGTTCCCAACAAAGACTTGAGATCTCAGCTCCTAAAGTTGGACATGAGTTCCCGGCTCCGCCTACCTGCTTCAGCCAATAGAAAATGGCTGGCTTAAAGGGCCACTCCACACAGAATTGATATTTCTCTGTTGGGTGGAGACTGTTGGACTGAGTTATCATCTAGTTTCTTTAATTTTCTGGGAATCCCAGAACTGATCATACCTCACCATTTCCCAACAAAGACGTGAGATCTCAGCTCCTGAAGTTGGACATGAGTTCCAGACTCCGCCTACCTGCTTTAGCCAATAGAAAAATGGCTGGCATAAAGGACCACCTCCCACAGAATTGATATTTCTCTGTTGGGTGGAGACTGTTCGGCTGAGCTACCCACTAGTTTCTTTTATCTTCTGAGAATTACAGAACTGAGATGTCTGCGCCAGTTTCCAAAAAAGAAGTGAGATCTCAAGTCCTGAAGTCCTACACAAATTCCCGGCTCTGCTTACCTGCTGCAGCCAATAGAAAAATGGCTGGCTTAAAGGGCCACTCCACGCGGAATTGATATTTCTCTGTTGGGCAGAGACTGCTGGGCTGAGTTACCCACTACTTCCTTTTATCTCTTGGGGATTCCAGTATTGAGATATCTGCACCAATTCCCAACAAAGAAGTGTGATCTCGGGTCCTGAAGATGCACATGAGTTCCCGGCTCCGCCTACCTGCTGCAGCCGATAGAAAAATGGCTGGCTTAAAGGGCCACTCCACACAGAATTGATATTTCTCTGTTGGGTGGAGACTGTTGGGCCGAGTTGCTCACCACTAGTTTTGTTTATCTTCTGGGAATCCCAGAAGTGAGATATATGCACCAGTTCCCAACAAAGAAGTGCAGATCTCAGGTCCTGAAGATGCACATGAGTTCCCGGCTCCACCTACCTGTTTCAGCCAATAGAAAAATGGCTGGCTTAAAGGGCCACTCCACACAGAATTGATGTTTCTCTGTTGGGTGTAAACTGTTGAGCTGAGTTACCTGCTAGTTTCTTTAATCTCTTGGGGATTCCTGTACTGAGATATCTGAACCAGTTCCCAACAAAGGAGCGAGATCACAGGTCCTGAGGCCCCACGTGAGTTCCCAGCTCCGCCTACCTGCTGCAGCCGATAGAAAAATGGCTGGCTTAAAGGGCCACTCCATGCGGAGTTGATATTTCTCTGTTGGGTGGAGTCTGCTAGGCTGAGTTACCCACTAGTTCCTTTTATTTCTTGGGGATTTCAGAACTGAGATATCTGCACCAGTTCCCAACAAAGAAGTAAGAGTTGATATTCCTCTGTTGGGTGGAGACTGTTGGGCTGAGTTGCCCTCTAGTTTCGTTAATCTTCTGGGAATCCCAGAACTGTGATATCTGCACCAGTTCCCAACAAAGAAGTGTGATTCTAGGTCCTGGGGTCCCACATGAGTTCCCAGCTCCGCCTACCCACTGCAGCCAATAGAAAATGGTTCCCCAAGATTTGTATTTTTTATTATTATAACATCAACATGAGGAGGAAGAGTCTGGTCTTCTTCTGTTCATGGGGTCATATACTCCTATATAGCACTGGGTACTGGTGATAGTTGAAGAACACCAAGTCTCAGCATAAATGCAGCTCATTAACCAGATAACGAGCACACCTAGTGCCCACCCCTTTTGTCTGCCATGTCTCAGGTCCTAGTTTGATCAGAGCATGCTGGTACTTGTGGTTCCTCGGTCACTGGAAGGGCTTATATTCCATTTTGGCACCTGTGACTGATGAAGAACATCATGTCTCTGCATAAATGCAGCTCATTAACCAGATAATGAGCACACCTAGTGCTCACCCCTTTTGTCTGCCATGTCTCAGGTCCTAGTTTGATCAGAGCATGCTGGTACTTGTGGTTCCCCGGTCACTGGAAGGGCTTATATTCCATTTTGGCACCTGCGACTGATGAAGAACATCATGTCTCTGCATAAATGCAGCTCATTAACCAGATAATGAGCACACCTAGTGCTCAGCCCTTTGTCTGCCATGCCTCAGGTCCTAGTCTGCCCTGAGCATGCTGGCACTTGTCTTTCCTCGGTCACTAGAAGGGTTTATATTCCATTTTGGCACCTGCAACAGTCGAAGAACGTCATGTCTCAGCATAAATGCAGCTCATTAACCAGATAACGAGCATATATAATTCTCAGCCCTTTTGTATGCCATGCCTCAGGTCCTAGTTTGTTCCCTAGCATGCTGGTACTTGTGGTTCCTCAGTCACTGGAAGGACTTATATTCCATTAACCAGTTAACGAGCACACCTAATGCTTAGCCCTTTTGTTTGTCATGCCTCGGGTCCTAGTTTGATCAGAGCATGCTGGTACTTGTGGTTCCTCGGTCACTGGAAGGGTTTATATTCAAAAACAACGGTATAGCGGCGCTAAAAATAGCGCCGCTATACCGCCAGCGCATCCAGCGCTTCAGTGTGAAAGTAGCCTTAATGACTTGGATTACTCCCCTGGCATACTGCACCAAGGTCTGCAGCAGAAAATCCTCAGGTGCGATCATCTGCAGAGTGCCCCCCCCCCCCCAGGATTGCCATAGAGAAGGGTAACGCCTTGTACACACGGTCGGAATTTACGATGGAAAAAGTCAGACAGAGTTTTTTCCTTGGAAATTTCGACCGTGTGTGTGCCCCATCGGACTTAATTCCGAGGAATTCCGTCGGAGTTTAGATGTTCTCTTTTACTCCGATGGAATTCCGTCGGAATTCCGATGTGCCTTTGCCCGGACAATAGTCCCACCGTGTGTACGGGGCATTAGCCACTCTTTTGGCACTTACCACAGTTGAAAAACAGCAATTTCTCAGCATGCCTGCAGCTCCTCAACTAGCGAATGAGCCTAAATTTTACCCAACTTTCCTATACAGCATGCTGGGACTTGTGGTTCCTCCTCAGTGTGCCCCTCCCCCACAGCAGCCTGGATCTTTAGTGCAATAATGTATCTTGGGGAGTGATAATCTGCAGGATTTGCCCTACTCCCTTTTTTTTATTTTATGAATGAACAAGTTCACAAGCTTGTGGGAGGTCCCGCCCCCTGTTCTTCTCCGATTGGCTGACTGAAGATGATGTCGTACACTAAGGAATGTTTCTTTTTATAGCGCCTTAAAGGCACAGGCCCCACCCTCATGTACTTTCCGGGACCGTCACCTGATATCGCAGCCATTCGTCTGTCGGCATTTTCGCCTCGGCCACATTTATTATTACATTTTTCAGGATTTTTTTTCCTGCTTCTTTGTGAATGTCCAAAAATAGCTCTAGCTGTTCTTTTCTATTCAGGACAGATGGGAGCATCTGATTGGCTGCTGCCAGAAAATCTATTTCCAATTCAGTTAATTGTTTACTAATTATTATTATTATACAGGATTTATATAGCGCAGTTTCCGTAGCGTAGAGGGGGACAGTACCATTACAATACAGTTCAATACAGAAGGAATAGGATGGCTTTCTATAGTCACCAGCTGAAAGCTGAAATCAGGCTTGCTGTTTGTGGGAGCAAAACAGTCAGCCAATCAGAGAAGAACAGGGGGCGGGACCTCCCACAAGCATGTGGGAGGTACCTGGATGTGCTTAGAGAGAGCTCAGAGTGGGTGTCACCAGGACAGGAGGCAGGGTGGTGACACCAAGTCTGCAGAATGGCAGCTCTGGAATGTGTTGTCACCGGATACTTTGCTGCCATATATCACACCCACGCAAGTCTGTGGGCAATATAAATATTTTGTAAATGGGGGCTCAGCTGTACTTGTAGCTGGAGTTCCCCTTTAAAGAGTACCTGTCACGATTGACCTTATGCAGCGATCTAAATATTCTTTTTTTTTCAATAATTATAACCAGTGCCGGGACAAGGTAATCATAGCTATGATTAAACACTAGGAATAGTGTGAAACGCGTCAGCTGACCAGTTTGCTGGTTTGCTGTGGCTTGTAGTGCTGTTCTTATTTGAATAAAGGCAACGTTTTCAGAGTGTGGCTGTCCAGAAATATACCTTCTTATTCCAGCGGGGAGACTTCCCTGCCATCAGAATACACTGATCAGCCTTGCAGGCTACAGCTGGTGGCACTGATCGATCGGGGGAAAATCTGTCAGGGCTGTTGCACCAGGGGCGGCCTGTCTATTAGGGGCGCCTGGGCGCCGCCCTCTCTCTCCACGCCACCCCCCCCTATATGCAATGAATAGATTTATGCATAGCATTAATCTATCCATGGCCGCCGCCCCCTATTCAGGTGTCCGGCCCCTTTTAGGGCGCATGAATTACAGCAGCCAGGGTTTTTTCTTTTTAAGCACCTGAATAGAGCCAGACCTCTAATAGGCTTCAGAATAGGGTGGACTCGGGTTGCAGAGGATGCGTCCGGAGCCCACCCAAGTCTGTTGCGACAGCGAATGAATATTCGCTACTGTAACACTGATCCTCCTCTCGGCCAATCGGGAAGCGGGTTTGATACCAGTCACTCGATTTCCTGAAAGGACAGACGATCCTATTGGACGCCTAGGAGGAGGGGAGGAGGTGCACGGTGGAAGCCAGGAGGAGAAGAGCCGCTGGCCGATGCCTGGATGCCCGGTCCCCGCCGCTGCTCCTCGGATGCCCACCGCCTAGATGAGGTAAGTGCCGGTGGATCGACCAGCGGACAGCAGGGGGGAGGGGGTTTAACCACTTCAGCCCTGGACCATTTGGCTGCCCGAAGACCAGAGCACTTTTTGCGATTCGGCACTGCGTTGCTTTAACTGACAATTGCGCGGTCGTGCGACGTGTCTCCCAAACAAAATTGACGTCCTTTTTTCCCCACATATAGAGCTTTCTTTTGGTGGTATTTGATCACCTCTGCAGGTTTTTAATTTTTGCGCTATAAACAAAAATAGAGCGACAATTTTGAAAAACAAAAGCAATATTTTTTACTTTTGGCTATAATAAATATCCCCAAAAAATATATAAAAAAAAATTTTTTTCCTCAGTTTAGGCCGATACGTATTCTTCTACATATTTTTCGTAAAAAAATTCTCAATAAGCGTTTGTTGATTGGTTTGCGCAAAAGTTATAGCGTCTACAAAATAGGGGATAGCTTTATGGCATTTTTATTAATATTTTTTTTTTACTAGTAATGGCGGCGATCAGCGATTTTTATCATGACTGCGACATTATGGTGGACACATCGGACACTTTTGGCGCTATTTTGGGACCATTCACATTTATACAGCGATCAGTGCTATAAAAATGCACTGATTACTGTGTAAATGTGACTAGCAGTGAAGGGGTTAACCACTAGGGGGCTAGGAAGGAGTTAAATGTGTCCTAGGGAGCGATTCTAACTGTTAGGGGGCGTGGCTTACTGTGACACGACACTGATCGCTGCTCCCGCTGAGAGGGAACAGACGATCAGTGTCCTGTCACTAGGCAGAACAGGGAGATGCCTTGTTTACACAGGCATCCCCCGTTCTGCAGCTCCGGGACACCGGCGGACATGATCACGGAGCTCGCAGCAGGGGCGTGCGCGCACCGCCGGCGGCGCGCGCCCACACAGCGGCAGATTTAAACTGACGTATATTTGTCCGTGCCATTCTGCCGACGTATATGTACAGGACGCGGTCCTTAAGGCCCCTTTCACACTGGGGCGCGGGAGGTGCGCTGGCGGTATAGCGGCGCTATTTTTAGCGCCGCTATACCATTGTTTTTGCTGCGATATTCGGCCGCTAGCGGTGCGGTTTTAACCCCCACTAGCGACCGAGAAAGGGTTAAAACCGCCTGCAGCGCATTGCGGGCGGTATAGTCACACTGTCCCATTGATTTCAATGGGCAGCAGCGGTAAAGGAGCGGTAAACACACCGCTCCTTCACCGCTTGAAAGATGCGGCTAGCAGGACTTTTGGAGCGGTCCTGCTAGCGCACCGCTTCAGTGTGAAAGCCTTCGGGCTTTTACATTGAAGACTGCAGGGCAGGATTTTTTCAGGCGTTTTTTAGGCGCTATTTTTAGCACCAAAATGCCTGAAAAACGCCCCAGTGTGAAAGAGGTCTAAGTGGTTAAGTTGCCGCAAAGGGGGGGGGGGTTCAGTTGTTTGCCCCCCAAACAAAAAAACACCAGCTTCCACTGTGTTGCACATAAGTGGATTGAAAGATGAACCTTTGTACAACCTACGTGCCCATACATGGATGGAAATGCGTCGGGTTCCCGCTGAACCGGCCAAAATGTGATCCATGTGCGGCCGGCGTAAGACTTTTCCATCAATATAAAGTGAACACATCCCACGTTGGATTGCACAAGACTCCAGCGATTGTCTGATTTTCGATGGATAATTCTTCGGTAAATATTTAGTTGCCGGGATACGTGGCTCCCTGGCGTTAGCCGTCTTCTTCTAAATGTAAAACATTTGTTGTAGATTGTCTCCGCCTCCTGTCTGTCTCCTGCACATGTGTGTGTGTGGCCGCCTCTTCACCTCTTATATAAAACACATGTGTGCCGGTGTACCATGGACATCATTCATGGAACATTCGTATCAGGACTTCTTTTACGCGTTTCTTGCTTGTAGGGCAGCCCATTGCAAGGAGACGCTCAGGAACGTGTGTAAAATGCGTGGAAACATACACACGCACCCCGCGCATGAAGTACGGTGAACCCAAACTGGGGATGTATTATTTATTTTATTATTTGAGACGGCTAGAGATCGCTGCCATTACAGCCCCTTTACAATCAAGGCTACCGCTATTGGATGCTGGTGACTGAAGGCCACATTATAACTACATGTGGCCCCCAGGCCATATACTAGGCACCTTGTAACGATTTCCTTTTACTTCCTGTCCTGCTGACCACATTACCAGGACAGGAAGTGATGTCAATCCAAAATGTTCCAGTTGTCTCCAGGAGAAGTGCGGAGGTGAAATCTCTCAATGGGGACACCAGAGGTAAGATTCCCCCTTAATTTGGGGAGACGCAATAGGAAGTGAGAAGAAATCTCCCCAAGGGGGACACAGACAGCATTAAAAACTTGACAAATCCTCTAATGCACACGACCGGTTTTCCCGCCGGAATAAACTCAGATGGTTTTTCCGACGGAATTCCGCTCAAGCTTGTCTTGCATACACACGGTCACACTACATTTCCGACCATCAAGAACGCGGTGACGTAAAACACTATGACGAGCCGAGAAAATTAAGTTCTATGCTTCCGTGCATGCGTCAAATTGTTTCCGAGCATGCGTGTGTTTTTTTTCCGTCGGAATTGAATACAGACGAATGGAATTTCCGATTTCCGTCGGGAAAAAAAAGAGAACATGTTCTCTATCTAAGTCCGTCGGAATTTCCGACGGAAAAAGTCTGATGGGGCATACACACGGTCAGAATATCCGATGAAAAAATCCCGTCGGACTTTTTCCTAACTCTTCCACACTCCATCCAAAACTAGAATTTTTTTTTACCCGGAGTTCTACTTTATAATTGTATGAATGTCCTTGGAGCGCCATGGCGGCGTGCATTTATCAATGTGCCCTTTCACTAAATTGCTATCTGTAAAATGTTTCCAATTTTCTTCGCTGTCTAGGCAATTCGCACACCGGCGTCATCCACTGAGCACGTCGCTACTTGCAGTCTCTCCTTTGTACTGCCCCCCCTCCTGCCCTTGTCTGTGTCCCAGTATAGCCGCTGACCTCACCAGCTGGGTATGAAACCTGCATGAGTCAGCCAGGAGGGGAGAGGAGGGAGCAGAGGAGAACGGGAGTCCTCAGTCTTCAACCCCCCCCCCCCCCCCCCATAGACTGTCACTGTACCTCCTCCCTCCTCAATCCCCACTATGAGTCACTTGACCAGTGATTCCTCTCACTGGTATGTGTGTGTGTGGGAGCTGGGAGACATCTACACTGGGAGACTACCAGAGACCTCTGGGGAGAGAGAGGGAGAGAGAGAGAGGGAGAAAAAGAAAGAAAGAAAGAAAAGAGGAAGGAGTAATAGAAAGAGAAAGAGAGAGAGAAAGGAAGGGGGGAAGAAAGAAAAAGAAAGAAAAAAGAGACGAAAGAGAAAGAAAGAAAAGGAAAGAGAGAAAGTAAGAGAAAAAGGGAGAGACAGAAAGAAAGAAAGAAGAGACGAGACAGAGAGAAAGAAAGAAAAAGAAAGAGAGAAAGAAAGAGAGGCAAGAGAGAAAGAGAAAAAAAGAAAGAAAGAAAGAAGAGACGAGAGAGAAAGAAAAAAGAAAGAGAGAAAAGAGAGAAAGAAAGAAAGAAAGAAAGAAGAGACGAGAGACAGGAGAGAGGGAGAGGAGAGAGAGAGAGAGACAGAGAGAGAACAAGAGAAATTGCGAGAAAACAAAAGAGAGAGAGAAAGGAAGGGGGAGAGAAAGAAAGAAAGGAGGGGGGAGGAGAGAGAGGGGAGAGATGGGGGAGCGGGGGTGGGGAGAGAGTAGGGTTGCCACCTTTTCTTGAAGCCAAACCCGAACACTTTGGCGGCACAGGGCAATTTTTTTTTTTTTACTTTTGCAGTAAACACTTTAGGATTATAAAAGACCTGGGACACATTTGGGTGCCCCAAGGAGAGTAGTAACATAGCGCACAGAGCGCGCCAGTGGGTGTGGCTAAATTGCTCTTGCTGACATCATCACCCCACCCTTCAGTGATGCTAAACCTGCCCCCAAACAGCCACCCGCAAGCGGTAACAGATTTGTGTGTGACTATCTCGGTTACTTGGGGAGCCACAGCCTGGTCTGAATAATGTGTCCGGGTTTCAGGTGGACTGAAACTCAGACACATGATTCAAAACCCGGACTGTACAGGTGAATCCTGGACAGGTGGCAACCCTAGGAGAGAGAGATGGGGGGGGGGGTGTGCTGCAGAAAGGGGGGGGGGAGAGACCATTCCTGTAGAAGTGTACCTGTCACTATTATTCCAAGCAGAGATCAGCTCCCTTCTTCTAATCCAAACAGAGACCCATCCTCTTCTTTTAGTCCAGGCATAAATCCACTTCCTTATTTTATTCTAAGCAGATCTCTGCTGTCTTCTTTCAGTCCAAATACAGATCTTCTCCCTTCTTTCGGGCAAGAAGAAATGCAGTTCTAATTTCTGCACCTACAGTACTAGTTCTGTTAGGACTACTAGAAAAAAGTGGATCTCCAGAAAGCTTGTCCCGAAATATGAACTGTCTTTGCTACATGATATGAGCTTGAAGTTCCTGCTTTTAGTTCCTTCTGTTTTTGTCCCACCATCCCTGTGCCGAGTTCCCAGGTCTGTACACCTGCTGTGCCCATTATGAGGGGTTCCCACCATCCCTGTGCTGAGTTCCCGGGTCTGTACACCCGCTGTGCCCATTATGAGGGGTTCCCACCATCCCTGTGCTGAGTTCCCAGGTCTGTACACCTGCTGTGCCCATTATGAGGGGTTCCCACCATCCCTGTGCTGAGTTCCCGGGTCTGTACACCCGCTGTGCCCATTATGAGGGGTTCCCACCATCCCTGTGCTGAGTTCCTGGGTCTGTACACCTGCTGTGCCCATTATGAAGAGTTCCCACCATCCCTGTGCTGAGTTCCCAGGTCTGTACACCTGCTGTGCCCATTATGAGGGGTTCCCACCATCCCTGTGCTGAGTTCCCATCTTGTACACCTGCTGTGCCCATTATGAGGGGCTCCCACCATCCCTGTGCTGAGTTCCCATCTTGTACACCTGCTGTGCCCATTATGAGGGGTTCCCACCATCCCTGTGCTGATTTCCCAGGTCTGTACACTTGCTGTGTCCATTATGAGGGGTTTCCACCATCCCTGTGCTGAGTTCCTGGGTCTGTACACCTGCTGTGCCCATTATGAGGGGTTCCCACCATCCCTGTGCTGAGTTCCCATCTTGTACACCTGCTGTGCCCATTATGAGGGGCTCCCACCATCCCTGTGCTGAGTTCCCATCTTGTACACCTGCTGTGCCCATTATGAGGGGTTCCCACCATCCCTGTGCTGATTTCCCAGGTCTGTACACCTGCTGTGTCCATTATGAGGGGTTTCCACCATCCCTGTGCTGAGTTCCTGGGTCTGTACACCTGCTGTGCCCATTATGAAGAGTTCCCACCATCCCTGTGCTGAGTTCCCGGGTCTGTACACCTGCTGTGCCCATTATGAGGGGTTCCCACCATCCCTGTGCTGAGTTCCCAGGTCTGTACACCTGCTGTGCCCATTATGAGGGGTTTCCACCATCCCTGTGCTGAGTTCCTGGGTCTGTACACCTGCTGTGCCCATTATGAAGAGTTCCCACCATCCCTGTGCTGAGTTCCCAGGTCTGTACACCTGCTGTGCCCAATATGAGGGGTTCCCACCATCCCTGTGCTGAGTTCCTGGGTCTGTACACCTGCTGTGCCCATTATGAAGGGTTTGCACCATCCCTGTGCTGAGTTCCCATCTTGTACACCTGCTGTGCCCATTATGAGGGGTTTCCACCATCCCTGTGCTGAGTTCCTGGGTCTGTACACCTGCTGTGCCCATTATGAAGGGTTTGCACCATCCCTGTGCTGATTTCCCGGGTCTATACACCTGCTGTGCCCATTATGAGGGGCTCCCACCATCCCTGTGCTGAGTTCCCATCTTGTACACCTGCTGTGCCCATTATGAGGGGTTCCCACCATCCCTGTGCTGATTTCCCAGGTCTGTACACCTGCTGTGCCCATTATGAGGGGTTCCCACCATCCCTGTGCTCAGTTCCCGGGTCTGTACACCTGCTGTGCCCATTATGAAGGGTTTGCACCATCCCTGTGCTGATTTCCCGGGTCTGTACGCCTGCTGTACCCATTATGAAGGGTTCCCACCATCCCTGTGCTGAGTTCCTGGGTCTGTACACCTGCTGTGCCCATTATGAGGGGTTCCCACCATCCCTGTGCTGAGTTCCTGGGTCTGTACACCTGCTGTGCCCATTATGAGGGGTTCCCACCATTCCTGTGCTGAGTTCCCATCTTGTACACCTGCTGTGCCCATTATGAGGGGTTTCCACCATCCCTGTGCTGAGTTCCTGGGTCTGTACACCTGCTGTGCCCATTATGAAGGGTTTGCACCATCCCTGTGCTGATTTCCCGGGTCTATACACCTGCTGTGCCCATTATGAAGGGTTCCCACCATCCCTGTGCTGAGTTCCTGGGTCTGTACACCTGCTGTGCCCATTATGAGGGGTTCCCACCATCCCTGTGCTGAGTTCCCATCTTGTACACCTGCTGTGCCCATTATGAGGGGCTCCCACCATCCCTGTGCTGAGTTCCCATCTTGTACACCTGCTGTGCCCATTATGAGGGGCTCCCACCATCCCTGTGCTGATTTCCCAGGTCTGTACACCTGCTGTGCCCATTATGAAGGGTTCCCACCATCCCTGTGCTGAGTTCCTGGGTCTGTACACCTGCTGTGCCTATTATGAGGGGTTCCCACCATCCCTGTGCTGAGTTCCCAGGTCTGTACACCTGCTGTGCCCATTATGAGGGGTTCCCACCATCCCTGTGCTGAGTTCCCGGGTCTGTACACCTGCTGTGCCCATTATGAGGGGTTCCCATCATCCCGGTGCTGAGTTCCCCCGTCTATATACCTGCTGTGCCCATTATGAGGGGTTCCCACCATGCCTGCCACTGCTGTCTTTAAGATGCCAGATATTGGCCTCTTACTGATTTCTCACTTTTCAATCTGACACTTCTTGGGCAGTCTGCGGGTAGTTTACACTGGCCGTGTATCACCCATAATGTGATCACATAACATATGAGATAACCTCGGACACTGCTGACCCAGCACCACATGTGCAAATAGGAGCGCTGACCCGAGCCATGTATAAATAGACCCCATATGAGTTTCCACATCTCTCTGACCAATGGGTGACATCACTAGCCCAGAGCGTTCGGTGACACCACCAGATAAACAAACACATGTGTCACCCATTATATATACACAGAGTACGGTGACACCCAGCTGCAGACTCCACCGTACAGAACTCTTATCCGGTAAAGAACTCGGCTCTTAAGTGTCTGTACCCAAACCTCTTATCTACATCAAGATGACTGACGTACAGTACTAAGAGTGTCCATCGCGTCCATCCAAAGTGAAAAAACATACATTGAATAAAAAAAAAAACATCCAACCAATGGGCTGCCCTGATACGACACATGCTATTGCCAGAAGTAACGCGCATTATCATCATGATTTTGTGTTGACGCACAGCAAAGGTGCGAACCCGACATAAAAGGCTTCTTCTTTCTTCTTCTAATACTTCTTCCTTCTTCATCTTTCCTCTTCTTTCTTCTTCCTCTTTCTTCCTTCTCTTTCTTTTTTCTTCTTTCTACTATTTCTTATTCATCTTCTTCTAATTCTTTTTCTTTCTTCTTTCTTCTTCCTTCTTCTTCATTCTTTCTTCTTATTTATTCCTCTTTTTCTTCATTCTTTTTTCTTCTTCTTCCTCCTTTCTTTCTTCTTATTTTTTTTCTTCTTCTTTCTTCTTTTTTCGTCCTTCTTCTTTATTCTTCCTTTTCTTCATTCTTCTTCCTCCTTTCTTTCTTCTTTTTTCTTCTTCTTCTTTCTTCTTTTTTCTTCCTTCATTCTTCTTCTTCATTCTCCTTCTTCGCTCTTCTTATTTTTTATTCTTCTTTTTCTTAATTCTTCTTTCTTCCTCCTTTCTTCTTCTTTTTTTTTCTTATTTTTTCTTCTTTCTTTTCCTTCTTTCTTCTTCTTCTCCTTTTTCTTCTTCTTTCTTCTTCCTCTTTTCTTCTTTCTTCGTTTTCTAATGCCCCGTACACACGAGAGGAATTTCCATCGGAAAAACTTTGGATAGTTTTTCCAACGAAATTCCACTCAAGCGTGGCTCGCATACAAACGGTCACACAAAAGTTCTCTGGACTTTTGACCGTCAAGAACGCGGTGACGTACAACACTACGACGAGCCGAGAAAATGAAGTTCAATGCTTCCGAGCATGCGTCAATATTGTTTTCAAGCATGCGTCGAATTGTTTCCGAGCATGCGTCGGAATTTTGCGCTTCGGAATTGCTACAGACGATCGGATTTTCCGTCGGAAGAAATTGAGAACCAGCTCTCAATCTTTTGCTGGCGGAAATTCCGACAGCAAAAGTCCGATGGAGCGTACACACGGTCGGAATTTCCGTCCAAAAGCTCACATCGGACTTTTTCTGGCGGAATTTCCGACCGTGTGTATGCGGCATAATTCTTCTTCTTTTCTTCTTCTAAATCTTCTTATTTTCTTCTTCTAATTCTTCTTCTTTCTTCCTTTTTTCTTCTTTCTTCTTCCTCTTCTTTTCTTCTTTCTTTGATTTCAAATTCTTCTTCTTCTATTTCTTCTTCTATTTCTTCTTCTTTTCTTTTTTCTTCTTCTTTCTTCTTTTTTCTACTTTCTTCTTTTTTTTACTTTCTTCTTCTTTCTACAATGTTGCCATTTAAGATCTATTTACAAAACACGACTGTTACATTTACAAAGTTGATAACCTGAACTGGATGACATTTATTGAAGCTCTGTGAATCCTAATGCCGCGTACACACGATCGTGATTCACGGCGGTGAAAACACCGCCGTGAATCACGACATGAAAAAAAATGAAAAACGAGGGAACGGCATGTTCCCCCACACACGACCGTTTTTCCCGTCATTTTTTTCTTTGACGAGAAAAACGACCGTCTGTGGGCTCCGCGGCAGTGTCTCCCTATGGGAAAACTGCCGCGGAAAAAAATGATGGAAAAAACGATGAGAAAATTTAGAACATGTTCTAATTTTTCTCGTCGTTTTTCCTGCCGTTTTTCTCAACGAGAAAAACGGCATAAAGCCCACAGACGATCGTTTTTCTCGGCGAAAAAAAAAAATGTAATTTTTCCCGACGGGAAAAATGATCGTGTGTACGCGGCATAACAGTTGTTTTTCATTAAGAAAATACATATTTTATCACCCTCTGCTCCATCTCAGTGCTGCTGATCTCCTGCAGCCTCTTTCGGACACTTCCTATGTACATGCCCTTGCTCCAGTGTTGGCTGCACATGGCTACTCTGGACCAGCTACCTGATGGTGACAATGGTGGCTGCCCGTGCAATGGCTGCTTGTTGTCTCCACCATGGGAGCATTTGAAAGTGTGACAATGCTGGAGCACCATTGGGAGACAGTGACAGTGTGTTGTCACCCCATAACAGGAAGTGCCTGAACAACGACCTTGATGGCAGGATCATCGTGGATTTTTTTTTAAATGTTGCAGATGATTGAAAATGACTTGTGAGTGTCATTCCCCCCATAACAGGGAGTGTCTGAATAAGCTTCATGGCAGGATCATCATATCTACCTGTACTTCTTTTGGGGGTATCTATATATCCTTGCTCTGGTCCAGTTGGGTAATAGTGACAATGGAGGACTAGGCCTGAGCAATTTGTGTCAGCATGGCGGCTTGTCACTTCTACAAGGGCAACATGTGACTGGGTGACAACACAGGAGCACAATTGGGAGACAGGGAGAGAGTGTTGTCACCCCAGAGGAGGAAGTATCTGAACAAAGACCATGTCAATGGGTGTCAGCACAGCCGCTTGTAGTCTCCACCAGGGCCGCATGGGACAGGGTGACAACGGAGGAGCCCAATAGGGAGACAGGGACAGTGTGTTGTCACACCATAACAGGAAGTGCCTGAGCTGCAATGTATATATATACGTCCAGCCGATGGGAAGGGGTTAAAGATTATATAAGATTGTAGAAACTTACTTAAACAATCTTTTTATTATTTATGTGGATTTTATACTCCACTTTATCGCAGTTCTCCGAGGAAGCGCCGTGTCACCTGTCACATGACGGGAGGGGGGTCACCAAGAAATCTTGTGATATCTCTATCATGTTACACTCTGGGATTTATCACCCTCTTTCATAGCAGAAGGCTGACCTCACCGTCACTCACCGGTTATAAGCGATGACGGCAGCGTCAAAACATGAAAACGTTATCATTTAATTCTGATGTCTTCCTTGTTTTGGCAGATCCGGCGTGTGAGAAGGGCTTCCGGTGGAGCAATGATCTGGAGAGGTGTAAAGACTGCCGGCTGTGCGAGATTTCCAGCAAGGACGACTTCTGTCAGACATGTAAGAGAACACTCGGGGGCACTATGAGGGTTTGCAGCAGTGGTGGTCAACTTTTTTGATATGGGGGTCTTAAGTGTGGCCCCTGACCTCACCAAGGGGCCACACAAAAATTCTGTGAATATTCAGTTTTAGAGACGGCAGACATGGTACAAGAGATGGTCAGAGACTGCAGACATGATACAGGAGATGGTCAGAGACTGCAGACATGGTACAAGAGATGGTCAGAGACTGCAGACATGAGACAAGAGATGGTCAGTGACTGCAGACATGATACAGGAGATGGTCAGAGACTGCAGACATGGTACAAGAGATGGTCAGAGACTGCAGACATGAGACAAGAGATGGTCAGAGACTGCAGACATGATACAGGAGATGGTCAGAGACTGCAGACATGATACAAGAGATGGTCAGAGACTGCAGACATGATACAGGAGATGGTCAGAGACTGCAGACATGAGACAAGAGATGGTCAGAGACTGCAGACATGATACAGGAGATGGTCGGAGACTGCAGACATGATACAGGAGATGGTCAAAAACTGCAGACATGATACAAGAGATGGTCAGAGACTGCAGACATGATACAGGAGACTATCAGAGACTGCAGACATGATACAGGAGACTATCAGAGACTGCAGACATGATACAGGAGATGATCAGAGACTGCAGACATGATACAGGAGACTATCAGAGACTGCAGACATGATACAGGAGATGGTCAGAGACTGCAGACATGATACAAGAGATGGTCAGAGACTGCAGACATGATACAAGAGATGATCAGAGACTGCAGACATGATACAGGAGATGATCAGAGACTGCAGACATGATACAAGAGATGGTCAGACCAGACATGATACAGGAGATAGTCGGAGACTGCAGACATGATACAAGAGATGGTCAGAGACTGCAGACATGATACAGGAGATGGTCAGAGACTGCAGACATGATACAAGAGATGGTCAGAGACTGCAGACATGATACAGGAGATGGTCAGAGCCTGCAGACAGACATGATACAAGAGATGGTCAGAGACTGCAGACATGATACAGGAGATGGTCAGAGACTGCAGACATGATACAAGAGATGATCAGAGACTGCATACATGATACAGGAGATGGTTTAGAGACTGCAGACATGATACAAGAGTTGGTCAGAGACTGCAGACATGATACAAGAGATGGTCAGAGACTGCAGACATGATACAAGATATATATATATATATATGTACGTTACGTGGACGGCAAGAGGATAAAATTGTGAACTTCTCTATGTGTCCCCTCTACTTGGTGCTGTGACATTACTGATAAGGAGGCGGGGCTTTGACTTCACTGATGAGGAGGTGGGGCAGTGACATCACTGATGAGGAGGCGGGGCTGGGACACACAGATATAGTAGGCTCAGATAGAAGGGGTGTCAGACTCCTTTTATTATAATGAAGAGGGGAGTGTTTGAGAGCAGAGAGTGTCGGAGAGTTCACAGACATTTCTAACACTTTCTTGTCTTGTTCTCTTCCAGGCGATTCTCAGGATAAACAAGCGGATTTCCCGTTGCTGTGGGTCATTGTGAGCGTCGCCGTTTCAGCTTTCGTGTTCACCTTCGTCATCACCCTCACCATATACCTGATCCACTGCCGCAGGAAAAACAAGTTCACCAGTGAGTGCAGAATGGGCCTTTCCTTCCCATATACCTCCAGCCTTTCTGACTGTTAATAAAGTCTGCTGTCCAAATCAGGAAGATTCACCCTGTCGATCTGCCCTGTCACCCCCCCAAAAAATCTAAAATAGTACAGTTGTCACCGGAACAGGAAGTGGGGGGGGGGGATCTTCCAATGGGGACGCCTTTTTCAAAGATATTTTCCCTTTGGAAAGATTTGTTTCCATTCCCTGTTGCATCTCCAGGGACAGGAAGTGACGAGAAATGTCACTGATGGGGACACCAACAGCAATAAAAACCTGACTGGTGTTCAAACCCTTCAGAGCTCCTTCTTAAATAAAAAAAAAATCTTTTGGCTGAATTTTGACCTTAATTTCTGACATTTACACATACTGGACTTTGAATTGACAAAGTACAGTAGGTACAGGAAATGCAACTCTGCCAATCAGATATAAGCCCATCTGGAAAAGCAGATTCTTAAATTATTACTATTATTATTAAATTATTATTATTATTATTATTATTATTATTATTAATAAATTATTATCCTTAAAGTGGGGCAAGACTTTTTGTTTGATTTTGGTTGGAGTAAGTGAGGGTATAACCCCTGTCATTTTTTTCTTTTGCCATCTGTGTCATTTTGGAGAGAATTCTCTTCACTTCCTGTCTGTCCCATACCCAAAACAGGAAGTGAGAAGAAATCCCCCCCCCCAAAGTGAGAGAATCCCTGGTGTCCCCTTTGGAAGATTTCCCCTCTATTCCTGTTCTGGTGACAACCCAACATTTGGGATTTTCTTTCACTTTCACTCTCGATGATCTTGTCACAAATAAAGAGGATGAATCTCCATAACAGGAGCACAGATAGCAATAGAAACCTGACAGAGGTTCTAACCCCTCTCCGCTCTATACAACACAAAAAAAAAAACAACATTTCTTCAGTTATACTTGTATTCATTTAAATTACTATATTAATTTAAAGAGGAACTCTGGGCATTATTTCAAGTTTTGGATAGTGTAGGAAAAGTTTAGACCCCCTGTCAGGTTTTCATCATGTGATATGTTGGTTTTAGGAGGCGACTCCTCAGTATCTGTATAACGTCTGATGTCCTCTTCTCTCTGCAGCCCCCATAGAGGAGACCGGAGCCCACTCCGCTGAGGAACTACTCATACACTGAAGGTGAGATACTCTGCTAAGACTGTAGTATGTATTAGCAGTTATACACCAGTGCAATGCTCTGCAGGCTTGCATTGGCCAACAGACCATAGTGCAACGCTCTGCAGGCTTGTATTAGCCAATAGACCATAGTGCAACGCTCTGCAGGCTTGCATTAGCCAATAGACTATAATCCATTATTTTCAGTGGCGGCTGGTGGGGGCGCAAACAAACTGAAAAAAACCCCCATCAAGTGCAGCCACTGTGCCCATCAAACGCAGCCTGCATTAGCCAATAGACTATAGTGCACTGCTCTGAAGACTGTATTAAATGCCAGTACAATACTCTTCAGACTGGTTTTAGTAGTTAGACACTAGTGCAATGCTCTGCAGGTTTGTAGTAGGGCCTCATCGCTCTGCCAGTTTTACCAAGTCTTGGTACAGAGTGTCTGGAGTTTGTGGCCGCACACTTTGCAGGCTTGTATTAGCCAATAGGCTATAGTGCAATGCTCTGCAGGCTTGTATTAGCTAATATACTATAGTGCAATGCTCTGCAGGTTTGTATTTGCCAACATACAATAGTGCAATGCTCTGCAGGCTTGTATTAGACAATAGTGCAATGCTCTGCAGGCTTGTATTAGCTAATATACTATAGTGCAATGCTCTGCAGGTTTGTATTAGCCAACATACCATAGTGCAATGCTCTGCAGGCTTGTATTAGAGTATTAGACAACAGACCATAGTGCAATGCTCTGCAGGCTTGTATTAGCCAATAGACTATAGTGCGATGCTCTGCCGGCTTGTATTAGCCAACATACCATAGTGCAATGCTCTGCAGGCTTGTATTAGCCAATAGACAATAGTGCAATGCTCTGCAGGCTTGTATTATCCAAAAGACTATAGTGCAATGCTCTGCAGATTTGTATTAGCCAACATACCATAGTGCAAGGCTCTGTAGGCTTGTATTAGCCAATATAATATAGTGCAATGCTCTTCAGGCTTCTATTAGCCAATAGACTATAGTGCAATGCTCTTCAGGCTTGTATTAGAGTATTAGACAACAGACCATAGTGCAATGCTCTGCAGGCTTGTATTAGCCAATAGACTATAGTGCAATGCTCTGCAGGCTTGTATTAGCCAATAGACTATAGTGAAATTGCATTATAGTCTATTGGATAATACAAGCCTGCAGAGCATTGCACTATAGGTCTGGGTGGATCCGACTAGTAAAATGGGTGAGATGGGCCACCCCCCCATATTTAGTAGTGGGGTGAAATCAAAGCTGAGATACTCTGCAGATCCTCCTTTTCACTCTTACTAACCGAGTCTTTCTCCCCTGTAGATCGCCATCAATGGGAACATCCAATCACCTCAGAACAAGAAGGAAGCTGCTATCCAATCACTGTGTGTATATATATATGTATAGAAGGTGTATATATATCTATATATGTATATATATATATAAGATCCTGCGCAGGCGCACAACGTGGATCTTTTTGTTTTTTCTATTTAACCTTTTCTCGTCACGTGGGGGCTGGGGGCGCATTGCAGAGCATCGCGTTCCCCTCTCCCCCGGCCAGCAAGGGGTTAATGACGCTTCCTGCGCCCGCCATCAATCTTCAACTCGTTGTGTCCAAAAAAAAGAGGTTCTCTTCCCGTTCATCAGAATCGGAGCTCACTTCCCGCCAGCGCACCCGCTTACATTCCTCCAAGACCGCCGCGAAGAAGGATGCCCCTCCCCCCCTTTGTAAAGCCCCGATGGGCCTTATTATAAAATTGTGTTTTGTTTTTATAAACCTGTTTCTGTTGATTTATTTCTATTGAAAACTAAACTCAGAAATCAGCAAATATTGTCTAAATACATAAATACAAGATGAGTGTTTATGGAGACTTGGGGGAGACTATAAAGAATTCCTACCCATTCACACAAGCATGCCATGGGTTTTGTATTATCTTCATCTTGCATGGTCATCAGCGCCATCTAGTGCCCATAAAGCAGTATTGTTTTATTGATGTGTTTCAGGAAAATACGACATGATGGTCACTAGATGAAGCTGAGGATTCTTAAGCATTCATACAAACACCACCACTGAACACTATAGGTTTTTCAATATGATTATCTTGCATGTTCGGCAGCTCCATCTAGTGGCCATAATGCGTTGTTGTCAGTGGCGGCTGGTGGGGGCGCAAACAAACTGAAAAAAACCCCATCAATTGCAGGCACTGTGCCCATAAAACGCAGCCACTGTGCCCATCAAATGCAGCCACTGTGGCATCAATTGCCGCCACTGTGCCCATCAAATGCAGCCACTGTGCCCATCAAATGCAGCCACTGTGGCATCAAATGTCGCCACTGTGCTATCAAATGCAGCCACTGTGCCCATCAAACGCAGCCACTGTACCCATAAATTGCCGTCACTGTGCCCATCAATTGCCGCCACTGTGCTATCAAATGCAGCCACTGTGCCCATCAAATGCAGCCACTGTGGCATCAAATGCCGCCACTGTGCCCATCAATTGCCGCCACTGTGCCCATCAAATGCAGCCACTGTGCCCATCAAATGCAGCCACTGTGCCCATCAATTGCCGCCACTGTGCCCATCAAACGCAGCCACTGTACCCATAAATTGCCGTCACTGTGCCCATCAATTGCTGCCACTGTGCCCATCAATTGCCACCACTGTGCCCATCAATTGCCGCCACTGTGCTATCAAATGCAGCCACTGTGCCCATCAAATGCAGCCACTGTGGCATCAAATGCCGCCACTGTGCCCATCAATTACCGCCACTGTGCCCATCAAACGCAGCCACTGTACCCATAAATTGCCGTCACTGTGCCCATCAATTGCTGCCACTGTGCCCATCAATTGCCGCCACTGTGCCCATCAATTGCTGCCAGTGTGCTCATTAATTGCCATTACTGTGCCCATCAATTGCTGCCAGTGTGCCCATCAATTGCCGCTACTGTGCCCATCAATTGCTGCCAGTGTGCTCATCAATTTCCCACTACTGTGCCCATCAATTGCTGCCAGTGTGCCCATCAATTGCCGCTACTGTGCCTATCAAATGCTGCCAGTGTGCCCATCAATTGCTGCTACTGTGCCCATCAAATGCTGCCAGTGTGCATCCCCCGCCCGCCTGGCACTTACCTGTCTTGGTGGGGCAGCGGGTGACGACGGCAGGTGTCCGGTGTCATCCATGCTCCTCGATGTCTTTTCCCGTCCTCTCTTCCCGTCCTCTACTATGATTGGACGCCTGATATTTTTTTATTAAGGTATTTCAGGAAAATACTGCATTATGGCCACTACATGGAGCTAGTGATTAAAGGAGGTAATCATATTACAAAAATTACGGGGATCATTCATTGCATCCTCACAGAGCACTTTGCAATAGATAGATTTGTGTATTTCTTCCAGATCTGTGCAGTAATCCAGTTTGAGACTTCCTGTAATAAAGACCAATCACTGCTGCTCTCTCTCCTTGTGCAGGGTGGCTGGTCTTGTCTCCGCCCCCTCCTGAAGTTTTTTGTAGTCAACCTGAAATGGGTGGGGTCTGCTGGGCCCCTCCCACAGTTCAACTCTCTACACAGGCTATGTACACCACGGTGATGATGTCACTACTACATTTACAAGGTATCATCTGGGTTTGCAAAGGCATTTGGTGCACAGAAAGTGAATTTGTATCCTTTGTGGCTATTGAGGAATTTATTTAACCACTAGCCGCCCGCCCACCGTCATATGACGGCGGGACGATGCAGCTCTCTGTCTGGGCGGACGTCATATGATGTCTTTGCCTTCCCGGGTCACTAGGGGGTGTCACTGGGGACCCGATGCGCGTGCCCCACACCTGCGATGTCCGCTGGGCACCCACGATTGCCCAGTAACTGAGCAGCAGTGTTGTTCATCTTACGTTAAAAAAGTAATTAGTTACAGTTACAAATTACTTCTTCCAAAAGGTAATTGAGTTAGTAACTCAGTTACTACATTGAAAAAGTAATTAGTTACTCAGCAAAGTAACTATATTGGTTATATTATATATACACGTGTATAAAAAATAATAGGAGGGATAACAATAAATAATATTGGTTATGTGCCCATGCCTCACTGTGCCCTTGCCTCACTGTGCCCATGCTTCACTGTGCGCATGCTTCACTGTGCCCATGCCTCACTGTGCCCATGCTTCACTGTGCCCATGCCTCACTGTGCCCATGCCTCACTGTGCCCGTGTCTCACTGTGCCCGTGATTCACTGTGTCCAAGTCTCACTGTGCCCAAGTCTCACTGTGCCCAAGTCTCACTATGCCCGTGCTTCACTGTGCCCAATGCCTCACTGTGCCCGTGTCTCACTGTGCCCGTGCTTCACTGTGCCCAAGTCTCACTGTGCCCGTGTCTCACTGTGCCCATCCTTCACTGTGCCCAATGCCTCACTGTGCCCGTGTTTCACTGTGCCCAATGCCTCACTGACTGTGCCCGTGTCTCACTGTGCCCAATGCCTCACTGACTGTGCCCGTGTCTCACTGTGCCCAATGCGGCATGCCTCACTGTGCCCGTGCTTCAATCACTGTGCCCGACTGCCCATAGCCCCGTACCTAATCGGCGGCATCCCAGCGGCCATTCCATTATTCAAAAGCCGTGCCTCCCGAGTCCTCGTCGTCTGTGATAGGCGGAACACTCAATTTCCCAGCATTCAGTGTTCCACCTATCATGGACATCCGCTCATCCTCATAACCCAGACGAGGATGAGAGGATGTCTGTGATAGGCTGAACACTGCCTGCTGTGAAATTGAGTGTTCCGCCTATCACAGACGACGAGGACTCGGGAGGCGCGGCTTTTGAACACTGCAATGGCCGCCGTCTGTCTGCATGACACGCTAATCAGGTAGGCAGACGGCGGCTTGCGGTTAGTTAGTCTTACATTACATCTACTCGCGGCAGCTGCGGCGAGTAGATGTAATTGGGGTAACGCCGCCCAAGTAATGGGAACGGCGGTGCTATGAGGGGAAGTGTAATCCGTTAGATTACTCGTTACCCCAAAAAGTGGCTACGTTACCTAACGCCGTTTATTTAAACGGCGTTAGTTACAACACTGCTGAGCAGGACCGTGGATCTGTGGGTGTAAACACACAGATCCATGTCCTGTCAGAGGAGAGGAGAACGATGGTGTAGAAGAATAAATGTCGGCCTAAACTGAGGAAAAAAAATAAATAATTGGATATTTATTATATTTATTATAGCAAAGAGTTAAAAATATTGTGTTTTTTCAAACTTGTCCCTCTTCTTTTGTTTATAGCGCAAGAAATGATGTAAAGTGATCAAATACCACCAAAGCTTTATTTCTGGGGAAAAAATTATAAAAATATCATTTGGGTTCAGTGTTGCATGACCGCGCAATTGTCAGGGGAGGGGAGACAGATCGTGTGCTCTTACTAAGTAGGAACACCGATTGGTCTCCTCCCCTAGTCAGTCCCCCCCCCCCTCCACAGTTAGAACAAACATAGGGAACACAGTTAACCCCTTGATCGCCCACTAGTGTTAACCCCTTCCCTGCCAGTGACATTTACACAGTAATCAGTGCATTTTTATAGCACTAGTCGCTGTAAAAATCTGTCCATCGTAATGTCGCAGTCCCGCTAAAAATCATAGATCGTTACTATTAAAAAAATAATAATAATAGTAAAAATGCCATAAATCTATTCCCTATTTTGTAGACGCTATAACTTTTGCGCAAACCAATCAATAAACGCTTATTGCGATTTTTTTATCAAAAATATGTAGAAGAATACGTATCGGCCTAAACTGAGGAAATGTTTTATTTTTATTTTTTGGGGGGATATTAATTATAGCAAAAAGTAAAAAATATTTTTTTTTTGTCAAAATTGTCGCTTTTTTTTTGTTTATAGCGCAAGAAATAAAAACCGCAGAGGTGATCAAATACCACCAAAAGAAAGCTCTATTTGTGGGGAAAGAAGGACGTCAATTTAGTTTGGGTACAGCATAGAACGACCGCGCAATTGTCAGTTAAAGCGATGCAGTGCCGTATCGCAAAAAAAAAATGGCCTGGTCATTAAAGGGGTTGTATGGGTTCGTTTTTTTTATTTATTTTTTTAAATAACAAACATGTTATACTTACCTCCACTGTGCAGTTTGTTTTGCACAGAGTGACCCTGATCCTCCTCTTCTGGGGTCCCTCAGCTGCTGTCTCGGCTCCTCCCCGCAAGAGCTAACCCCCCTCTGGGAAGCTCTCTCCCAAGGGGGTTAGCTTGCGGGCGGGCTCCCGTGTGATATGGCTGCCGATTGTATCACTCAGCCCCACCCCCTAGCGTCCCGCATCATTGATTTGATTGACAGCAGCGGGAGCCAATGGCTGCGCTGCTATCAATCATCCAATGAAGAGCCGACTACTGTAGAGCTCGGTGAAAACAACGCGGGATCGCGCCTAAGGAGATTTGGGTCTCAGGTAAGTAAAACGGGGGCTCGGGGGGGCGCGGTAACTGCAAGGTGTTTTGCATAGGATGCATTAAGGTGAAAAAACACAAAGCTTTACAATCCCTTTAAGGGGGGAAATCTTCCGGGGCTGAAGTGGTTAAAAGAGAAATAAAACGCCTGTGTGCAAAAGCTGACTATGCAGCCCACAAATGAAATGGCAGCTTCAATCTGAGGCTTTGCACACAGTCGTTGGGATCTGTCATTGATTCACTTTAAAGCCCAGACCATGTATTGTGATTATTTTTTATTATTATACAGGATTTATATAACGCCAACAGTTTGTGATGCGCCGTGTTGTAAAACAATAGTGTATTTCAAACTTTTCAATCCTTCCAGATGCATTGGCAGCCCCATTCATTTGAATAGGATTTCCTTAATGCAATGTACATCAATGCGCATTCATTAATGCAATGCACCGAAGAGGCAGGGCCGTCGGAACAGGACAGGCAAAACAAGCAATTGCTTGGGGCCCAGAGCTGGCCTGGGGCCCCAGCCTAGGGTGCCTGCCTGCTGCCTGTAACTGTCCTGAATTTCCGCCCTGAGCCGATCTGCGGATTGCGGCCATAGGAAAGGCCCCGCGGCTTCGGTCTAGCTCCAGAGCGGAGGCCATCTTGGTACTCCCGGCAGCAGCGGCCGAGGTGAGATGTGGGGAGATGTGGACATTACAGGGGGGAGATGTGGACATTACAGTGGGGGAGATGATGTGGATATTACAGTGTGGGAGATGATGTGGATATTACAGTGGGAGAGATGATGTGGATATTACAGTGCAGAGACCCCCTGTACATCCCACGGTCCCCCTGTCCATCCCACGGTCCCCCTGTCCATCCCACTGTCCCCCTGTCCATCCCACGGTCCCCCTGTCCATCCCACTGTCCCTCTGTCCATCCCACGGTCCCCCTGTCCATCCCACGGTCCCCCTGTCCATCCCACTGTCCCCCTGTCAATCCCACGGTCCCCCTGTCCATCCCACGGTCCCCCTGTCCATCCCACTGTCCATAAACAGTCCTAAACAGCATCTTAATGTTAATGTGAGTGTGTATGTGTTTTTAAGTATGTTGGATTATATGCAACAGCAGGGACCTCCATGTCCATTTTGCTTGGGGCCCCCAAATTCCTTCAAACGGCCCTGCGTAGAGGACAGCTTTACACCTTCACCACTCTAGCCAAAATTAAAAAAATCAAAGTTCTGAGTGGAGTACAGCTTCAAAGAGCAGTTACTTTCTTTTAACCACTTGTCCCCCGCCCACTGTCAATTGACGGCGGGCGGAGGATACTCTCGTTCTGGGAGGACGTCATATGACGTCCTCCCTTTAAAACGAGCTAGGAGGCGCGCGCTCGCCGCGTTCACAAGGCCCCGGTGCGCGTGCCCGGCGGCCGCGATTGCCGCCGGGCACCCGCGATTGCCCGGGAAACGAGCAGGAAAGTGGGTCTCTGTGTGTAAACACACAGATCCACGTCCTGTGAGGGAGAGGGGACCGATGGTGTGTCCCTTGTACATAGGGACAACCATCGGTCACCTCCCCCAGTCAGTCACCTCCCCCCACAGTAAGAACACATTGAGGGAACATATTTAACCCCTTCCCGCCCCCTAGTGGTTAACCCCTTCCCTGCCAATCACATTTATACAGTAATCAATGCATTTTTATAGCAGGGATCGCTGTATAAATGTGAATGGTCCCAAAAATGTGTCAAAAGTGTCCGATGTGTCCGCCGCAATATCGCAGTCACAATAAAAAATCGCAGATCGCCGCCATTACTAATGAAAAAATAAAAAAATAAAAATGCTATAAATCTATCCCCTATTTTGTACACGCTATAACTTTTGCGCAAACCAATCAATACGCGCTTATTGCGATTTTTTTTTTTTTACCAAAAATATGTAGAAGAATACGTATCGGCCTAAACTGAGGAAAATTTTATTTAAAAAAAAAAATGGGTATTTATTATAGCAAAAAGTAAAAAATAGTGTTTTTTTTCCAAACTGGACGCTCTTCTTTTGTTTATAGCGCAAAAAATAAAAACCGCAGAGGTGATCAAATACCACCAAAAGAAAGCTCTATTTGTGGGAAAAAAAGGACACAAATTTTGTTTGGGAGCCACGTCGCACGACCGCGCAATTGTCATTCAAAGTGTGACAGCGCTGAAAGCTGAAAAATGGCTTGGGCAGGAAGGGGGTTTTCGTGCACAGTAGAGAAGTGGTTAATTTCATGGGTTGCAAATTACAGTGTGAT
Source organism: Rana muscosa (assembly GCA_029206835.1). Classification (NCBI taxonomy): domain Eukaryota; kingdom Metazoa; phylum Chordata; class Amphibia; order Anura; family Ranidae; genus Rana; species Rana muscosa. Next base: position 169,410,249 of record CM055127.1, read on the forward strand.
AGCGCCCCCTGCTGCCTTTTCTCTTTATCGGCTTCTTTTTAGCCCATCATTCACAGGGACTGTAATACCAAATCCAGCCAGTAGATGGAGACAAAACACCGACTGAGCAGAATGATCTCTAGACAGGATTTCCCAATTGGGTCATATATGATGATGATGATATGACATGTCATTGGCACAGACTTTCATGACTGGTGAAAGAAAGCACAAAAATGTTCATTCCAAGGATCAGCTGCAACATGCATACCTAATCTCAATTAAATTACAATTATAGAATAATTACATCCTGAATTCACCCAGAACTGGTATTTCCATGTTGGATTGGGCACCGGAGTGTTAAATCTTAGGCTAGCTTCCCATTTTGGAAATGACGACAGTGAGCGGCTCCTACAATTTCTTGTGTCCCCTCCAGAAGGCCATGAAGGTGTCACTCTCTTACTGGGCTCTGCCTGGTTTGTTTGACATTATGGAGACCCTATATGGGAAGGGTGACACCTTGGTTGGCTTTGTGATGGTTGAGTGGAAGATGTTGTTATCCAGCGGGGAATACGGCACATGTGGAGTTGCCAAAGCATATAAGAAGCCACCATGTGCTGTAACAGAAAACTTCAGTTCTAGGTGGAGCTTGGGCTCCACTAATGCAGGGTTGAGACCAGAGCCTGGCAAATTCTTCCAAAACTTTCCACGCCCCAACAGTAAAGCTCAAAAAGTTTATTCTCACACAATAAAGCTATAGTAATGGATGGAGCTGGGTGTCACTGTGGGTGTTTGTAGAGGGGGAGTTGGAACAGATTTGGTGGCTCTACAGGGGTATGTGGAAGGAGCTGGGTGTGACTGTGGGTGGTGGAATCTCTGGAGGGGGTTATGGGGTCTCTCCGAGAGGTTGGGAGCTTTTCAGATGCACAGTGGTAGACTGAAGTGTGCTGCAGGTAATGGGGTGCAATGTACGGCACTGTTAATGTGTGGGGACACTATGGGGACTGGAGGCTCTGCAGCAAGCTAGGAGGAACTGAGAGGGGTGGGAGATAGGGGGGGGGGGGGAGGTATTGTGAGGACTAAGGGCTCTCAGGTAAGGTGACCAGATTTTTTAAATGAAATCCGGGGACATTTATTTTTTATTGGCAAATGGTAAACTATTTTATATGCATATTTTCCTCAAATTATATATGGAGTCAGTGGTGTAGTGTGGATTGTCAGCACCCGGGACAAGGAAAAAAAATTTGCACCCCCCTATCCTGCAGACTTTTAGCACTCCCTGAGTCCCTTTCACGAGTACAGTAGTACTGACCTACCTGATCACTACACTGACCTACCTGATCCCTAAACTGTCCACTACACTGACCTACCTGATTCCTACACTAACCTACCTGATTCATACACTGACCACTACACTGACCTACCTGATTCATACATTAACCCCAACACTGACCTATCTGATTCATACACTGACCACTACACTGACCTACCTGATTCATACATTAACCCCAACATTGACCTATCTGATTCATACACTGACCACTACACTGACCTACCTGATCCCTACACTGACCTACCTGACCACTGCACTAACCTACATGATTTCTACACTGACCCTTACATTGACCTACCTGATTCCTACACTGACCTACCTGGTCCCTACACTAACCTACCTGATTTCTACACTAACCACTACACTGACCTACCTGATCCCTACACTGACCTACCTGATTCCTACACTGACCTACCTGATTCCTACACTGACCATTACACTGACCTACCTGATCCCCACACTGACCTACCTGATCCCTACACTAACCTACCTGATTCCTACACTGACCTACCTGATCCCTACACTGGCCTACACTGGCCTACCTGATCCCTACACTGACCTACCTGACCACTGCACTAACCTACCTGATTCCTACACTGACTACACTGGCCTACCTGATTCCTACACTGACCAACCTGACCTACCTGATTCCTACACTGACCACTACACTGACCTACCTGATTCCTACACTGACCACTACACTGACCTACCTGATCCCTACACTGACCTACCTGACCACTACACTGACCTACCTGATCCCTACACTGACCTACCTGATCCCTACATTGACCATTACACTGTCCTACCTTATCCCTCTCAGGGGCCTGGTGGCACTGTGAGAGGTTGGGGGGCACAGTGTGGGCAGAGAGCTCTCAGGGGCCTGGGGGCACTGTGGGGGCTGAAGGCTCTCAGGGGCCTGGGGGCACTGTGGGAGGTTGGGGGCACCGTGGGGGCTAAGGGCTCTCAGGGGCCTGGGGGCACTGTGGGAGGTTGGGGGGCACTGTGGGGGCTGAGGACTCTCAGGGGCCTGGAGGCACTATGGGAGGTTGGGGGCACTGTGGGGGCTGAGGGTTCTCAGGGGCTTGGGGGCACTGTGGGAGGTTGGGGGCACTGTGGGGGCTGAGGGGGCTTGGGGGCAATGTGGGAGGTTGGGGGCACTGTGGAGACTGAGGGCTCTCAGGGGCCTGGGGGCACTGTGGGAGGTTGGGGGGCACAGTGTGGGCAGAGAGCTCTCAGGGGCCTGGGGGCACTGTGGGGGCTGAAGGCTCTCAGGGGCCTGGGGGCTCTGTGGGAGGTTGGGGGCACTGTGGGGGCTGAGGGCTCTCAGGGGCCTGGAGGCACTATGGGAGGTTGGGGGCACTGTGGGGGCTGAGGGCTCTCAGGGGCCTGGGGGCACTGTGGGAGGTTGGGGGGCACTGTGGGGGCTGAGAGCTCTCAGGGGCCTGGAGGCACTATGGGAAATTGGGGGCACTGTGGGGGCTGAGGGCTCTCAGGGGACCCAGGGGCACTGTGGGAGATTGGGGGACACTGTGGGGGTTGAGGGCTCTCAGGGACCTGGGGGCAATGTGGGAGGTTGAAGGGAACATTGGACAACTATGGAAGGTTGGGTGACACTATAGAAGCTAGGAGGTTAGGGGATCTTCTGGAGGCCCGGGAGGAGGGAGGTCACGGCCCGGTGGTTGACAACCAATGCACTAATGTCATTAAAGCCTCTGGCTATTGGCTGATAGCAGTTGGCCAAACTAAGCTTCACACTAACCATCAAATATTGTCAGATTTATTTTCCATATACACATTGGTTAGAATCAGTAGTTTCTTTAACTGTCTCTCAATTTTTGGGAAATATTTTTATGTCTTTTGTGGGCTCATGTGGCCCCACTTATAGCAGCTGGCCCCTTTCTACCACTCAGATTAAATCCAATATAATCCAGGACAGATAATCAGACAGGGGTCTCCATTCCAATCCAGACACCATCCTATTCTGTTCACATGACCTTACGATAGCATAGTGGTCGCAGTATGAAGTGGAGAGCTGGATACTCCGTGGCTCTGCCTGAACGCTAACTTTTCCTTGCATGATAGATGCCCTGCCCTGGAAGATTTCCAACCTGGAAGGATTAGCTACAATGGGGGTTAATTTACTAAAGATACATAGACTGTGCACTTTGCAGTTGCTCCAGAGCTTAGTAAATGAGCAGAAGCTTCCTTCATCCAATCACGTACAAGCAAAAATGCAGTTTTTTTTTTATTTTCTTTGCACGTGATTGGGTATTCTCTGCAAAGTGAAGCTTCACCTCATTTACTAAGCTCTGGAGCAACTGCACTTTACAAAGTGCGCAGTCTATTCGCCTTTAGTAAATCAACTCCCATGTGTTGGTCACGTTATGTATTTTGTATCTATCTTGTAGTCTATGTAGGAGGGGTCAGTATTACACTTGATCTGATGGCACAGGTCCTCTTTAACCACTTGTCATCCGCCCGCCGTCAAATGACGGCGGGAGGAAGACCCTGTTGTTCTGGGTGGACGTCACATGACGTTGCGCCTTCCAAAGCCACTAGAGGGCGCGCGTGCCCGCCGCGTCACTGGGGACCTGATGCGCGTGCCCGGCGGCCGCGATGGCTGCCGGGCACCCACGATTGCCCAGTAACCAAGCAGGACCGTGGATCTGTGTGTGTGAACACAGAGATCCACGTCCTGTCAGGGAGAGGAGACCGATGGTGTGTTCCCTGTACATAGGGACACCCATCGGTCTCCATTCAGTCCCCTCCCCCCACAGTAAGAATCACTCCCAGGGAACACATTTAACCCCTTCCTCGCCCCCTAGTGTTAACCCCTTCCCTGCCAGTCATGTTTATACAGCAATCAATGCATTTTTATAGCACGGATCGCTGTATAAATGTGAATGGTCCCAAAAATGTGTCAAAAGTGTCCGATGTGTCCGCCGCAATATCGCAGTCATGATAAAAATCGCTGATCGCCGCCATTACTAGTAAAAAAATAATAATTATAAAAATGCTATAAATCTATCCCCTATTTTGTAGACGCTATAACTTTTGCGCAAACCAATCAATATACACTTATTGCAATTTTTTTTACCAAAAATATGTAGAAGAATATGTATCGGCCTAAACTGAGGAAAAAATTTGTTTAAAAAAAATAAATAAATGGATATGTATTATAGCAAAAAGCAAAAAATATTGTGTTTTTTTCAAAATTGTCGCTCTATTTTTGTTTATAGCGCAAAAAATTAAAACCGCAGAGGTGATCAAATACCTCCAAAAGAAAGCTCTATTTGTGGGAAAAAAAGGACGCAAATTTCGTTTGGGTACAGCGTCGCATGACCGCACAATTGTTATTCAAAGTGTGGCAGCGCTGAAAGCTGAAAAATGGCCTGGGCAGGAAGGGGGTGAAAGTGCCCGGTAGGCAAGTGGTTAAAGGGGACTCTATAGAGGTTTTGGTTATATATTTTTTTTATTTGTTTTGACCAGGAGAAAAAAAAAGTAAGATACAAATAAAATAATAAAAATGCATGCACTAACATCGTTGCCAGCAGGTGGCGCTTATCCTTGTCAGCTGATTTCAATACTCACTAAACCCACATGCTCGCAGTCCAATCCAAGGGTGCTCAACTTTCTAGATACAAGGGGGGGGGGGGGGGTTGGGGGGGTGGCTTATTTATTAACCGCTTCAGCCCTGGAAGATTTTACCCCCTTCCTGACCAGAGCACTTTTTACAATTCAGCACCGTGTCGCTTTAATTGACAATTGCGCAGTCGTGCGACGTTGTACCAAAACAAAATTTGTGTCCTTTTTTTCCCACAAATAGAGCTTTCTTTCTTTTGATCACCTCTGCGGTTTTTATTCTTTGCGCTATAAACAAAAGAACAGCGACAATTTTGAAAAAAAACACAATATTTTGTACTTTTTGCTAAAATAAATATCCAATTAAAAAAAAAAAAAAACGATTTTTCCCTCCGTTTAGGCCGATATGTATTCTTCTACATATTTTTAGAAAAAAAAAATCGCAATACGCTTATATTGATTGGTTTGCGCAACAGTTATAGTGTCTACAAAATAGGGGATAGAATTATGGCATTTTTATTATTATTATTTATTTTTTTACTAGTAATGGCGGCGATCAGCGATTTTGATTGGGACTGCGACATTATGGCGGACACATCGGACACTTTTGACACATTTTTGGGACCATTGTCATTTATACAGCGATTAGTACTTAAAGGCTACTTTCACACTGAAGCGCTGGATGCGCTGGCGGTATAGCAGCTCTATTTTTAGCGCCGCTATACCGTTGTTTTTGCCGCGATTTGCGGGCGCTAGCGGGGTAATTTTAACCCCCGCTTGCGGCCGAAAAAGGGTTAAAAACGCCCGCATTAACGCCTCTTTGCGGCGCTTTGTGGCCGTTTTGGAGGCGCTACCCCATTGATTTCAATGGGCAGGGGCGCTATAGGAGCGGTATTTTTACCGCTCCTATCGCGCCTCAAAGATGCGGCTTGCAGGAGTATTTTTACCCTCCTGCCAGCGCACCACTCCAGTGTGAAAGCCCTCGGGACTTTCACATTGGATAAAAAGTAGCGGCTTTTTCAGGGCGCTTTGCAGGCGCAATTTTTAGCGCAATAGCGCCTGCAAAGTGCCTCAGTGTGAAAGGGGCCTAAAAATGCACTGATTACTGTAAAAATTTCACTGGCAGGGAAGCGGTTAACACTAGGGGGCGATCAAGGGGTTAACTGTGTTCCCTGATGTGTGTTCTAACTGAAGGGGGGATGGGACTTACTAGGGGAAATGACAGATCGCTGTTTATACATCATATGAACAGACGATCCGTAATTTCTCCCCTAAGGCCCCTTTCACACTGGGGCGGGCAGGTGTGCTGGCGGTATAGCGGCGCGATTTTCAGCGCCGCTATACCGTCGTTATCACTGCGGTATGCGGCCGCTAGCGGGGTGAATTTAACCCCTGTTAGCGGCCGAAAAAGGGCTAATACCGCGGTGTCCCATTGATTTCAATGGGCAGCCACGGTAAAGGAGCGGTGAACACACCGCTCCTTCACCGCTGTAAAGTTGCGGCTAGCAGGACTTTTGGAGCGGTCCTGCTAGCGCACCGCTTCAGTGTGAAAGCCTTCGGGCTTTCACATTGAAGACTGCAGGGCACGATTTTTCAGGCGGTATAACAGCGCTAATATTAGCGCTAAACCGCCTGAAAAACGTGCCAGTGTGAAAGGGGCCTTAGAGGACCTGGGATCTGTGTGTTTACACACACAGATCCCGGTTGTCGCTGCGTCCCAAGCGATCGTGGGTGCCCAGCGGTCATCACACTGGCTCTGGGGGCGAGCAGCGGGCACGTGCCCCTAGTGGCCACAGGGCGAAGTGACGTAACATAACGTTGTTTCGCCCAGCCGAGCCATGTTGCCGCAGTAAAAATGGAGAGGCTGGTCGGCAAATGGTTAAAAGCAAATAGACTGTGCACTGTGCAAGTGTATTTTCTCCAGAGCTTAGTAAATAAGGGGGAGCTCTGCTGAAGTGTAAGAACTTCACACAGAGCAGGGCTGTACAGGTATGAAGTCCCTTTGAATGCCACGACCTACCTGAGTATTGTTGTCCATCCCTTTATGACTACAGTGTCCCTATCTTCTGATGGCTCCTTCCAGCAGGATAATGCACCATGTCACAAAGCTCCAATCATCTCTCCACTGGACAATGAGGTCCCTGTCCTCCAATGGCCTCCACACTCACCACATCTCATCCAATAGAGCACCTTTGGAATATGGTGGATTGGGAGATTCGTATCATGGATGTGCAGTAGACATGTGCGATTCGTTTCGTACGAATTTCCGAAAATTCGTACATTGGGAAGCATCCGAAATACGAATTTCTATTCTTACGAATTTTATACGAAATACGAAATTTAGTTGACGAATTTCGTTTGGGGAGAGGGAGAGACGGCTCAGATTGGTACTTGTAGTCGATGGGAGATTCAAAATCGGACAAAATAAGAATGTTCGTTAATATCGTTTTATTATTGTCATAATAATTACGATTATTCGTTATGATGAAGTTAAAAACCCAGCACAGCACAGGGATGGTGGGAGCCCCTCATAATGAGCACAGCACAGGGATGGAGGGAGCCCCTCATAATGAGCACAGCACAGGGATGGTGGGAGTTCCTCATAATGAGCACAGCACAGGGATGGTGGGAGCCCCTCATAATGAGCACAGCACAGGGATGGTGGGAGCCCCTCATAATGAGCACAGCACAGGGATGGTGGGAGCCCCTCATAATGAGCACAGCACAGGGATGGTGGGAGCCCCTCATAATGAGCACAGCACAGGGATGATGGGAGCCCCTCATAATGAGCACAGCACAGGGATGGTGGGAGCCCCTCATAATGAGCACAGCACAGGGATGGTGGGAGCCCCTCATAATGAGCACAGCACAGGGATGGTGGGAGCCCCTCATAATGAGCACAGCACAGGGATGGTGGGAGCCCCTCATAATGAGCACAGCACAGGGATGATGGGAGCCCCTCATAATGAGCACAGCACAGGGATGGTGGGAGTTCCTCATAATGAGCACAGCACAGGGATGGAGGGAGCCCCTCATAATGAGCACAGCACAGGGATGGTGGGAGTTCCTCATAATGAGCACAGCACAGGGATGGTGGGAGCCCCTCATAATGAGCACAGCACAGGGATGGTGGGAGCCCCTCATAATGAGCACAGCACAGGGATGGTGGGAGCCCCTCATAATGAGCACAGCACAGGGATGATGGGAGCCCCTCATAATGAGCACAGCACAGGGATGGTGGGAGCCCCTCATAATGAGCACAGCACAGGGATGGTGGGAGCCCCTCATAATGAGCACAGCACAGGGATGGTGGGAGCCCCTCATAATGAGCACAGCACAGGGATGGTGGGAGCCCCTCATAATGAGCACAGCACAGGGATGGTGGGAGCCCCTCATAATGAGCACAGCACAGGGATGGTGGGAGCCCCTCATGATGAGCACAGCACAGGGATGGTGGGAGCCCCTCATACTGAGCACAGCACAGGGATGGAGGGAGCCCCTCATAATGAGCACAGCACAGGGATGGTGGGGGCCCCTCATACTGAGCACAGCACAGGGATGGTGGGAGCCCCTCATAATGAGCACAGCACAAGGATGGTGGGGGCCCCTCATACTGAGCACAGCACAGGGATGGTGGGAGCCCCTCATAATGAGCACAGCACAGGGATGGTGGGAGCCCCTCATACTGAGCACAGCACAGGGATGGTGGGAGCCCCTCATAATGAGCACAGCACAGGGATGGTGGGAGCCCCTCATAATGAGCACAGCACAGGGATGGTGGGAGCCCCTCATAATGAGCACAGCACAGGGATGGTGGGAGCCCCTCGTAATGAGGACAGCACAGGGATGGTGGGAGCCCCTCATAACGAATGTTTGTAATTGTTACGAAAAGTTAATGAACCTAACGAAAATTCGCATTTCATACAAATCCAAATTGAATTTCGGACACGAATTACGAAATACGAATTAACAGGCTACTAAAAATCCAGGAAGTCAGCACAGCACAGGGATAGTGGGAGCCCCTCATAATGAGCACAGCACAGGGATGATGGGAGCCCCTCATAATGAGCACAGCACAGGGATGGTGGGAGCCCCTCATAATGAGCACAGCACAGGGATGGTGGGAGCCCCTCATAATGAGCACAGCACAGGGATGGTGGGAGCCCCTCATAATGAGCACAGCACAGGGATGATGGGAGCCCCTCATAATGAGCACAGCACAGGGATGATCGGAGCCCCTCATAATGAGCACAGCACAGGGATGATCGGAGCCCCTCATAATGAGCACAGCACGGGGTACAGCCCCAGGAGGAAGTCAGCACAGCACAGGGATAGTGGGAGCCCCTCATAATGAGCACAGCACAGGGATGATGGGAGCCCCTCATAATGAGCACAGCACAGGGATGGTGGGAGCCCCTCATAATGAGCACAGCACAGGGATGGTGGGAGCCCCTCATAATGAGCATAATGAGTCGAGGACTGCCATATTGAAAAAGGTATTTTTTTGCTTTTTAAAATCATCATAACGAATGTTCGTAATTGTTACAAAAAGTTAACAAATCGAACGGAAATTCGTATTTCGTACGAAACAAATCCAAATGTAATTTCGGACACAAATTGCGAAATGCGAATTTTCGGCTAATACGAAACGGAACGGAACAAATTTATTGACGGTGTACATGTCTAATGTGCAGCTGACAAATCTGCAGCAACTGTGTGATGTCATCATGTCACTATGGACCAAAATCTCTGAGGAACGTTTCCAACACCTTGTTGTATCTATTCCATGAAGAATGAAGGCAAAAGGGGGTCCAACCCGCGACTAGCAAGGTGTACCTAATAAAGTGTCCGGTGAGTGGATATTATTGCACTTTATAATGGATTGGGCACATTATGATTATCTTTTTGATTGCTTTATATTGTATATTGATATTTTTTTCTATGATATCACTGCTATTGAATTGAAATGAGACACGTGGTTTGATATTTTGTATATTTATTATTCATCATATTGTTAATAATTGAACTGCATTTAGCGGCATGCCAGTCATTCCTATTTATTCCACTTTGTATGTGGAGGAGACACTGCTAGATGTTGACAGCAAACGTCGCTTCCGCCCTGCAATGGTATGGAGATGGGTGGGGGCCATCTTCCCCTACACTCCATACCCCATACGGGAGGGGACGCAATCGCCTCCGCCGCTGCCGGCGGTTCCAGTAAGCAGCGGAGGGCACCAGAGCACCATGGGAAGGGGGGGGGGGGGGGCCCTGTCCCGCCGCCAATAAAAGTGATCATGCAGCGAATCTGCCGCAGAGACCACTTTTATCTGAAAGCAGACCGCCCGCTGAAGAAGAGGATACCGGGGTTATGGTAGCTAGCTGCTGTCATAACAACGATATCCCTCTTCAAAGTAGCGACGTATAACGACGGCGGGCGGTCCGTAAGTGGTTAATTAAATTATTTATACAGACACAGGGCATCCAGAAAGTATTCACAGAGCTTCACTTTTTCCACATTTTGTTATGTTACAGCCTTATTCCAAAATGGATTCAATTCATTATTTTCTTCAAAATTCTACAAACAATCCCCCATAATGACAACGTGAAAGAAGTTTGTTTGAAATCTTTGCAAATTTCTTAAAAATAGAAAACGAAAAAATCTCCCATGTACAGAAGTATCACATCCTTTGCCATGACACTCAATATTGAGCTCCGGTGCCTCCTGTCTCCACTGATCATCCTTGAGGCCCCTTTCACACTGAGGCATTTTTACCGCGTTTTCGTGGTAAAAATAGCGCTGTAAAAATGCCTGAAATAATCCTGCCCCATCATTCTCAATGTGAAAGCCCTGAGGGCGTTGTGCTGGCTGTGCGTTGGAAAAAATCCTGCAAACAGCTTTTTTGGAGCATCTTTGGGGCGCATAAAATAGCGCTGTAAAAACGCCTATCCCCATTGAAATGAATGAGAACCGCGGTAAAAACACGGAAAAAACGCATAGGCGTTAGCTCTATTTTTAAAAATAGCGCTAACGCCTATGCGTTTTTAGCGCATTAGCGCTAAAAATAGCTCTAACGCTGTAAAATCGCGGTAAAAACGCATAGGCGTTAGCGGTTGTTTTAACGCTATTGTGGTAAAATTGCGGTAAAATCGCTGTAAAAATTTGCGGTAAAACCGCAACGCCTCAGTGTGAAAGGGGCCTGCGATGTTTCTACAACTTGATTGGAGTCCCCCTGTGGTAAATTCAGTTCATTGGACAAGATTTGGAGAGGCACACACCTGTCTATATAAAGGTCCCACAGGTAACAGTGCATGTCGGAGCACAAACCAAGCCATGAAGTCCAAGGAATTGTCTGTAGACCTCGGAGACAGGATTGTATGGAGACACAGATCTGGGGAAGGGTACAGGAAATTTTCGGCAGCATTGGAGGTCCCAATGAGCACAGTGGCCTCCTGTAAATGGGAGAAGTTTGGAACCACCAGGACTCTTCCTGGAGCAGGTAGCCCGGCCAAACTGAGCGATTGGGGCAGAGATGGGCTTGAGTCAGGGAGGTGACCAAGAACCTGATGGTCACTCTGACAAAGCTCCAGAATTTCTCTGTGGAGAGAGGAGAACCTTCCAGAAGAACAACCATCTCTGCAGCACTCCACCAATCAGGCCTGTATGGGGGAGTGGCCAGGTGGAAGCCCCTCCTCAGTAAAAGGCACATGACAGCCACCCGGAGTTTGCCAAAAGGCACCTGAAGGACTCCCAGATCATGAGAAACAAAATTCTCTGGTCTGATGAAACAAAGATTAAACTCTTTGGCCTGAATGGCAAGCGTCATGTCTGGAGGAAACCAGGCACTGCTCATCACCTGATCAATACCATCCCTACAGTGAAGCATGGTGGTGGCAGCATCACGCTGTGGGGAAGTTTTTCAGCAGAAGCAACTGGGAGACTAGTCAGGATCGAGGGAAAGATGAATGCAGCAATGTACAGAGACATTCTTGATGAAAACCTGCTCCAGAGCGCTCTGGACCTCAGACTGGGGCGAAGGCTCATCTTCCAACAGGACAACGACCCTAAGCACACAGCCAAGATAAAGGAGTGGCTACGGGAGGACTCTGAGAATGTCCTTTAGTAGCCCAGCCAGAGCCCAGACTTGACCCCGATTAAACATCTCTGGAGAGATCTGAAAATGGCTGTGCACCGACCCTCCCCATCCAACCTGATGGAGCCTGAGAGGTCCTACAAAGAAGAAGAATGGGAGAAACTGCCCAAAAATAGGTGTGCCGAGCTTGTAGCCTCATACTCAACAAGACATGAGGATGTAATTGGTGCCAAAGGAGCTTCACCAAAGTATTGAGCAAAGGCTGTGATTCTTCTGTACATGGGAGGAGCCTGTGATACGTATGTACATGGGAGGAGCCTGTGATACGTATGTACATGGGAGGAGCCTGTGATACTTCTGTACATGGGAGGAGCCTGTGATACTTCTGTGCATGGGAGGAGCCTGTGATACTTCTGTACATGGGAGGAGCCTGTGATACTTCTGTACATGGGAGGAGCCTGTGATACTTTTGTACATGGGATTTTTTCTTTTTATTAATAACTTTACAAAGATTTCAAACAATCTTCTTTCACGTTGTCATAATGGGGGATTGTTTGTAGAATTTTGAGTAAAATAATAAATTTAATCCATTTTGGAATAAGAAATTGAAGCTAAGAGGTTGGGACTTTTGGGTGAGGCCAGCTAGATGTACCTCCATCCCCGATAGGTTGATATAAAGGAACTAAATTGTACCATGCAATGCTATTTTCCTGGCTGCACGCTTCAATTCAAAGTCCCAAAAAAATTTAGTTCCTTTATATTAACATTTTGGAATAAGGCTGTAAGATAACAAAATGTGGAAAAAGTGAAGCGCTGTGGATACTTTCCGGATACGCTGTACACATTGTATATTGGGTAGCACATGAGTGGCCGGCTGTATCCTTTCTGATCATACATCCAGGTTAGGTTCCAGGAGTCCAATCACCGACTTCTGAGCTAAAGCAGTCACGTGTTCCCGGGTGCGGTGCATCCATTCTGAGCCCCGTGTAGCATAGAATTTCTCCACATTCTAGAAGCACTGTGAAAGGCCTGTTTAGTTTATATTGTCTGTAACTGACTCTGACCTGATCTAATGTTGCTGGGTACAGGCAGCAATTCTCTATCCCTCCCCCCCAGCCGACAATGACATGTAATGAAGGTATCTATGACATGAGCTGTTATCTTGGTGCCGGGATAAAACTGCGCCACGACCTGGATCCCGTCCTGCAGGACCGGTTCTGGGAGCTGGTGGGAGGTGAAGAAAATCTGGCAAGAAAACAATAAAAAGTTCACGGGACTCCCTGCCGACACTCAACTTTCTGCTTTCTATAAGCCAACTTAGACACCCAGCAGCCACCAATTCCAACATCGCAGGTAACAGAACAATCCAGTGTATGAAATGTTTACTTATCGGGTTTCCTTTTATTCACTTCAACATGGATTTGGTAACAAATTTAACCAGTCAATTCCCGAGCACAGCCCCCTCCATTCTCACCATAGCCCTCCTCTCTTCTGGGAGTGTCTTCATACTGTCTGTGCTGGCCCAGCTCCCCCCCTTCTCTTCACTACCCTCATAGCACTCACCCCTTCTAGGAGTGTCTTAGTACTGTCTGTGCTGGCCCAGCTCCCCCCTTCTCTTCACTACCCTCATAGCCCTCCTCTCTTCTGGGAGTGTCTTAATACTGTCTGTGCTGGCCCAGCTCCTCCCCTTCCTTCACTACCCTCATAGCCCTTCTCTCTTCTGGGAGTGTCTTAATACTATCAACTGTCTGTGCTGGCCCAGCTCCTCCCCCCTCTCTTCACTACCCTCATAGCCCTCCTCTCTTCTGGGAGTGTCTTAATACTGTCTGTGCTGGCCCAGCTCCTCCCCCCTCTCTTCACTACCCTACATTACCTTCTATGTAGTTGTCTGTGGAGTCAACTGTGTGAGTCTGCTGACATCACATCCAAGATGGCGGCACCCAGCTGCAGTCTCAGGGCGATAAGACATCCACACAAGGGAGACTCCGACAAGTTAATAAAGCACCTACAATACATTAAGCTGGGGCTGCACCAATACCTATATCGGTGCCAATACTAAGCATTTGCATGAGTATCGGTTCTCGTGGAAATGCTCTGATACCTGAAACTGATACTTTCAGGCCTGGTTCTTTCAGCTGTCAGCGGGATTCCCCCACTGACAGCTGAAATGTAAACACTGCCTGCTGCATCCTTAACAACCGATGACTCAGCTGTCAGTGGGATTCCCCTGTTGACAGCTAAAGTGTAAACAAAGTTCCAGCCATCAAAAAAAAAAAAAGCCCAGGCTTCAAAACAGAAAGACAAAAAGAAACATTGTTTCATTTTGTATCTTTCTGTTCAAACAGATCAAAGGGATGAACTTCCCTCAACAGATGAAGTCAGTTTAAAGCAACCTGTCATGTAAAAAAATAATCTCTGTTTAACCCCTTATTAACCCTTAATTTACTATAATCAGCCTTAAAGAGGGATTCCACCCGCAATTTTTTATTTTTTTTTAAAGTCAGCAGCTACAAACACTGTAGCTGCTGACTTTTAATGACACTTACCTGTCCTACTCTCCCTCGATGTCAGCCCCCCCCCCCCCGAGGCCGATCCCTCGATCCTGGCAGCTCCCGGCTGCCGCCATCCTCAGTAAGGGAAACAGGCAGTGAAGCCTTGCGGCTTCACTGCTCGTTTCCTACTGCGCATGCGCGAGCCGCGCAGCGCTTTGTGAATGGGCGGCTGCTCTCTGGGATACACACAGTTCCCAGAAGGCAGCGCGCCCCATTCACCAGAAGACAATGCGAGGAGGACAGAGGAAGGAGACCTGCCGCGGACGATGAAGAGGCAGATTGGGGACTTCTGCATAGCAACCGCTATTTCTGTTTTTTTCAAAAAAAAATTGATTTTTGGTAAAAAAAAAAATTCAGGGTGGAACTTCACTTTAATTAACGCCTTATTCTCCTTCTCCATTTAATTATTTTCCTGCTGATATTTGTTTACTTCTATTTTATAAACTATTAATAATTAAATCTTTTTTTTTGTTTTTGTTCGTTTTGTTCGTTATTTTTTACACCTTTAAGGCCCCTTTCACACGGAGGGTCTGTTCGGGTCCGCCTGTCAGTTTTTTAGGCGGACCTGAACGGATGCTCCATGTCCTCCTATGGAGCCACGGATGTCAGCGGTGACATGTCCGCTGACATCCGACCCGCTCTGCTCCGCCAAAGTGTGACGGAGGAAAACCCTATTTTTCCATCCGTCGGCGGAGCGGATCAGATGAACACGGACAGACGGTCCGTGTTCATCCAATCCCCCCATAGGGGAGAGCGGCGCTCTGACAGGGCGGTCCCTGCACAGTGTGTGGGGACCGCCAAGTCATCCGCCGGCTCAGCGGGGATCAACGGAGCGATCCCCGCTGAGCAAATGGAGCTTCACGGATCCGTCCTGTGTGAAAGAGCCCTAAAATATATTTGCATGTTTCACATTGGAAGACTTGCAAAAAAAGTATTTCATATTTGGAAATACATTTTCATTGCTTTGTACCATTTGTACTCGCTGTAAAAAAAAAAAATGGTATTGATCCATCCCTACATTAAAACGCACATTTAAAGGACAATTCTTCTTGAAATAAATGGGTCTGGTGAAAGGCTCTCTAAAGTTCTTTAAAAAAAATTTAAGGGAAAGCACACCTTCATTTTTCACCACAGTATTCAAAAACACCAACCCGCCTCAGGGGCTCAAAACTCCTTCATCAGGGCTTCTGTGAAGGCAGAACATTCAAAACTTGTCCTAGAAAGCATCTTCAAAGGTGTAAGGAGGGCTAGAGACCCGGGTGGCTATGCTGACCAGGTAAGGTGATGGTGTGTCCCTGTGTGGTGCAAGAACTGCATTATGCAAAGCAGAGGGGGCGGGGTTAGTCTGTGCTTTCTAGAGACTAGGAAGCGGAAGGAGGATTTTGGAATGGAGCTTCCATGGTGCTGTGCGGCAGGACTGTATGACACTAGAGGAACATACAGGCAGTCCTTATTATGGGCACTAGGCCTAGAGTCATCCATTTAACGGGACAGTTGAGCTTGGCATGCGTCCCTGATTGCTCCTCCCACTGACTGTATAATGTTCTCTGGATTTTCCAGATACGCATCGGTCCAGCCACAAATCTGGTCCCAATTCATCAAGGAGTATGTAGCGGGGGTCCCAATTTAAGGGGGTCGCTATACTAAATTTAGGGGTGATTCGAGTGGTAGTTTGGCTCGGATCTTCCAATTTATTGGACTCTGCATTGCTGCTGTTTTCGCCTGGTCTGCAGTTCCCCTTAGAAGTATGGGTGGCGCTGTCACTTGTACTCGGGGTTGAACCACAGGTGATGGAGTGGCGATTGGGTGTCCTCTCTCTGCGGCCGTGCAGTGGGCGTGGTCTACCCGCTGTGCATGCCGGAAGAGGGTACAAAAGGGGCAGACGCCATTGGTCAGGGTGGACTTACTACCCCGGGGACCTGTACCTGGGGGAACCTACTGTTCCGGAGTCCAAGTTCAAGTGCATGGCCCTCCAGGCTATGGGGCCGCGTGCGCCTCAGTCCCAGGCACCTTTAGTCCTGGGACTGCAACTTCAGCTCTGGGCCCAGCACCTTTAGCTGGAGCCCACTTCGGGGAGGAAGAATCCCAGGGTGCCGCCTTGCGAGGGGACCCGTTTCTGGAAGAGGAGGCTGGGGGAGGACCGTTCCGAAGGACTGGTGAGAGATCACAGTGAAGGGAGGGGCCCAGCAACTCTCTGGAGGGATGTCATCCATCCGAAAAGGGATCTAACAACGTAACCATTAGGAGGTTCGGGACACTATAGATCCTGTGGCAGGGGATCTCCCGATCGCATCTATTAAGGGAATCTGATTGACTGTTTGAGCTACATAGTGCCATTAGGTGACTATCCAGGTGAGCTATACCCACTCGGGATTGAGTGGCAAAGAAGCCAGGAGTGCCTGAATCTAATTTGCTTTCCTAACACCTTTCTCTCTTCTTAACTTTGTGGTTATTTATGCATAAGGAAAATAAACTCTACGTTGGAGCTGATACTGGTGTGGACCTTGGAGTTACTTGGGGTATAGAGACTTGTCCTTTACATTCTAGAGGACGGGAACCAACTTTAAGGAGAACCTTGCTGCAAGACCCGCAAGTTAAAAAGTGTGCTTAACCTCTGCAAACCAGAGGGTACGGGCATGGTGGCATGGTGTGCCCTTTTCTCCTGTAAATGAGCCAAAGACGGGAGAAAAAGGGCCGTGTGCTACAAGTAGAAGAATTAAAGGCACCCTACAGTGTACTTAAGGCATGCCAAAATAGCCATTCAGTCAGTGTGTCATTTTTGCATTCCCGAAAGTCCTTTTGCTTAAAACACCAATATATTATTTATTTCTCTCCATTCCAGTTACTATTACACCAGTAAATCAAATCACACACATCTGTTCCTTATTAAACGTTTATTGGAAATAGTCCCTCCTAAAAGTACAATTAGTATCTGTAGCCTCTCCGCCCCCCCCCTCCCACCCCCCTTAGATTACCACAACCAAAAAATATTAAAAGGTTTTTCCCTCCAAGCCCCTTGATCCAGTGCTAGCAGAAAATAAGCAGAGCCAAAAAAAGAAATAAATCAGAAATGTATAATGACTGTTATATGGTTAAATACGGTATATGCAGAAGGACCACACTAACTACTTTGGGTACATAACAAAACTAGATATCATATCAGAATAAAATGTAATACATTGTATTGGGTCCCCGTGCCTATAACTGCCAGGGACAGCCGCCGGAGCTTGAATCACTCTACTAACCTGCGATCACTTACTAATACACAGTGCCAGCAGCACAAGTAGCATCTTGCAATTGTACACAATGCTAACATGTGCATGACTAATGACTGTTTCATATTACAAGTGTAGCTAACACTACAGGGATTCCCTTGTTCCAATTTCATTTTCAGCAACTAAACTCTATCAGCCCCGCCCCTGCGGACCCCTATACTTACATTGTACTGTATCATTCAAACTGGAAGACTGGGGACATCTTGTGGCAGAAAAGAAGAACTGCAGGGCTGTACAGGAGGATGTCTTAGCAAAAGCCCCATCTTTGTTTTTAGATTTAGGGGGAACTTTTATGAATGGGAACATTAGCCTGGAGTTGCTTTAACGCTAACTCCAAGCCACACCCCTGAGGAGCCCTAAACTTACATTATTCCAATTCCATTCTCAGCAACTAAACTCTAACTATCAGCCCCGCCCCTGAGGAGCCCTATACTTGCATTGTACTGTATCATTCAACCTGGAAGACTGAGGACATCTTGTGGCAGAAAAGAAGAACTGCAGAGCTGTACAGGAGGACCATCTTAGTTTTTAGTTTTGGGGGGAACTTTTATAAAAGAGAACATTAGCCTGGAGTTGCTTTAATCGTTGGTGTAGAATGAAAGAACTACTAATTATCGCCCTTGTAGATATAAAAAGCACAGTATGGTGCATAGTGTGTTGGAATAGTCTCCAGTTGTTCATTTCACAGCTATGATGTGTGTTCTCTCTGTGTCAGACCTGCCACGCTATGAGGTATAGGAGTGGAAAAATTAAAATGGCTGCGCATGACCGTGGCAGTTAAAGGCACGGGGACGCCATAATTGTCCTTAGTGAAGAGCTTCTTTACAACTCAAACATTTTTAATGATTAGTGATGCCAATTGCAGGTTCCACAAGATGTACTAAACACAAATCACTTCTAATTGTCGGTCATTTATTCTTTAAATACAATTTGATAGTATGAAAAAAATTAGCATTCACAGATATGATACCCTCAGTGTAACTCAAAGGGTTTCCCACAGATGTCTGTAGTCCCGCCGCTCATAGGTGACCACCAGCTAATATCACATTTTCTAGTAGAGCTTTGAATGGTATAAAATAGAACTTAATTGCAGTGAGTGTCCCCAGGAGGGAGATTCCCCCTCGCTTCCTGTCCTGGTGATGAACAGGAAAGAGAAGTTTCCTCTACGGGGAAACTTCTATAGGTTGTAAAGTCACCAAAGGTGGAAAACCCCTTTAAGAGGTCCCCCAGCCTTTACGAAGTTACCCAGTCCATAATCAGTTTATGGGAAGTTCTCCTGGCAAGGCACCTGACTGTGTGGTAATGTATCTGTGAAGGCGGAAAGCCATGTTTCTCTACATAACCACCATTTGGGTTCTTGGCACAATAATTTATGACCATTTATAATATTGCCTTTAAATTCCTTTAATGGAAGCCGAACACAGACCTGGATTCGGAGGGGATGCGGCCAAAGATCTGGCCACAGCCCCGCCCCAAACACAGTTCATAAGACCGACGGAATGCTGTAAATTACGCAAAATAGTTAAATTCTCACACAAGATAATTCCAGCCAACAGATGCAGTTTAAGAGAGGCGGAGCAAAGTCAAATCAGCGAAGAAAACAAATCAACAAGAAGCCGAACTGGTTGATAACGCGGCTCTCTGGTGGAGCAAGTCCAGTTCTCGCCAGCAGGTGTCGACGCCGGGCAACGATCCAGTGGAATGCTCCGTTCTGTGTGATTAGCTGTGGGATCGAAAAATAGGCAACTTGAGTCCAGATGAGCAAACTCTACACAGGCAATCATGAGCTATATATGGACTTCTGTACTTTTTATGAATCACGTATATTTATAATGGGTGTATGATCGGGTTTTTATAAGAAGTGCTACATCGTTTTTTATTGATCTATTAAAGGTGCACCGACCAAAAAATATCAATGATTTCATTTAAATTGTCTCACTCTGTAGAATCCTGGCTTATACTGTATATCTACTGCAATTGAAAGCTGCCCATTCATGTTACAATCTGATCACAAAACCTTTATGTAGTGTGAGAGCATAGGCGTGCGCAAGGGGTCTGCCAGGTGTGCCTGGGCCCACCCTAATCCTGGGGTTGGCAACCTGTCAATCGCAATCTACTCGCCAATCGAGGGCAGGTGACAAGTAAATCGTGATCCTTTCTTGCCGACCCCCAGAACCTGGACAGAAGAGGGGGCGGGGGTGGAATTTAGTAGAACCAATCTGTATTTTCCTCTTGCAGCAGCTGAAAGTAGGCTTCTCCTCCTCTCCCTCTCACTGACATTCAGCTGGCACAGGAGGAAAATACAGGGGATCGGTAACAATATATGCCACCCCCAGGGCCGCCATCAGCAATTTACACAGCTTCAGGCATGGGCCCCCTGGAGCAGAGAAGAACCGGGGGGGGGGGGGGGTGCTGCAGCCGCAAATTGAGAAGCGGGAGGGGGGGGGGCAGAGCCGCGAATTGAGAAGCGGGGGTGCCACAAAAAAAAGGGGGGGTTGCCATCCGGGGCCCTGGGGACCTCTGGGCCCCTCACAAAAAATAAAAAAATAAATTAAAAAAATGTATTTATTTTTTTATAAAAAAAAAAACACGTAAAAAAGGGGGGTTACCATCCGGTGCCCTGGGGACCTCTGGGCCCCTTACAAAAAACAAAACTTATAAAAAATAAATTATTTTATAAAAAAATAAAAAGCCTCTGGGCCCCTTAAAAAAATAAATAAAAAAAATGTAATAAAATTATTTTTAAAAAAAGGGGGGATTACCATCCGGGCCCCTGGGGACCTCCAGGCCCCTTACAGGTGTACTGCCTGTACCCCCTGATGGCGGCCCTGGCCACCCCCTCCTGTCCCTGTTCCTCTTTCTGCTGCCCGGGGCCCCCCTGTGTGCTCCCTTGCTCCCCCCATTGTTTCGGGATGGAGAGCAGGGAGGAGGCCGGTAAATATGTTACACACGCATGTGTTTTTGTTGCTTTGAGGTGCACACCCTAATGCAATAGGCTGCGCTATGTGTGAGAGCTTATAGAAGGTTAAGCTCAGAGGGAAAACAAATACCCTTGCAGTGCTCATTGATGCTGAAGGTACCAGGAATTTTGACTTTTGCTCACTTTACCCTTTGCTCCCCTGGCAGCCTGCGATCAACTCATTTCCCTGATGCTTCGACTTGTGGGCGGGCTCTTGGTGTCACTGCCTACAAGGCAGGGCTGTTGGCCCTGCATTGTACTTGGACCTGCAACCACCTGAGCACCTTGGAGAAGAAGCTGCGGAAGAATTTTGCTCCCAGGCAGGCAAAATTGGCCCCCCACTGACCAACCAGAGGGAGATTTGATCAGTCTTCCCTGGGCCCAGAATTTATGAGCAGTCAGTTTTGTTGGACTTGTCTTTTTTTTTCCTGCCCTGTTAATAATGCAACCAAAATTACATACAAAATACTAGGGCTGCACCAATGCCGATACTAAGCATGAGTGTCGGTACTTGTGCAAATGCTCTGATTCCTTTCAGGCTCGGTTCTTTCAGCTGTCAGCGGGATTCCCCCACTGACAGCTGCAATGTAAAAAAAAAAGCTGGAAATTATTGGTCGTTAAGGAGCAGGGCTGCTGTGCCCTTAACTAGTTATGGACCACCCGCCGCAGTTGTACTGCGACAAGTTGGCTCCCCTCCGCGAATCGCTGTCATTTTACATCGGGGGCGCGTACGGGGCAATTTGTGGGTCCGGCGGACTCGATGTCCGCCAGCCACCCGCAATCACTCCAGAGGCAGGCAGAACGAGGATCTGTCCGTGTAAACAAACAGATCCCCGTTCTGTCAGGGGAGGAGAGAAAGATCGTCTGTTCCTAGTGATCAGGAACAGCGATCTCTCTCCTCCAGTCAGCCCAGCCCCCATACAGTTAGCAATACGTCCCTAGGGAACAGTTAACCCCCTTGATCTCGCCCCCTAGTGTTACCCCTTCCCTGCTAGTTACATTTATACAGCAATCAGTGGCTATTTTTAGCTCTGATTGCTGTATAAATGTCACTGGTCCCAAAAAAAAGTGTCAAAAGTGTCCTATCTGTCCGCCGCAATGTCGCAGTCACGATAAAAATCACTGACCACCGCCATTACTAGTAAAAAAAAAAAATGAAATAAAATATATCCCCTATTTTGTAGACGCTATAACGTTTGCGCAAACCAATCAATATACGCTTAGTGTTTTTTTTACCAAAAATATGTAGAAGAATACGTATTGGCCTAAACTGATGAAGAAATGTATTTGTTTTTTTTAATTTTGGGGGATATTTATTGTAGCAAAAAGTTAAATATTGTTTTTTTTTTTCAAAATTGTTGCTCTTTTTTTGTTTAAAGCACAAAAAATAAAAACCGCATAGATGATCAAATACCACCAAAAGAAAGCTCTATTTGTGGGGAAAAAAGGGACATCAATTTTGTTTGGGTACAACGTCGCAATTGTCAGTTAAAGCGACGCAGTGCCGTATCACAAAAAATGGCCTGGTCAGTTAGGGGGCAAATCTTTCGGTCCTTAAGTGGTTAGAAACCGATGATTCATTCAGCTGTCAGTGGGGTTCCCCTGTTGACAGCTGAAGTGTAAAGGAAGTCCCAGCAATTGGAGCTTTACAAAAAAAAGCAATGTTTATCAACTTAATTGCTCAGCCGCTGAAACAGAAAGGATAAAAAGAAACATGGTTTCTTTTTGTATCTTTCTGTTAATTCATCTACAGATCAAAGGGATGAACTTCCATCTGCAGATGAAGTCTGTAAAGCAACCTGTCCAGTAATTTTTTTTTTTTTTTATTAAATGTTACTGTTTAACCCCTTGTTAACCAATTCATTTACCCTAAGCAGCCTCAATTAACTCCTTATTCTCCCTCTCCATTTAATTATTGTTTTCCTGATGATTTTTTTCCACTATTTTATAAACTAATAATAATTTTAATGTTTTTGCTTGCTTTGTTCGTTAATATATTAAAAACCTTTAATATATATTTACACTTTTCACATTGAAAAAAGCGCAAATTTTTTAAAAAAATGTTTACTTTATTTGTAAATAACTTTTAAATGCTTTGTACCAATGCTGACAGCTGAAGTGTAAACAAAACAGTTGCGGTAGGTATCGGTGAGCACAGAAAAAAAAAAAAAGGAACAGTACTTGTACTCGTAAAAAAAAAAAAAAAAAATGGTATGGGTATCCCTACAAAATATATGGGCACAGCGCTAAGAAGTACTTCATAGTTTATGCAAAAGGACATAGGCAATAATAAATCATTTTTTAATATGTTAGCTATTGACACTGCTATCACGTTCTCCACCCTATGGAAAGATAAAAAAATAAATACATTTCAGATTGCAGTACCCATTATCTATCACCAGATGGCGACCTCCCTTTTTTTGCAGCAGCATTTTTTCCACCTGCCTATATGGCCAAAAGTATGTGGACCCCCTCAAATCATTGAAGTCAGCTGTCTCCAGTGAAGGGTACTGTTATTTCATACATCATTATTACAGTTGTTGAGCGGGGGGGGGGGGGGGGCTGCCCCGGGGGACGCCTATGTAATTACAGGTGGCATTACATTTCAGTTGTTGGGGGGGGGGGGGGGGCGCGGGGCGCCGAGGATCTGACTTCTTACCTCCTTCCCTGCTGCTGCAGTGTTGAGGGGCCTGGTGGGGAACTCCTCCTCGGACCTCCTCTCTTCATTAGTGTTATGCGGGAAAATATCCGTGCCAGTTGGGGGGGTATGTAATTCTATGGCATGCAAAGGCATTTTAGGCAATTTTAGTGAAGGCCCTTAATGCTCCACCATGACTGTGTGCCCCTGTGTACAAAGCCACCTCTTCAAAGACATGGATTGATGGGTTTGGTGTGGAGGAACTCGAGCGGCCTGCACAAAGCTCTGACCTCAACCCTAACTGAATACCATTGGGATGACTTGTTTAAACTGATTGTAAGCCAGGTCTTCTCATCCAACATCAGTACCTGACCAGTAGGTACTGATACGTTGTGCTTCTTCTGAGACCCTGCTCTCCCAACCCAATCTGAATACCATATCCTCAGCCTCAGTCAGCTCAGCTCCGCTAACTACAACCCACTGACGTGTTTCGCCCCACCTACCGGGGGCTTACTCAGAGGTACCTGACCTCACGAATGTTCTTTTAGCTAAATGGGTACAAATTCCCACAGACACCCTTAAAAAACCTTGTGGAAAGTCTTCCCAGAGGATTCGAGGTCATAATAGCAGCAACTGGAGGCCAACTCTAGCCATAGTTTTGGAATATGATTATTACTATACAGGATTTATATAACGCCAACAGTTTGCGCAGACAACAAACTAGATGAGATGGTCAGGTGGCCACACCTTTGGTCATATTGTCTACCTGAAGTAAATTTTTGCTTAAGAAAAAAAAAAAAAAAGGAGGACATGTAGATATACGTACCTTTTCTAGCATCTCACACCAAAGGATCTGGAAAGAGAACACAGAGAGAACATAAGTAGATGGCATCCAGCCAGCCTATACAATCACTTGTCTAAACAGGCAGTCCTCCTAGGTCATTGCGTGGTTATGTCTCCAGCCATATATTATTAGCTCCTAGCTGGGTGTAGCCACTAATCAAAATCATATCTCTGTATATTCCTGAGCTCTCACTCTCATTAACCTTCTCCAAAATGTAGCTGGAGTGGTGAGAATTCATGGTGACCAGAGATAATTTTAGGGGCTAAAGTGCTCAGATATTATCACCGGTGTCTTCAAAAACCAGCAGCTGGTTCTCCCCACCCGTGTCCTCATAACAGAAAGCAAAGCACAATCATGGGTAATTAAAGTAAACAGTGAAAATAAAGATCTGATTAAGATATATAGTGAAAAGATAAGGCAGCTAAAGTTGCGTGCCAATCTCAGCATTGAAAAGGACAAGCTTGACCCCATCCCCTCTCACCACCTCCCTACTGGTCAGAGAGGTCACCATTACACTAAAAGACCAATAGGGACAGTTATGCAGATACTATTGTGGACCCCTATCCCCCAGTGGTGCCCCTGCTCCACCTCCTGTTTGGGGGGGGGGGTCACCATTACATTAAAACACCAATAGGGTCAGATATGCAGATACTCTTGTCAGGGCCGCTGTTAGGGGCCCCGTACAGCCTACCTGACGAGAAGGAGAGAAACCTGGGTGAGAGACACAGAGGGTATTGTTCTCCACCGATCCTCCTGCTGTCCGGGCCCCTCTGTGTGCCGGGGCCCCCTACAGGAGGGCTAGTGGTCCCCCCTATCAGCAGCCCTGACTCTTGTGGACCCCTAGACCCCAGCCATGCCCCTGCTCCACCTCCTGGTTGGGGGGGTCACCATTACATTAAAACACCAATAGGGTCAGATATGCAGATACTCTTGTGGACCCCTGACCCCCAGCCATGCCCTTGCTCCACCTCTTGGTTGGGGGGGTCACTATTACAATAAGAGACCAATAGGGTCAGATATGCAGATACTCTTGTGGACCCCTAACCCCCAGCCATGCCTCTGCTCCACCTCTAGGTTGGGGGGGGGGGGTCACCATTACATCAAAACACCAATAGGGACAGATATGCAGATATTCTTGTGGACCCCTAACCCCCCAGCAATGCCCCTGCCCCACCACCGTCACCTTATAATATTAGACAGTATCTCCATACGGATGCCGCCCACCCTGGGCTTTCACCTGCATGGCTACTTAAAGGGGAAGTTCAACTTTTCACGGAAAATGAAAAAGTGAACTAATTCCAAATACCCTGGCACCCCCTCCAGACCTCACTGCACATAGCGGCTGTGATGTGCCATGTGCTGCCAGTTTAGCAGTCCACACACCGCATTACACAGCCCCGGAGAGAGTATCCATCATAGTGTTCACAATGGCAAGCTCTCATTGGTCATAGCGGCCAAGTGCTTCTTTCCTCTGGATCACCTTAACAGAAGAAGTCTCAGATGCGCTTCTCATTGGTCAGTAGAGTCCTGCACTGACCCAGCACTCGTCATTGTGGGGGTTATGCTGGATACTCATTCCGTGGCTGCATATTGCTGTGTATGGACTACTACACCCGCAGCACAGCATCTATGTGCATCAAGGTCCAGGGGAGTAGCCGGGATATTTGGAGTTGGCTCCCTTTTTTATTTATTTATTAAGGTAAACGCCCCCTTTAAATATCTTTCCTCCCACCTGCTAGCCAACATATCAGCCACTCCCACCTCAGGCCTGATTTTACCTTACAACTGGTGTGTAGTAAATTGGGAAAGCTAGATTTAGGGTGAAGGAATGCGTAAATACACTAAATGCAGTTTTCATATGATTGGCTGGATGTGACCATTAATGACAAGGTTTGCACCCCCAAATAGAGCATACCAAGGCGGTAGGTCTTGAGAGTTCCTTCGTTGTGTCTGACATTACAGCTGTAGTCCACCCCCTTCTCTGGTATGAAATCCGTGTGCATGGTGAGGTAATAGGCCCAGTCCTCCTTGAAGGTCATGTCAGTCTGATTACAGTTGGGCATTTTCCTATCACCCTCCTTCAGCACGAGCTCAATGCGGGGAGGATGGAAGTCAGTGCAGTGACACACGAGCTGATTCTTCTTTCCATATTCCACCGGATTGCGGGTGTAGACATAAACTTGTGGGGGCTCTGGAGGAGAGAGAAGATAGTTAAAAGGAGCGCATTTATTTATTTACTATGTTCAGGACTTAATACAATTCACTTACTAGAGATCGGGAATGCAGCCTATCCAATCACTAGAGATCGGTGACATCACTGAGAATGCAGCCTATCCATTCACTAGAGACCAGTGACATCACTGAGAATGTAGCCTATCCAATCACTAGAGAGCAGTGACATCACTGAGAATGTAGCCTATCCAATCACTAGAGAGCAGTGACATCACTGAGAATGTAGCCTATCCAATCACTAGAGAGCAGTGACATCACTGAGAATGTAGCCTATCCATTCACTAGAGAGCAGTGACCTCACTAAGAATGCAGCCTATCCATTACTAGGGACCGGTGACATCACTAAGAACGCAGCCTATCCATTCCCTAGAGACCAGTGACATCAATAAGAATGCAGCCTATCCATTACTAGAGACCAGTGACATCAATAAGAATGCAGCCTATCCATTCCCTAGAGACCAGTGACATCAATAAGAATGCAGCCTATCCATTCCCTAGAGACCAGTGACATCAATAAGAATGCAGCCTATCCATTCCCTAGAGACCGGTGACATCAATAAGAATGCAGCCTATCCATTCACTAGAGACCAGTGACATCAATAAGAATGCAGCCTATCCATTTACTAGAGACCAGTGACATCACTGAGAATGCCGCCTATCCATTCACTAGAGACCGGTGACATCACTCTTTCTTTCTCCCCTGTTAAACTTCTTCACCCCCCTCTTTTGTTCTTCTGTTCTCATTTCTGATTTTCTCTCATCTCTCCCTTTCTTTCTCTCATGATTTTTTTTTTTTGTTTCCCCAGGGGACCATTCTGAGTCCCCTAAACACAAGCCTCCCCCATTCTGAAGCCTCAGGCAGCGCTGACCATTCAATCATAATAGTGTCAGATCTCTCAGCATTGCGGGGCTGTGCAATCTATTTGCTGGCTGCTTTCAACCAATGGATCCCACAGCCACACATGTCCAAATTAGGCCCAACGTGCCAATACTTTGTGTGGCCACCATTATTTTCCAGCACTGCCTTAACCCTCTTGGGCATGGAGATCACCAGAGCTTCACAGGTTGCCACTGGAGTGCTCTTCCCCTCCTCCATGACAACATCACGGCGCTGGTGGATGTTGGAGACCTTGCGCTCCTCCACCTTCCATTTGAGGATGTCCCACAGATGCTCAATAGGGTTTAGGTCTGGAGACATGCTTGGCCAGTCCATCACCTTTACCCTCAGCTCCTTTAGCAAGGCAGTGGTCAACTTGGAGGTGTGTTTGGGGTTGTTATGTTGGAATACTGCCCTGTGGCCCAGTCTCTGAAGGGAGGGGATCATGCTCTGCTTCAGTATGTCACAGTACATGTTGGCATTCATGGTTCCCTCAATGATCTGTAGCTCCCCAGTGCCGGCAGCACTCATGCAGCCACAGACCATGACACTCCCACCACCATGCTTGACTGTAGGCGAGACACACTTGTCTTTGTCCTCCTCACCTGGTTGCCGCCACACACGCTTGACACCATCTGACACCAAATACATTTATCTTGGTCTCATCAGACCACAGGACATGGTTCCAGTAATCCATGTCCTTAGTCTGCTTGTCTTCAGCAAACTGTTTGCCGGCTTTCTTATGCATCATCTTTAGAAGAGGCTTCCTTCTGGGATGACAGCCATGCAGACCAATTTGATGCAGTGTGCGGCGTATGGTCTGAGCACTGACAGGCTGACCCCCCACCCCTTCAACCTCTGCAGCAATGCTGGCAGCACTCATACGTCTACTTCCCAAAGACAACCTCTGGATATGACGCTGAGCACGTGACCTCAACTTCTTTGGTTGACCACGGCGATGCCTGTTCTGAGTGGAACCTGTCCTGTTATACCGCTGTCTGGTGTTGGTCACCGTGCTGCAGCTCAGTTTCAGGGCCTTGGCAATCTTCTTATAGCCTAGGTCAGGGATATGCAATTAGCGGACCTCCAGCTGTTTCAGAACTACAAGCCCCATGAGGCATAGCAAGACTCTGACAGCCACAAGCATGACACCCAGAGGCAGAGGCATGATGGGACTTGTAGTTTTGCAAAATCTGGAAGTCTGCTAATTGCATATGCCTGGCCTAGGCCATCTTTATGTAGAGCAACAATTTTTTTTCAGATCCTCAGAGAGTTCTTTGCCATGAGGTGCCATGTTGAACTTCCAGTGATCAGTATTACAGAGTGAGAGCGATAACACCAAATCTAACATACCTGCTCCCCATTCACACCTAAGACCTTGTTACACTCACGAGTCACATGACACTGCGGAGGGAAAATGGCTAATTGGGCACAATTTGGACATTTTCACTTAAGGGGTGTACTCACTTTTGTTGCCAGCGGTTTAGACATTAATGGCTGTGTGTTGAGTTATTTTGAGGGGACAGAAAATTTACACTGTTATACAAGCCGTACACTCACTACTTTACATTGTAGCAAAGTGTCATTTCTTCAGTGTTGTCACATGAAAAAGATAGAAGAAAATATTTACAGAAATGTGAGGGGTGTACTTACTTTTGTGAGATACTGTATATATACAGTATATGTGATCTGGCTCTCACTCGTAGGGGCCCGCACGTGTGCCACCTCTGGCACACTCCCACTGTGATCACACACAGCGGGAGCCCAGTGGCAGGTACCACAGACTCAATCACTGCGGGCACCCGCTGATCCTGCAGAGAGGCAGAACGGTGGTCTGCCTATGTAAACAAGGCAGATTGCCGTTCTGTCAGTAGGGAAGGCATGGATCATGTGTCTCTGCAAAGCAGGGACTTGGATCCACGTATTCCCCTAGTAAAAGCACCTCCCACAATACATATAAACACTGGCTACGCACACAGTTACCCCTTTGATCGCCCCTAATGTTAACCCCTTCCCAGCCAGTGTCATTAGTACAGTCACAGTCCCGCTATAAGTTGCTGATCGCTGCCATTACTAGAAAAACAAATAAAAAAATATCCCATAGTTTGTAGACGCTAGAACTTTTGCGCAAACCAATCAATATACGCTTATTGGGATTTATATTACCAAAAAACATGTAGCAGAATACATATTGGTCTAAATTTATGAAGAAATTTAATTTTTTACTTTTTTTTATTGGATCTATTTTATAGCAGAAAGTAAAAAATATGTTTGTTTGTTTTTTAAAAATTGTCGGTCCTTTTTTGTTTATAGCTCAATCAATAAAAACCGCAGAGGTGATCAAATACCATTAAAAGAAAGCTGTATTTGTGGGGAAAAAAAGGACAATTTTATTTGGGTACAGCGTCGCATGACCGCGCAATTGTCAGTTAAAGTAACGCAGTGCGGTATCGCAAAAAAGTGCCTGGTCATAAAGGGGGGTAAATCTTCCAGAGGTCAAGCGGTTAAGAAAAGTTGAAGCTACGTCACACTTTTTTGTTACATTAGGTGACGCATTTTGTATGTGTTGTTTCCTTTTATTATAAAATGAAAAAGAAAACAACAACATTTTGATACTTTGTTATTTTTACTGCCTAATTTTTTTGCACTAGATTGATTGCCATTGTGAAGAACTGTTCAATCTAGATCTGCAGAATTCGCTTTCGCTGCCCCTGAATTACCGATTACATTGCCAGCAGTGCCGCCAGACTCTGGCTATTATATTGTGTTTGTGTGCACTAAAATTGGATGCATTTTTTTTTACTTAAAATGTATATTTTTAGAAACAGAATCCCAAATGATCAGGTGACGTAAAGGCTAAGCTTAGACATGCCGTTGGAGGGCAATAAAAATACAGAGTCTGGCTCGGGGTGAATTTTTTATACCAAAAGCGGTAACCCCGAGCCACACTTGGGATCGCATCGCAGGATCCATGTACAGCGTACTTACCTTGTCCCCTGGATCCTGGGATGTCTCCCCGCTGTGTCTGCGTGCCGTGTCTCCGCTCGATTCACAGTGCCAAGCTCCGTTCCCTGCGAGCGTTGCAATGCACGGGGGCGGAGATCGGCGCCAAATTCAAAGAGTAAAAACACAGTATAAATACAGTACACTGTAATCTTACAGATTACAGTACTGTATCAAATAATTACACCTCCCCTTTGTCCCTAGTGGTCTGTCCAGTGTACTGCATGCAGTTTTATATTATAAATACTGTTCTTTCTGCCTGGAAACTGAAGATTGTCCATAGCAACCAAAAAGTGTCCCTTTACGTCAAAAGTGGTTTTAGACGGCTAGAAAACAGCGATAATAAATTAGAATCACTCGCAGAATTGAGCGATAGCAATTTGTGGGGAAATTCGTCATCAAATACTGAAAGTAATGACAGCGACAATTCTGCAACTGAGCAAATTTCAGTGTTTTTGATTTGATTACATTATTGAATAATTTTTATTATTATTATATTATTATTTGTTATAATTATTTATAGTTATTTATTATATTATAATTTATGATTTTGTATTTCAAACTTTATCATACCCGGGATGTCTACTAGACTTTGGTTTGGACAGATTTAAGTGAGTTATTCCTAAGAATTACAGGCCTACAATATAAAACGCCAACTTTCCATGCAAAATAATTGTACCGCTTTCAGCATCAAAAAGCTGACATAATCATACCGCCAGAGAGGTGCAAGAGGCAGCGGATGGGGGTGTCTACATGCTTTGCGCACGTGGCAAAGTTTACCCGAGAGCCCCGCTGAACGCTACACATTCAAATAGGGAAACGCCTCTAATATGCGATTATCAGAAACAATAGGGTTAAAACCGGTGGTGAGGAGGTGTCGCATTGCTTCTTCACCAACTGTCAGTAGCCTCTCAAGTGCAAACGCGGATTGAGCTTCCAAGAAAATAGAGATTGAGATGCATGTCTACATCTACCCAAAAATTGCACCTGCTGCCATTTTATTCTCCAGGGTCTCTCCTTTAAAAAAAAAATATATATATATATTGTGAGGGGGTTAGCTCGGCAGCGGGTGTGTGTGACCCCCGGGATGGGCTCCCCACACAAAACAGGCCCAGCAAACGGAGGTTGTGGTTTTCAAAATCAAAAAGGTGCGGTTTATTTTCTATTTACAGTGACAAAACACAGCAAAGCAAAAGAAACATAAACAAAATAAATCCTGGTCAAGTTGACCTCTGACTAAACATACAGGTTTCCTAACTAACAACTGGGATCAGCCTAGTGCTGTCCTAGTCCCTAAGTCCCTGGTTTTAAATGTCCAAGCAAATAGCCACACAGGCTTTGTCTCACCGCACAGGGGTTCACTCTCCCTAGACAGTCCACACAGGTCTGGTTCCAGGCATGAGCTAACATCTAATGAAGCTGGGAGTTCTTATAGAGGCCTAAATGAGCTGACAAGCTTCAGCTGGTCTCATCAACTCCCTGTCTGCACGACGCCCAGCCCTCTCCCTAGAGGTATGAGTCATCCATGAGCCCACTAGCCTTATACAACTCTCCACCTAGTTGTATAAGTCGGCGTAAAGCCTGAATCTGGGCGAAATATATCTACCCCCCTGGATGCAACCAGGTGACTTTACCTTCCTGCTGTCACATACCCCCCCCTCTTGTTTTAACCTCGGGGTTGGAACACCAGCAATCAGGCATTCATGTACTCGAGACAAAGCATCCACATTCCCCATTTGAACGCCAGGGCGATGCTTTACTGTGAAGTTGAATTCCTGGAGGGCCAGGAACCACCTATTCACTCTTCTATTTGTTTCCTTGTTTTGAGCCATCCACTTTAACGGAGCGTGATCCGTAACCATGTCAAAGTGCCTACCTAGCAGGTAGTACCGAAGGGAATCTAGAGCCCACTTCACCGCTAAACACTCCTTTTCAACGGTGGCGTAATTTACCTCATGGGACTTCAACTTCCTGCTGAGGTAAATGACTGGGTGCTCTTCTCCGTTCCAGACCTGGGACAATACTGCTCCTAACCCCACATCTGACGCATCACTTTGTACGACAAAGTCTTTAGAGAAGTCGGGTGAGTACAACACTGGCTGGCTACATAAGGCTTGTTTCAAGAATTGGAATGCTGCCTCAGCCTCGGGGGTCCATTTAATCATGACCGACCCTTTCCCCTTCGTCAGGTTGGTTAGGGGCACAGCCTTAGAAGCAAAGTGGGGAATGAATCGCCGATAATACCCAGCGATTCCCAGAAAGGCTCGTACCTGCTTCTTGCTGTTGGGACGTGGCCAACTCTGGATGGCCTCGACTTTGTTGAGTTGGGGTTTTATTACTCCCCTCCCAATGGTGTACCCAAGATATTTGGCCTCCTCCTGCCCAATGGTACACTTCTTGGGGTTAGCCGTAAACCCCGCTTCCCGAACAGAGTCCAGGACTGCTTGCACTTTTGGCAGATGTGAGGCCCAATCTGTGCTATGGACAATTACGTCATCCAGGTAAGCCGCAGCATACTTCCGATGGGGCCTCAGCATCTGGTCCATTTTCCGCTGGAATGTGGCCGGCGCATTCTGTAACCCGAACGGCATTCTTTTATATTGGAACGCCCCGTCTGGGGTTACAAATGCGGTTTTCTCTTTGGCCGACTTGGCCAGGGGGATTTGCCAATACCCTTTTGTGAGGTCAAGAGTCGTCATGTATCGGGCTGTTCCCAGCCGGTCGATCAACTCATCTATACGTGGCATGGGGTAGGTGTCAAATTTTGTAACTTTGTTCAACTGACGAAAATCGTTACAAAATCGCCAGCTCCCATCCGGTTTAGGCACCAACACGATGGGACTAGACCAATCACTTTGGGACTCCTCTATCACCCCTAAGTTCAGCATTTTCTGTACTTCCTCCCGTATTGCCTCCCGTCGAGCCTCTGGGATCCGATAGGGTTTTAACTTCACCCTTTCACCGGGCGGGGTAATGATGTCATGCTCTACCCCAGATGTTTGTCCCGGCAGCTCAGAGAATACCTCCTTGTTGCGAAGCACAAACTCCTTAACCTCCTGTTGTTGGGGTTGTGACAAGGTGGCTGCTATTCCAACCTCAGGAATCACGCAACCAGTTTGAGCTGGTGACCAAGTGTCTGCGACTAGGGACTCTCTATCCCTCCAGGCTTTCAACAGATTAACGTGATAGATCTGTTCGGGCTTTCGCCTTCCTGGTTGTCTGACCTTGTAATTCACTTCGCTCACTTTTTCCATTATCTCGTAGGGGCCTTGCCATTTGGCAAGGAATTTACTTTCAACCGTAGGGACAAGTACCAATATCCTATCCCCCGGGGAAAAGGTACGGGTCTTGGCTCCACGGTTGTACACTCTCTGCTGTGCCAACTGCGCTTGGGCCAAATGTTCCTTCACGATGGGCATTACCTGTGCAATTCGATCTTGCATCAGGGCGACATGCTCAATCACACTCCTGTGGGGAGAACTCTCACTTTCCCAAGTTTCCTTGGCAATATCCAACAGCCCTCTTGGGTGTCTCCCATACAGTAACTCAAAGGGGGAGAATCCCGTAGAGGATTGGGGCACCTCCCTAATAGCAAACATCAAATAAGGAAGTAAACAGTCCCAATCCTTTCCATCTCTATCCACCACTTTCTTCAACATTTGTTTTAGGGTTTTGTTGAATCTTTCAACCAGCCCATCGGTTTGGGGGTGATACACAGACGTACGCAATTGCGTCACTTTGAACAATTTACACAGCTCTTTCATAACCCGGGACATAAAGGGTGTACCTTGGTCCGTAAGCAGTTCTTTACAAATACCCACCCGGCTAAAAACAAGAGATAGCTCTTTGGCTATGGTTTTGGCCGAGGTATTTCGGAGAGGGATCGCTTCTGGATAACGGGTGGCATAGTCCATTATAACTAATATGTACTGGTGCCCCCTAGCGGACTTGATTATAGGACCTACCAAATCCATGGCGATCCTCTCAAACGGGACCTCAATGATGGTTAGAGGGACCAGCGGGCTACGGAAATGTGGCATCGGGGCCAACCTCTGACACACAGGGCAGGAGGAACAATAATTTTCTACGTCCTTCATCACCCCCGGCCAATAGAATCTCTGTAATACCCTCTCTCGGGTTTTCTCTGTCCCCAGATGAGCTCCAAGAATGTGCCCATGGGCCAACTCCAACACCAACTTCCTGTAAGGTTTGGGCACCACAAGCTGCTCAACGGTTTCTTCTGCCCTTTTTGCCACCCGATACAGTAGGTCCTTCTCTACGCTGAAGTATGGGTAAGTGCAGGTATTATCTGGGTTCACTAACTCGCCATCTATTTTCACTACGTTTTCCCGTGCCTTTATTAGGGCGGGGTCTTTCAACTGTTCTGTGGCAAAGTTTTCCCTGTGAACCTCAAGATCAGAAAACTCCACAGACGGTAGGTTTTCGTCTGAGGAGGTGGGCTCCTCTCCAGTTTCTTGAGTCTCCCCTGCCAATACTGATAAGGGAAATTCCGGAGAGTCCTCACCACTCTCAGGGGAGTTCTGGCTATCACATTCCTGGTACATAGGGGCACCAGTGAGGGGCTCAGGATCATCCCACAGTTCCCAGAACTTCGGAAAATCCCTTCCCACAATGGCGTCATGCGGTAACTGAGATACTAAGCCCACTGGATGAGAGAGGGTACCTTTGGGGGTCTCGAAACACACTGTAGTCACTGGATACTCTCGGGTGTCCCCATGCACACAAATAACAGCTACCTTGCTATTCCCAGAGACCTCTGTTTTAACTAACTCAGCCTTTATCAGGGTCACAAGGCTACCTGAATCCAGCAATACCACAACATTTCTACCATTAACACACATTTTGCATAAATGTTTCTCAGTTCCTCGAATGGCAGTGCATGCGACTGTCGCACACAGCGACTGACGTCTGCCCGTCAGAAAGTCACACTGCATGGGTTCCTCCACAACCGGGCAATTGGCTGCAATATGTCCCGCTTGCCGGCAGCGGTAGCAAACGATCCTTCTTGCCGCCTCTTGAGCCGCTGATTTCCCAGGCTGTTCTCGCCAAACTTGGGGTAGAGCTCCCACCCTCTCACTCTCTCCACCCTCACCCCTTGGAATCCTCTTATCCGCCCCTGGGGATGGTCTGGTCTTAGGGTGGAAAGTCCGAGTGTCTCTGGAAGAGGCCGTCAGGTTCTCTGTAGCCAAGTATTTCTCCACACGATCCACAAGACCATCGGCCGTCTCTGGGTCTCCATGGCTTACCCACTTTTGGATGGCAGTAGGAAGAGCTCTCAAAAACCGATCCATTACAACACGTTCCACAATCTTTGGTGCGGACAAAGTCTCTGGCTGTAGCCACTTTCTGCTCAGGTGAATGAGATCATACATTTGAGACCTGGGGGGTTTTCCAAGCTGGAAAGTCCAGTTATGCACACGCTGAGCCCGGACAGCCTGGGTGACACCCAGCCTTGCCAAAATTTCAGCTTTTAGCATCACATAGTCTTTTGCTTGGTTAGGCTCTAGGTCATAGTAAGCTTTCTGCGATTCACCAGTTAACAGAGGAGCCACCAGTCCAGCCCACTGCTCCTCAGGCCACTTTTCTCTTTCAGCGGTCCTTTCAAATGTGGTCAAAAATACCTCTGGATTAGTGATGAGCCGAACACCCCCGGGTTCGGTTCGCACCAGAACCCGCGAACGGACCGAAAGTTCGAACGAACATTAGAACCCTATTAAATACAATGGATGCGAACGTTCGAATTCTAAAGTGCTAATTATAACAACTATTATGCATGTTATTGTCCTAAAAAGGGTTTGGGAACCCGGGTTCTGCACCAGGGGACATGTATCAATGCAAAAAGAAGTTTTAAAAACGGTCGTTTTTCGGGAGCAGTCATTTTAATGATGCATAAAGTGAAAAAAAAAAAAGTCAAATATTCCTTTAAATATCGTACCTGGGGGGTGTCTAAAGTATGCCTGTGAAGTGCCACGTGTTTCCCGTGTTTAGAACTGTCCCTGCACAAAATGACACTTCTAAAGGAAAAAAAAGCCATTTAAAACTGCTTGCGGCTTTAATGTAATGTCTGGTCCCGGTAATATGGATGAAATTCTTTAAGAAAAATGGCATAGCTACCCCATGACCCCCCCCCTACCCCAGCCCATTACCAGCCCCTTTGGGTCTTGTATGGATATTAAGGGGAACCCCGCACATAAAATAAAAAAGGCCCTATATACTCTGAACAGCCCTATACAGGCGGTGCATACAAGACAGGGACTGTAGGTTTGTTCTTATGTAGAATCTGTTTGTAATTTTGAACAGGTACATTGTTGAAGTGTAGCTCCAGACCAAAAATCTATTTTTAAACTTTTTGGAAAACATAGGTAAGGGTTATCACCCCTGTAACATTTGTTTTGCTGTCTGTGCCCCTGTTCAGAACATTTCACCTCACTTTCCGTCCCAAGACAACTGTTTTTGAAATGTGGTGTTTTTCTTGAAACAAGGATTGCTGATAAAGCATCAGTACAGAGGAGACACCTTTCTCCCATATTTATTCTTACAGGAGAGAATTTTCCTTCCTAGTGGTAGATTTCCTCTCACTTCCTGTTGTCTTCTTGCGTTTGCAAGTAGGAGTCGTTTGTAAGTTGGATGTTTGAAAGTAGGGACCTGCCGTATATACTCTGCAGAAATAGGCCCCTTAGTTGTTGGTGTTGGCACAACACTGTAAGCACTCACAGTTACTCTTGGTTGGTGCTGGAACGCCCTGCTGTCAACTATTATATCAGGAATTTTAATTACATATAATTGTTGAACAGTGGTAGTAAAAATTGGGCCTTTGATGGTGGTGCTGGTGCCACAACACTGTAAGCCCTGACAGTTACTCTTGGTGGGTGCAGCAATGGGCCCTGCTGTGAATTATTAGATCAAGAATTGTAATTACATGCCCCTGTTGAACAGGGGCTGAAAAATTGGGCCTTAGGCACTGGTGGCACAACACTGCAACCCCTCACAGATACTGTACTTGGAGCACAGCAATGAGCCCTGTTGCAAAGTATTGCTTCAAAAATTGTAATGACACGCCCCTGTTAAACAGGGGCTGAAAAATTGGGCCTTAGGCACTGGTGGCACAACACTGCAACTCCTCACAGATACTGTACTTGGAGCACAGCAATGAGCCCTGTTGCAAAGTATTGCTTCAAAAATTGTAATGACACGCCCCTGTTAAACAGGGGCTGAAAAATTGGGCCTTAGGCACTGGTGGCACAACACTGCAACTCCTCACAGATACTGTACTTGGAGCACAGCAATGAGCCCTGTTGCAAAGTATTGCTTCAAAAATTGTAATTACACGCCCCTGTTAAACAGGGGCTGAAAAATTGGGCGTTAGGCACTGGTGGCGGCACCCATAAACAAAAATGATCTTACAAGCTATCATCATCAATCGTATCATTGAGGACTCGGAGGAGGAGGATAGCCAGTCAACATAACAGCACAGGCACTCAGCATCAGCATCAGTCTTGAAGGGATGTGACATGTTAAAATCAATTAGTCTGTTATATCAGCATCAGGTGTGTGGTAGCTGGTGGTGATCCAAGACTGGTTCATCTTGATGAAAGTCAGTCGATCAACCGAGTCGGTGGACAGGCGCACCCTGTGATCCGTGACAAATCCTCCAGCAGCACTGAATGTGCGTTCCGAAAGAACGCTGGATGCAGGACAGGCCAGTAGCTCAATTGCATACTGTGCAAGCTCTGGCCAGTGATCCATCCTCAAGACCCAGTAAGCCAGAGGATTTTCGGTGGGGAAGGTGTCCAAGTCTGACCTTGCCCCTAGATATTCCTGCACCATGTTTATCAGACGCTGGCGATGGTTGCTGGAACCGATCATACTTTGGGGCTGCGGACTAAAGAATTGTCTGAACGCATCGGTCAGACGGCCACCTTCCCCACCGCTCCTTCTTTGACTGGCCGAAGCCTCAGCAACTCGTTGTCCAGGACCAGGAGTTTGCAACCTCCCAGTCTCTGGGAACGCGTTGCACAGACCTTTCTGCAAGGCCTCCCGGAGTTGTCTCATCCTCTGCTCCCTCTGCGACGGTAACATAAGGTCCGCAACCTTACCCTTGTACCGTGGATCAAGGAGAGTGGCCAGCCAGTAATGGTCCCTCTCCTTGATCCGAAGAATACGAGGATCCTTCCGCAGACTTTGCAGGATCAGGGAGGCCATGCAGCGTAGGTTTGCTGAGGCATTCGCTCCGGAGTCCTCTGGGTCACTAAGGACGACATGATCCGCAGCCACCTCCTCCCAGCCACGTACAAGT
This sequence comes from Rana muscosa, assembly GCA_029206835.1. NCBI lineage: Eukaryota > Metazoa > Chordata > Amphibia > Anura > Ranidae > Rana > Rana muscosa. The sequence goes on from CM055127.1 coordinate 169,448,928, forward strand.
CCACTGGTTTCTTGGGACTGTAAATCATCCCTAAAAGACTGCTGCTGATGATGCTGAGTGCCAGCCTCCACCTCCATGCTGACACAATCCTCCTCCTCCTCCTCCTCCTCCTCCTCTTCCTGTGCGATGGGTGGGACAGAAGGAACACTGTCTGGGTAAAGGGGGCCTTGAGAGGCAAGGAAGTCCTCCTCTTCCTGCCTCTGTTCTGCCTCAAGTGCCCTGTCCATTATTCCACGCAGCGTGTGCTCCAACAGGTGGACAAGAGGTACAGTGTCACTGATGCATGCACTGTCACTGCTCACCATCCTCGTGGCCTCCTCAAATGGTGCCAGGACAGTGCATGCATCCCTGATCATGCCCCACTGGCGTGGAGAAAAAAAACCAAGCTCCCCTGACCCTGTCCAGGTGCCGTAGTCGCACAGGTACTCATTGATGGCCCTCTGCTGCGTGTGCAGCCGCTGCAGCATGGCCAACGTTGAGTTCCACCTGGTGGGCATGTCACATATAAGGCGGTTCTTGGGCAGGTTCAACTCCTTTTGCAGCTCAGCCAGGCGAGCACTGGCATTATAAGATCTGCGGAAATGCACACAGACTTTCCTGGCCTGCCTCAGGACATCCTGTAAGCCCGGGTACCTGCCCAAGAAGCGCTGCACCACCAGGTTAAGGACGTGAGCCACACAGGGCACATGGGTCAGTTGTCCCTGTCGGAGGGCGGAGAGGAGGTTGGTGCCATTGTCGCAAACCACCATTCCTGGCTTAAGCTGGCGTGGCGTCAACCACCTCTCGGCCTGGCCCTGCAGAGCAGACAGGACCTCTGCCCCAGTGTGGCTTCTGTCCCCCAAACACACCAGCGCAAGCACGGCATGGCATCTTTTTGCCTGCGTACTTGCGTAGCCCCGTGAACGGCTACGGAGCACCGCTGGTTCATAGGACAAACCACAGGAAGAGGCCATGGAGGAAGAAGAAGAGGAGGGGGTGGAGGAGAGAGGTGTGTCACAACCAGTAGTAGCATTTTGGAGGCGTGGCGGTGGGACAACCTCCAACACTACTGCACCTTGTCCTGAATCCTTCCCAGCTGCCAAAAGAGTGACCCAATGGGCCGTGAAAGAAAGGTAACGTCCCTGTCCATGCCTGCTGGACCATGAGTCAGCGGTAATATGCACCTTACCGCTGACCGCCCTGTCCAGCGAGGCCAAGACATTGCCTTCCACATGCCGGTAGAGAGCCGGAATAGCCTTCCGTGAGAAAAAGTGGCGTTTGGGAACCTGCCACTGAGGAACCGCACATTGCACAAACTCACGGAAGGGGGCCGAGTCTACCAACTGAAAAGGCAGCAGTTGAAGCGCTAGCAATTTAGCCAAGCTAGCATTCAACCGCTGGGCATGTGGATGGCTGGGAGTGAACTTCTTTCGACGGTCCAGCAGCTGGGGCAGGGAAATTTGCCTGCTAGAATCGGACGTCGGTGTACTGCTAGCAGAGTGGGCGCAAGTACTTGGCTGTGACACACCTAATTCTACACCTTCATTCCTCTCAGTGCATGTTTCAGAGAGGACTGAAGTTATAGTGGGGTTGGAGATCCCAGCTGATGCGGTGCAAGAAGAGGTCCGCTTTGTTCTTTGGTGTGGGTCTTTGAGGTAGGCTTGCCAACGAGCTGCATGGCAGGTCAACATATGTCTGGTCAGGCATGTGGTACCCAAGCGGCTGATGTTTTGGCCACGCGATATACGCTTGAGACATATGTTGCAAACAGCAGCTGTGCGATCTGATGCACTAGCCTCAAAAAAGGCCCACACCAAAGAACTTTTTGAATGACGGGCAGAGGCAGCGCCCTGCACAGGCGGAGCTCTGCGGTGTGATTCCGTCGGTGTACTGCCCTTACGCTGGCCACCAAAGGGCATCCTGCCTCGTTGGAGATGTGCCTCCTCCTCATCCTCCTCCTCCTCCTCTCTCCTATTAGGCACCCACGTGGAGTCAGTGACCTCATCATCCCCTCCCTCCTCATCACTGGAGCCAATCTGGCAGTATGCTGCAGCTGCTGGAACATGACTGCCAGATTGGTGTCCTTCTTGAGCATCCCCTCTGTCTGCTCTCACGCTACTGCCTTCCTCTAGCTGGGTTTCATCATCAGACCCTTCGAAACGCTGGGCATCCTCCTGGAGCATGTACCCAACACTGTGCTGAAACAGTTCGGGGGACTCCTCAGGAGGAGGACATGGTGGGTCTAGGGAAGGAGTGACTGATGATTTGTCTGACATTGATACCAGGGAAGACGACGCTTTGGCAGCTGCTTTTCCAGTACCCTGAGCCTGGGTGAGAGAGGATGAGGAGGAGGAGGAGGGCTTGGTCATCCACTCTACCAAGTCTTCGGCATGATGTGGCTCAACATGTCCAGCTGCCGAAAAGAAGGACAAGCGTGTCCCATGGCCATGTGCTGATGACAATGCACCGCGTCCACGACCAGCACTGTTGCCCCCAGACACAGAGCCTGCTTGCCCTCTTTTATTGCCTCCTGACTGTCTGCCTCTCCTTGTTTGCCTTCCAGACATTCTAATAGATGGCCTGCAGGGAGATGGGAAAAAAGCAATAAGGGCTACCTTCAGGTGTCCTTCTCTGTCCCTTGAAACAAGGACTTTCACAGTGAAAGAAACTGACACTCTCCCTACCTACAGTTTTCTGTCCCTAGAAAAAATATTTTTTTTAATCACAATATAGCACAAGGACAATTCACTCACTGTCCTTACAGGTCCCTGGAAACAAGGACTTGCAGAGTGAAAGAAAAAAAACACTCTCCCTACCTACAGTTTTCTGTCCCTAGAAAAAATGTTTTTTTTTAAGCACAATATAGCACAAGGACAATTCACTCACTGTCCTTCCAGGTCCCTGGAAACAAGGACTTGCAGAGTGAAAGAAAAAAAACACTCTCCCTACCTACAGTTTTCTGTCCCTAGAAAAAATGTTTTTTTTAATCACAATATAGCACAAGGACAATTCACTCACTGTCCTTACAGGTCCCTGGAAACAAGGACTTGCAGAGTGAAATAAACTGACACTCTCCCTACCTACAGTTTTCTGTCCCTAGAATAAATGTTTTTTTTAAGCACAATATAGCACAAGGACAATTCACTCACTGTCCTTCCAGGTCCCTGGAAACAAGGACTTGCAGAGTGAAAGAAAAAAAACACTCTCCCTACCTACAGTTTTCTGTCCCTAGAAAAAATGTTTTTTTTAATCACAATATAGCACAAGGACAATTCACTCACTGTCCTTACAGGTCCCTGGAAACAAGGACTTGCAGAGTGAAAGAAAAAAACACTCTCCCTACCTACAGTTTTCTGTCCCTAGAAAAAATGTTTTTTTTAATCACAATATAGCACAAGGACAATTCACTCACTGTCCTTCCAGGTCCCTGGAAACAAGGACTTGCAGAGTGAAATAAACTGACACTCTCCCTACCTACAGTTTTCTGTCCCTAGAAAAAATGTTTTTTTTTAAGCACAATATAGCACAAGGACAATTCACTCACTGTCCTTCCAGGTCCCTGGAAACAAGGACTTGCAGAGTGAAAGAAAAAAAACACTCTCCCTACCTACAGTTTTCTGTCCCTAGAAAAAATGTTTTTTTTAATCACAATATAGCACAAGAACAATTCACTCACTGTCCTTACAGGTCCCTGGAAACAAGGACTTGCAGAGTGAAAGAAAAAAAACACTCTCCCTACCTACAGTTTTCTGTCCCTAGAAAAAATGTTTTTTTTAATCACAATATAGCACAAGGACAATTCACTCACTGTCCTTCCAGGTCCCTGGAAACAAGGACTTGCAGAGTGAAAGAAAAAAAACACTCTCCCTACCTACAGTTTTCTGTCCCTAGAAAAAATGTTTTTTTTAAGCACAATATAGCACAAGGACAATTCACTCACTGTCCTTCCAGGTCCCTGGAAACAAGGACTTGCAGAGTGAAAGAAAAAAAACACTCTCCCTACCTACAGTTTTCTGTCCCTAGAAAAAATGTTTTTTTTAATCACAATATAGCACAAGGACAATTCACTCACTGTCCTTCCAGGTCCCTGGAAACAAGGACTTGCAGAGTGAAAGAAACTGACACTGTCCCTACCTACAGTTTTCTGTCCCTAGAATAAATGTTTTTTTTAAGCACACTATAGCACAAGCACAAAACACACTGACACTCTCCCTACCTATCCTTCTCTTTCCCTAAACTAAAGGAATCCAGGTTAAGCAAGAAAGAAATAACAGTCACTGTCCCTGCCTATGCTGCTCTATCCCTGCTCCGGAACACACTACACTAGGCCGCCGTGCTGGCGGCCTTTTATAGTGTGGGGCGTGTACTAAACACCCTCAGCAATAATTGGCCACAGGCATCCTGCCTGTGGCCAATCATTGCTCTCCTCGCTGCCGGCGCTGTGATTGGCCAAGCATGCGAGGTCACAGTGCATGCTTGGCCAATCACAGCGCCTGGATGACACTGCGATGGCGTAGTGCATTGTGGGCCGTTCGCGTCACTCGAATTTGGCGCGAACGGCCCAAATCGTTCGATCTTCGTCGAACGATCGAACAGCCGATGTTCGAGTCGAACGTATGTTCGACTCGAACACGAAGCTCATCCCTACTCTGGATCATCCTCTCCAGTCATTTTTGTCAATAAACGACTCACCCCAAAGGACGCGGTATTAGTGGGACGGCTTTCCTCACTGGTCTGCGGACGTTGCTGCATTACTGCTTCCATTTGTTGTAGTCTCTGCTCTTGCTTCTGTAACAGGTCTATGAAGCGGGCCTCAGATTGCTGCTGGGCTTGTTGCTGAGCTTCCAGACTCTGTTGGTGAGCTTGCTGCTGGGCTGCAAGGCTCTGTTGATGAGCTTGCTGCTGGGCTGCGAAGTTCTGTTGTTGAGCTGCAAGGCTCTGTTGATGAGCTGCAAGGCTCCTTTGCAAACCTGCATTTGTCTGCTGTTGATTGGCATTTGCTAGAGCCAGCTGTTTCAGTATCTCCTCCATGCTGGCTTAAAAAAAAACTGCCACTGGTTCTCCACCAACTGTGAGGGGGTTAGCTCGGCAGCGGGTGTGTGTGACCCCCGGGATGGGCTCCCCACACAAAAACAGGCCCAGCAAACGGAGGTTGTGGTTTTCAAAATCAAAAAAAGGTGCGGTTTATTTTCTATTTACAGTGACAAAACACAGCAAAGCCAAAAGAAACATAAACAAAATAAATCCTGGTCAACTTGACCTCTGACTAAACATACAGGTTTCCTAACTAACAACTGGGATCAGCCTAGTGCTGTCCTAGTCCCTAAGTCCCTGGTTTTAAATGTCCAAGCAAATAGCCACACAGGCTTTGTCTCACCGCACAGGGGTTCACTCTCCCTAGACAGTCCACACAGGTCTGGGTCCAGGCATGAGCAAACACCTAATGAATCTGGGAGTTTTTATAGAGGCCTAAATGAGCTGACAAGCTTCAGCTGGTCTCATCAACTCCCTGTCTGCACGACGCCCCACACTCTCCCTAGAGGTATGAGTCATCCATGAGCCCACTAGCCTCAGCTGGGCTTATACAACTCTCCACCTAGTTGTATAAGTCGGCGTAAAGCCTGAATCTGGGCGAAATATATCTACCCCCCTGGATGCAACCAGGTGACTTTACCTTCCTGCTGTCACAATATATATATATATATACACACACACACACACATATATAAATAAAATATATAATATTATTAATAATAATAATAATAATATTATAGATAGATAGATATAGATATGTCTATCTATCTATCTATTATATATATATATATATATATATATATATATATATATATATATAATATAGAATGTTTTGTAATCTTCAGGCCTAAAATGTGCATTTTAACCCTTTTACTACCACCGACCACCCAACACATATGTGAAATGGCGAAAAGAGGGGGGGGGGGGCTTAATGTCCACATGCGGCACATATGCGTTGCTGGGTGGCCAATGTTTACGTGTTGAGAGAACGCTCACTGCGCGTTTTCAGCTTCCAATCGTGTTTCACTGGTCAAATGTTTGCCAATCCTTCCAGTCCCCTGGGTATTCCTAACCATTTATAAGGATGTGGGCGAGGGGTTAACATTGTGAATAAATAAATAAATTGCATATTAATCGCATTCTAGGAAACTAAACTGAAATTTTGCACAGCAAAGTGTTACCTCCTACCATTTAACTCTTATGCCGTGTACACACGATCGGTTTTACCGATGAAAACAGTCCGATGGACTTTTTTAATCGGACAAACCGATCGTGTATGGGACCCATCTGTCTTTTTTCCATCGGTGAGAAAAAATAGAACATGTTTTAAATGTATCCGATGGGGAAAAAAAACGATAGCAAATTATGATCGTCTGTGTGGAACTCCATCGGACAAAAAACCCACGCATGCTCAGAATCAAGTCGACGCATGCTCAGAAACATTGAACTTCATTTTTCTCGGCTTGTCAGAGTGTTTTACGTCACGGCGTTTGGGACGGTCGGATTTTTGACTGATGGTGTGTAGGCAAGACTGATGTAAGTCAGCTTCATCGGATTTCCGATGGAAAAATCCATCAGATTAGAATCCATAGGATATCCGATCGTGTGTACAGGGCTTTACTCTATATTTAGATATCAGTTCTGGAAATTCCCTAATTCCTGCTGGGGATTTTTTGGTCCTGCCAGAGAGCTAAAACCACCAAATTAGAACGAGCGAACAGAATCATTACAACCAAAAATCGACAGTGTTGTTTCTGTGATATGACCAGCATGCGGGGCATTTTTGTGCAAATGAAAAAAAAAATAAAAAAATTAAAATGGATTAGTTTATGAGTCAAGTAAAGATTTCTGAACACAGTTGTCTGGCAGGAAACGTTTGATGTAAAATGGTGGCAGACGTTACAAGGAAACCCAAGCTGCTGATATACAGCCAAGCTTCTCTGCTGCCTCTACATGTGGCGGGGGGGGGGGGGGGGGAATTCTGAAGGGCCATTTCTGGGAAATGGAGAGAAAGTGAAAGTAGGATCAGCCGACATTATACAGATATAAGGAATAATGTCCTTCTACAGTCCACAGACACACCAAGAGACCGCTACTAGATCATTGGATATGTTGGATATGTCAGGTGAGAGAAAAGAGAAACAAAAAGAGCGTCAGAGAAAGTGTAAGAGAAATGGAAAGAAAGAGAGATAGAATGTGAGAGAGAGAGAGAGAGGGGGGAGAGAGAGAGGGGGGAGAGAGAGAGAGAGAGAGAGGGTGTAGAGAGAGAGGGGGTAGAGAGAGAGGGGGGGAGAGAGAGGGGGGGAGAGAGAGGGGGGGAGAGAGAGGGGGGAGAGAGAGAGGAGAGAGAGGAGAGAGAGGGGGAGAGAGAGAGGGGGAGAGAGAGAGGGGGAGAGAGAGAGGGGGAGAGAGAGAGGGGGAGAGAGAGAGGGGGAGAGAGAGAGGGGGAGAGAGAGAGGGGGAGAGAGAGAGGGGGAGAGAGAGAGGTGGGGGGAGAGAGAGAGGGGAGAGAGAGAGGTGGGGGGAGAGAGAGAGGGGAGAGAGAGAGGGGGGAGGAGAGAGGGGGAGGAGAGAGGGGGGAGGAGAGAGGGGGGGAGGAGAGAGGGGGGAGAGAGAGAGGGGGGGAGGAGAGAGGGGGGGAGAGAGAGAGGGGGGGAGGAGAGAGGGGGGGAGAGAGAGAGGGGGGGAGAGAGAGAGGGGGGAGAGAGAGAGAGAGGGGGAGAGAGAGAGAGGGGGAGAGAGAGAGAGGGGGAGAGAGAGAGGGGGGAGAGAGAGAGAGGGGGAGAGAGGGGGGAGAGAGAGAGGGGGGAGAGAGAGAGGGGGGGAGAGAGAGAGAGGGGGAGAGAGAGAGGTGGGAGAGAGAGAGAGAGGGGGAGAGAGAGAGGTGGGAGAGAGAGAGAGGGGGAGAGAGAGAGAGGGGGAGAGAGAGAGAGGGGGAGAGAGAGAGAGAGGGGGAAGAGAGAGAGAGGGGGAAGAGAGAGAGAGAGAGAGAGAGAGAGAGAGAGAGAGAGAGAGAGAGAGAGGGGAAACCTCAATGAGAGACATTGGGGGTTTATTTACTAAAACTGGAGAGTACAAAACCTGGTGCCGCTCTGCACAGAAACCAATCAGCTTCCAGGTTTTATTGACAAATCTTAATTGAACAAACTGAAGTTAGAAGCTGATTGGCTGCCATACACAGCTGCACCAGAGTGCACTAGTTTTAGTAAATAAACCCCAAAGTGTTGCAAAGAGAGAATGAGAGAGAGGGGCAAAGAGAGTGTCAGAAACAGTACAAAAAAAAGGAAAGATTGTACAGAGAGATATTAGGGGGGTACAAAGAGATAAGGGAGAGGGGGATACAGAAAGATAAATGGGGGGGATATACAGAGAGATAAGGGGGTAGAGAGAGAAGGGTGAGGGGGATACAGAGAGAGCGAAGGGGGAGGGGGTACAGAGAGAGCGAAGGGGGAGGGGATATACAGAGAGATAAGGGGGGTACAGAGAGAGAGATTAGGGGGTACAGAGAGATATTGGAGGGTACAGAGAGATATTGGAGGGTACAGAGAGGGAGATTGGGGGGGTACAGAGAGATAATGGAGGGTACAGAGAGGGAGATTGGGAGGGGGTGTACAGAGAGAGATTAGGGGGGTACAGAGAGATAATGGATGGTACAGAGAGAGAGAGAGATGGGGGGTGCAGAGAGAGATTAGGGGGTACAGAGAGATAATGGAGGGTACAGAGAGAGAGATTGGGGGAGGGGGTGTACAGAGAGATTAGGGGGTACAGAGAGATAATGGAGGGTACAGAGCGAGAGAGATGGGGGGTACAGAGAGAGAGAGAGAGAGAGAGATTGGGGGGGTGTACAGAGAGAGATTGGGGGGTGTACAGAGAGAGAGAGATGGGGGTACAGCGAGAGATTAGGGGGTACAGAGAGATTAGGGGGGGGAATGAATAGTGTGATAACCATAATCCTATGATGAACATTAGATACACCACAGGACACCTTCCATAGTGTATAGAGGGGAAGTGAAGAACACACATTTGTTATAAACTTTATAAAACATGGAAATGTCACAGAAAACATGAAGTTCCCATTTCTCTATTATTGTGTCACACAGCCCCCCTATACTCTGAACACAGCCCCCCCAACTTCTAGGATAAGCCCCCCTATACTCTGTACAAACCCCCCCAATTTCTAGGATAAGCCCCCCTATACTCTGTACACAGCCCCCCAACTTCTAGGATAAGCCCCCCTATACTCTGTACACAGCCCCCCCAACTTCTAGGATAAGCCCCCCTATACTCTGTACACAGCCCCCCCAACTTCTAGGATAAGCCCCCCTATACTCTGTACACAGCACAGACACACAACACTGATGACTTACTGACATTCCCGTCCCCCAGCACCGCCACGATCATCGCGATCAGGACACCGAGCAGTCCGACAGACCTCATCTTTCACTTCTCTACAGGGTTCTGTGCCGCCCGTCCCTCCTCACTCCTTATATATTATTTTTATTTTGTCCAATCACAAGCCGAGGTGTCAGACGCGTCACAAGTCTCCAAGTAAACGAGCAGTGGTAAGGTTGTGTCTCCCGATCACAGCGCACGCTGATCTCTGTACATTGTATACAGGGAGAGCAACAATGTATCCAATGAGATCACAGCCGGAGGATACATTGTATCATTTATATTATTACCCGACATTTCTGTCCTCTGGAGGCTGCCGCTGCAGCAAGGGCCCCTTATATAATAATAACACAACAATGCAATCTATGGAAGAGAAGGGGGTACAGAGAGAGATTAGGGGGGTACAGAGAGATAATGGAGGGTACAGAGAGAGAGAGATTGGGGGGTGTACAGAGAGAGATTGGGGGGTACAGAGAGATAATGGAGGGTACAGAGAGAGATTAGGGGGGTACAGAGAGATAATGGAGGGTACAGAGAGAGAGAGAGATTGGGGGGGTGTACAGAGAGATTAGGGGGGTACAGAGAGATAATAGAGGGTACAGAGAGAGAGAGATTGGGGGGGTGTAAAGAGAGAGATTGGAGGGTACAGAGAGATAATGGAGGGTACAGAGAGAGAGATGGGGGGTACAGAGAGAGAGATTGGGGGGGAGAGATTAGGGGGGTACAGAGAGAGATAATGGAGGGTACAGAGAGAGAGATGGGGTGTACAGAGAGAGAGATTGGGGGGGAGAGAGAGATTGCGGGGTGTACAGAGAGAGATTAGGGGGGTACACAGAGATAATGGAGGGTACAGAGAGAGAGATGGGGGTACAGAGAGAGAGAGAGATATGGGGGTACAGAGAGATAATGGAGGGTACAGAGAGAGAGAGATGGGGGGTACAGAGAGATAATGGAGGGTACAGAGAGAGAGAGATGGGGGGTACAGGGAGATAATGAGGGTACAGAGAGAGAGATGGGGTACAGAGAGAGATTAGGGGGTACAGAGAGATAATGGAGGGTACAGAGAGAGAGAGAGAGAGATGGGGGATACAGAGAGAGATTGAGGGGGGGTGTACAGAGAGAGATTAGGGGGGTACACAGAGATAATGGAGGGTACAGAGAGAGAGATAATGGACGGTACAGAGAGAGAGAGAGAGAGATGGGGGGTACACCGAGAGAGAGAAAGATGGGGGGTACAGAGAGAGATTAGGGGGGTACACAGAGATAATGGATGGTACAGAGAGAGAGAGATGGGGGGGTACAGAGAGATAATGGAGGATACAGAGAGAGAGATGGGGGGTACAGAGAGAGATTAGGGGGGTACAGAGAGATAATGGAGGGTACAGAGAGAGAGAGATGGGTACAGAGAGAGATTAGGGGGGTACACAGAGATAATGGAGGGTACAGAGAGAGAGAGATAATGGAGGGTACAGAGAGAGAGAGAGAGATGGGGGGTACAGAGAGAGATGGGGTACAGAGATAGATTAGGGGGGTACAGAGAGATAATGAAGGGTAGATAGAGAGAGAAAGATGGGGGTATAGAGAGAGATTAGGGGGGTACACAGAGATAATGGAGGGTACAGAGAGAGAGATGGGGGGTACAGAGAGAGAGAGATGGGGTACAGAGAGAGATTAGGGGGTACAGAGAGATAATGGAGGGTACAGAGAGAGAGAGATGGGGGTACAGAGAGAGATCAGGGGGTACACAGAGATAATGGAGGGTACAGAGAGAGAGAGACGGGGGGTACAGAGAGATACTGGAGGGTACAGAGAGAGAGAGAGATGGGGGGTTCAGAGAGATAATGGAGGGTACAGAGAGAGAGAGAGATGGGGGGTACAGAGAGAGAGATTGAGGGGGGTGTACAGAGAGAGATTAGGAGGGTACACAGAGATAATGGAGGGTACAGAGAGAGAGATGGGGGGTACAGAGAGAGATTAGGGGGGTACAGAGAGAGAGAGATTAGGGCAATAGCACAAGGTAACAGAAAACTTCAGCAGTGTGTGGCAACCGTGGGTCATCTTTAAATATTCTGATTCTTTTCATTCCTTTCTACAAAGGTAATTCCCTAATAAATAGGTGTACCTAACATTATGTTATATTTCTGTACCTTTTTTTTTTTCTCTCTCTCTCTTTTTTCTTTTTCTTTTCAACTTCTACTAATCTCCTATGAGCAACAATAGGAAGAGGATATATGGACAGCCGCACTCCGAAAAACCCTTTGGGTTGCCTTTTATTGGTGAAAAGATATAAAAGCACTACAAATCTCAGCAGACAGTGGGATATCAGCTAACGCGTTTCGTACTTAGGTCCAGTGCTTAGTCATAGCACTAAGCACTAGACCTTAGTGCAAAACGCGTTAGTTGATATCCCACTGTCTGCTGAGATTTGTAGTGCTTTTATATCTTTTCACCAATAAAAGGCAACCCAAAGGGTTTTTCGGAGTGCGGCTGTCCATATATCCTCTTCCTATTTTTGCTTTGTGCATTGCCGGCACCCCTGGTTTCTGAGAAGACATTGATTGCCTATTGCATCCATCTGGAGCGGTAACCTCCCTTCCTTCTATCTCCTATGAGCCTCGTCCTGGAGGCCGACATTCACACACTTCTTTTTATATACATTTTCAAATTATCCATACGAACTGGAGTATTTTTCAACAATTGGTTTTGGTTTTGAATACGGATGCTATAGAGCAGGGGTCTCCAAACTTTCTAAAAAAAGGGCCAGTTTACTGTCCCTCAGACTTGAGGAGGGCCGGATATTGGTGTCACTGGGAGGAATAGTGCCCCATCATTGGGATCAGTGGGAGGAATAGTGTCCCATCATTGGTATCAGTGGGAGGAATAGTGCCCCATCATTGGTGTCAGTGAGAGGAAGAGTGCCCCATCATTGGGATCAGTGGGAGGAATAGTGTCCCATCATTGGTATCGGTGGGAGAAATAGTGCCCCATCATTGCTATCAGTGGGAGGAATAGTTCCCTTATCATTGGTATCAGTACCAAGAATAGTGCCCCATAGTTGGTGTCAGTGGGAGGAATAGTGCCCCATCATTGGTGTCAGTGGGGGGAATAGTGCCCCATCATTGGTGTCAGTAAGGGGAATAGTGCCCTGTCATTGGTATCAATGGGAGGACTAGTGCCCCATCATTGGTATCAGTTGGAGAAATAGTGCCCCATCATTGCTATCAGTGGGAGGACTAGTGCCCCATCATTGGTATCAGTACCAAGAATAGTGCCCCATAGTTGGTGTCAGTGAGAGGAATATTGTCCCATCTTTGTTGTCAGTGAGAGGAATAGTGTCCCATCATTGGTGTCAGTGGGAGGAATAGTGCCCCATCATTGGTGTCAGTGGGAGGAATAGTGCCCCATCATTGGTGTCAGTGGGAGGAATAGTAAGGGGCCTACTTACATAAGAGACCATCCAGCCCCCCTTACAGAAGAGTCCGCACAGCCCCCCTTACATAGGAGACCGCACAGCCCCCCTTACACAGGAGTCCGCACAGCCCCCCTTACACAGGAGTCCGCACAGCCCCCCTTACATAGGAGTCCGCACAGCCCCCTTACATAGGAGTCCGCACAGCCCCCCTTACATAGGAGTCCGCACAGCCCCCTTACATAGGAGTCCACACAGCCCCCCTTACATAGGAGTCCGCACAGCCCCCTTACATAGGAGTCCGCACAGCCCCCCTTACATAGGAGTCTGCACAGCCCCCCTTACATAGGAGACCGCACAGCCCCCCTTACATAGGAGACCGCACAGCCCCCCTTACATAGGAGTCCGCACAGCCCCCTTACATAGGAGTCCGCACAGCCCCCTTACATCAGGATCCGCACAGCCCCCTTACATAGGAGACCGCACAGCCCCCTTACATAGGAGACCGCACAGCCCCCTTACATAGGAGACCGCACAGCCCCCTTACATAGGAGACCGCACAGCCCCCTTACAAAGGAGACCGCACAGCCCCCCTTACATAGGAGTCCGCACAGCCTCCTTACATACGAGTCCGCACAGCCCCCTTACATCAGGATCCGCACAGCCCCCTTACATAGGAGTCCGCACAGCCCCCTTACATAGGAGACCGCACAGCCCCCTTACATAGGAGACCGCAAAGCCCCCTTACATAGGAGACCGCACAGCCCCCTTACATAGGAGTCCGCACAGCCCCCTTACATCAGGATCCGCACAGCCCCCTTACATAGGAGACCGCACAGCCCCCTTACATAGGGGACCGCACAGCCCCCTTACATAGGAGACCGCACAGCCCCCTTACAAAGGAGACCGCACAGCCCCCCTTACATAGGAGTCCGCACAGCCCCCTTACATAGGAGACCGCACAGCCCCCTTACAAAGGAGACCGCACAGCCCCCTTACATAGGAGTCCGCACAGCCCCCTTACATAGGAGTCCGCACAGCCCCCTTACATCAGGATCCGCACAGCCCCCTTACATAGGAGTCCGCACAGCCCCCTTACATAGGAGACCGCACAGCCCCCTTACATAGGAGACCGCAAAGCCCCCTTACATAGGAGACCGCACAGCCCACTTACAAAGGAGTCGGCACAGCCCCCTTACATCAGGATCTGCACAGCCCCCTTACATAGGAGACCGCACAGCCCCCTTACATAGGAGACCGCACAGCCCCCTTACATAGGAGACCGCACAGCCCCCTTACATAGGAGACCGCACAGCCCTCTTACAAAGGAGACCGCACAGCCCCCCTTACATAGGAGTCCGCACAGCCCCCTTACATAGGAGTCCGCACAGCCCCCTTACATCAGGATCCGCACAGCCCCCTTACATAGGAGTCCGCACAGCCCCCTTACATAGGAGACCGCACAGCCCCCTTACATAGGAGACCGCAAAGCCCCCTTACATAGGAGACCGCACAGCCCCCTTACATAGAAGACTGCACAGCCCCCCTTACATAGGAGTCCGCACAGCCCTCTTACATAGGAGACCGCACAGCCCCCTTACATCAGGATCCGCACAGCCCCCTTACATAGGAGTCCGCACAGCCCCCTTACATAGGAGACCGCACAGCCCCCTTACATAGGAGACCGCAAAGCCCCCTTACATAGGAGACCGCACAGCCCCCTTACATAGAAGACCGCACAGCCCCCCTTACATAGGAGTCCGCACAGCCCCCTTACATAGGAGTCCGCACAGCCCCCCTTACATCAGGATCCCCACAGTCCCCTTACATAGGAGACCGCACAGCCCCCTTACATAGGAGACCGCACAGCCCCCTTACAAAGGAGACTGCACAGCCCCCCTTACATAGGAGTCCGCACAGCCCCGCTTACATCAGGATCCGCACAGCCCCTTACATAGGAGACCGCACAGCCCCCTTACATAGGAGACCGCACAGCCCCCTTACAAAGGAGACCGCACAGCCCCCTTACATAGGAGTCCGCACAGCCCCCTTACATAGGAGTCCGCACAGCCCCCTTACATAGGAGTCCGCACAGCCCCCCTTACATAGGAGTCCGCACAGCCCCCTTACATAGGAGTCCGCACAGCCCCCCTTACATAGGAGTCCGCACAGCCCCCCTTACATAGGAGACCGCACAGCCCCCCTTACATAGGAGACCGCACAGCCCCCCTTACATAGGAGTCCCCACAGCCCCCTTACATAGGAGTCCCCACAGCCCCCTTACATAGGAGTCCGCACAGCCCCCCCTTACATCAGGATCCGCACAGCCCCCTTACATAGGAGACCGCACAGCCCCCTTACATAGGAGACCGCACAGCCCCCTTACATAGGAGACCGCACAGCTCCCTTACATAGGAGACCGCACAGCCCCCTTACATAGGAGACCGCACAGCCCCCCTTACATAGGAGTCTGCACAGCCCCCTTACATAGGAGTCCGCACAGCCCCCCTTACATAGGAGTCCGCACAGCCCCCTTACATAAGGATCCCCACAGTCCCCTTACATAGGAGACCGCACAGCCCCCTTACATAGGAGACCGCACAGCCCCCTTACAAAGGAGACTGCACAGCCCCCCTTACATAGGAGTCCGCACAGCCCCCCTTACATCAGAATCCGCACAGCCCCCTTACATAGGAGACCGCACAGCCCCCTTACAAAGGAGACCGCACAGCCCCCTTACAAAGGAGACCGCACAGCCCCCTTACATAGGAGTCCGCACAGCCCCCCCTTACATTAGAGTCTGTACAGCCCCCCTTACATCAGAGTCCGCACTGCCCCCCCTTACATAAGAGTCCACACAGCCCCCCCTTACCTTAGAGTCTGCACAGCCCCCGTTACATAAGAGTCCGCATAGCCCCCCCCTACATAAGAGTCTGCACAGCCCCCCTTAGAGTCACTAACCACCCCCGCGAACGCCTACCCCCCCCCCCATCTTAGTCCCTGGAAAAGTCTAAAATGCCCAGGCCTATTTTATGTCTCAGGCCTCGTACACACGACCGATTTTCTCGGCAAGAACCAGCAAGAAACTTGCTGGCAGAGAGGTCTTGCCGAGTAAATCGGTCGTGTGTACGCTGCTATCGTGTTTCTCGTCGAGAAAACCGACAAGAAACCTCGACGAGAAAATAGAGAACCTGCTCTCTATTTTCTCGTCGAGATTCTCCTCGGCGTGTTTCTCGACGAGAAAAGTAAGTGTGTGTACACTTACCTGTCCGCCCGGAAGCCCGCGCATGTTCGAAATGAATTTGACGCATGCGCGGTAGCTTCCTAGGCATACGTAGGGTGTACCAAGATGGCGGCGACGGCATCGAATGTGACGAGCGCATGCTCGACGTAGTCGATGACGTCACCGCGTACACTCCTTTCAAAGAACCGCGGGTTCTTTGAAACGAGCGTGTGTACACTCGGCCGGGACAAGTTTCTTGTCCAAGAATCTCGTCGAAAAAAACGACATGTTTTTCTCAACGAGAATCTCGGCCGTGTGTACGAGGCCTCAGTCCGGGCCTGCATGTCTCTAATTGAATTTGATTGAATAAAGGTGTGAATCTGGGGTGAATGTTGTGTGAAAATATGAACAGACCCCCCCCCCCCCCCTGTGTAATCCCATCCAAAATACAAGTCATTATATAGAGTATGTGGAGCCTCGGCCTTCTCTTCCTAGATTTTGTTACTTTCACTTTCCCTCTGGCTGGGTGTGACCGGCCGCCATGCAGATAAACAACACACAGGAAAGTCCCTCATATCTTCTAGAACACGCTGCCTCACCTACAGAAGCGCCTGCAATAAAAACTGTCCACATTGCCTTTAGCCAGTCTATTGTTAAGCTGGCTGTACACTTTGTATTTGTTTCTGTTCAGCCAGCTGGCTGCTGAGACAAAGAAACCAACAGATTCCTCCATCCACACAAACAAGGTGGGTGAGGGATCCCCCCTGCTAGCAAATTGTATTCTGATAGCGGGATCTGGCATAGGGTTGCCAGTTGCCACCTGCCTGGGATTCACCCGGACAGTTCGGGTTTTGAATCATGTGTCTGGGTTTCAGACCGCCTGAAACCCGGACACATTATTCAGGTTCACACTTGTCCGACAAACGCTCCGACTTTGGGAGCTCATGTCGCATGACGTGTGAAAATCAATGTTTCCCTATGGGAGCCGTCTTAACTGGTCCGACACATGTCGGTCCGACTTTGAAGATGCTCCCTGTACTACTTCGGTCCGACTTTGATCCGACTTCAGCCCATTGACTATCATTGAAGTCGGACCGCCGTCTTGCATGATCCGACTTTGGCATGCGACTTGTGCTCTGCTGATCTTGAGGGGGAACTCCACGCCAAATTTTAAATAAAAAAAACGGCCTGGGATCCCCCTCCAGGAGCATACCAGGCCCTTCGGTCTGGTATGGATTTTAAGGGGAACCCCCTAAGCTGAAAAATGGTGTGGGGGTCCCCTCAAAATCCAAACCAGACCCTTATCCGAGCACGCAACCTGGCAGGCCGTAGGAAAAGAGGGGGGGAACAAGAGAGCGCCCCCTCCCTCCTGAACTGTACCAGGCCGCATGCCCTCAACATGGGGGGTTTGGTGCTTTGGGGCAGGGGGACGACCTGTGGCCCCTCCACCCCAAAGCACCCTGCCCCATCAACCAAGGGCCTCTTCCCGACAACCCTGGCCGTTGGTTGTCGGGGTCTGCGGGCGGGGGGCTTATCGGAATCCAGGAGCCCCCTTTAATAAGGAGGCCCCCAGATCCCGGCCCCCCACCCTATGTGAATGAGTATGTGGTACATCGTACCCCTACCCATTCACCTGGTGGAAAAAAATGTCAATAAAAAAACACTACACAGGTTTTTAAAGTAATTTATTACACAGCTCCGGGGGTCTTCTCCCGACTCCAGGGGTCTCTTCCGACTTCGGGGGTCTTCTTCCGATTCCGGGGGTCACTTCCGACTTCGGGTGTCTCTGATTCTGCTCTCCGGTTCTTTCTTCCTTCTGCTGGGCACCTTCGCTATCTTCTTCCAGCTCTTTTGCTAGCGGGGTCCCGGTCTTCTTCCTCGCCTTCTTCCCTCTTCTCCTCGATGTTGACACGTCGCTTCCTCCCGCTGTAATGCTGGGTGTGCGGTGCGCAACGATTTATATAGGCCTCTCATGACGTCACAGTCACATCCTCCCATGACGTCACAGTCACATGCTCCGGGGATACCCGGAGCATGTGACTGTGACGTCATGAGAGGCCTATATAAATCGTTGCGCATCGCACACCCGGCATTACAGCGGGAGGAAGCGACGTGTCAACATCGAAGAGGAGAAGAGGGAAGAAGACGGCGACGGCGACGGGAAGACCGGGCCCCTCCACTAGCAAAAGAGCTGAAGGGAATATAGTGGAGCAGCCTGGCAGAAGGACAACGGAGAGCGGGAGGAGACGACGGGAAAGACCGGGCCTCTCCGCTAGAAAAAGAGCTGAAAGAAGTTAGCGGAAAAGCCCGGCAGAAGGAAAAAGGCACCGGAGAGCAGAAGAAGACCCCTGAAGTCAGAAGAAGAGACCCCCGGAGTCGGAAGAAGAGACCCCCGGAGTCGGAGTCGGAAGAAGAGACCCCCGGAGTCGGAAGAAGAGACCCCCGGAGTTGGAAGAAGAGACCCCCGGAGTCGGAAGAAGACCCCCGAAGTCGGAAGAGACCCCCGGAGTCGGAAGAAGAGCCCTGGAGCTGTGTAATAAATTACTTTAAAAACCTGTGTAGTGTTTTTTTATTTGAATTTTTTTTCCACCAGGTGAATGGATAGGGGTACGATGTACCCCATACTCATTCACATAGGGTGGGGGCAGGGATCTGGGGCCCCCTTATTAAAGGGGGTTCCTGGATTCCGATAAGCCCCCGCCCGCAGACCCCGACAACCAACGGCCAGGGTTGTCGGGAAGAGGCCCTTGTCCCCATCAACATGGGGGCAGGGTGCTTTGGGGTGGGGGGGCCGCAGGTCGCCCCCCTGACCCAAAGCATCAAACCCCCCATGTTGAGGGCATGCGGCCTGGTACGGTTCAGGAGGGAGGGGGGCCACTCTCTCGTCCCCCCCTCTTTTCCTGCTGCCTGCCAGGTTGCGTGCTCGGATAAGGGTCTGGTTTGGATTTTGGGGGGACCCCCACGCCGTTTTTTCGGCTTAGGGGGTTCCCCTTAAAATCCATAACAGACCCAAGGGCCTGGAATACTCCTGGAGGGGGAACCCATGCCGGTTTTTTATTTAAAATTTGGCGTGGAGTTCCCGCTCAGGATTCATACCAAACACAGTGCCTGGTATTGGCGGGGATCCAAGTCGGATATATGTCGGCTTCATGTCGCAGGGCAAAGTCGGATCCAAAGTAGGACGGCTGTCGTGTCGCACAAGTGTGAACCCAGCCCCAGACCAGACTATGGCTTCCCAGCAGGGTTGCTGGCTGCAGTTGTCTAAGCTGAGAGGGTCTGTTATACTCCTTCACACTGCCCAAAGCCGGCACTAATAATACTAACAATCCCCCCACCCCCCACACTGACAGGAGAGCAGAGAGGGCTCCATCTGCCCCCCCCCCCCCACCCTCGTCTGTCCACACTCCAATCCCTGGGTCTGTGCCTCAGAGAAGAAAAGTGGGGTGGGAAATTTGAAGTCCAGCAGCCTCAGATACATCTGGATGAGAGGTGCTGACTGCCAAGGGGTGAGTGAGCTCACCATCCATCCCTGTCTGTGACTGAAGTCTCCCCCCTTCTCTCTCCTGCTTCTGAGTGATTACACTAAGGTAAATCAGGGTTCTCAGAGCACCCCTTACATCAGAGTTCCCCTTTACACCAGAGGCCACAGTATTCCCCCTTACATCAGAGTCCTCTCCGTACATCAAAGTTCTCAGTGTTCCCCCTTACATCAGTGTTCCCCTTTACACCAGAGTTCTCAGTATTCCCCCTTACATCAGTGTTCCCCTTTACACCAGAGTTCTCAGTGTTCCCCCTTACATCAGAGTCTTATCCGTACACCAGAGTTCTCAGTATTCCCCCTTACATCAGTGTTCCCCTTTACACCAGAGTTCTCAGTATTCCCCCTTACATCAGTGTTCCCCTTTACACCAGAGTTCTCAGTGTTCCCCCTTACATCAGAGTCTTATCCGTACACCAGAGTTCTCAGTATTCCCCCTTACATCAGAGTCTTATCCCTACACCAGAGTTCTCAGTATTCCCCCTTACATCAGTGTTCCCCTTTACACCAGAGTTCTCAGTGTTCCCCCTTACATCAGAGTCTTATCCGTACACCAGAGTTCTCAGTATTCCCCCTTACATCAGTGTTCCCCTTTACACCAGAGTTCTCAGTATTCCCCCTTACATCAGTGTTCCCCTTTACACCAGAGTTCTCAGTATTCCCCCTTACATCAGTGTTCCCCTTTACACCAGAGTTCTCAGTATTCCCCCTTACATCAGTGTTCCCCTTTACACCAGAGTTCTCAGTATTCCCCCTTACATCAGTGTTCCCCTTTACACCAGAGTTCTCAGTGTTCCTCCTTACATCAGAGTCTTATCCGTACACCAGAGTTCTCAGTATTCCCCCTTACATCAGAGTCTTATCCCTACACCAGAGTTCTCAGTATTCCCCCTTACATCAGTGTTCCCCTTTACACCAGAGTTCTCAGTGTTCCCCCTTACATCAGAGTCTTATCCGTACACCAGAGTTCTCAGTATTCCCCCTTACATCAGAGTCTTATCCCTACACCAGAGTTCTCAGTATTACCCCTTACATCAGTGTTCCCCTTTACACTAGAGTTCTCAGTATTCCCCCTTACATCAGTGTTCCCCTTTACACCAGAGTTCTCAGTATTCCCCCTTACATCAGTGTTCCCCTTTACACCAGAGTTCT